>JAFELO010000139.1:131593-153268 GCA_017140195.1 Eumaeus atala
AAGTGTTTTTTTTTTTTTTTTATCTGGTTTCCATGATGATTATGTCCTGTTGGAATTGGTGAATTACCATGTGAGCTTTCTTTGAATATATTCTTTGTTACTTTGAAAATTTCAGTGATGTCATGTGACACAGCTTCCGAGATAGATTCCGCTATTAAGCAAAACGCTCCGCAAAATCCTCGAGATATCAAAAACATTTTTATTTTTTATTCGTCTGAGAATAAACGGGCTTGTGAAATTCTTTATGTTACAAAAGCTTTTAGGGTTCCTGAAACGGCAATTTGTACCATTTTATAAAACCGTTATGATTCACTGACACTAAGTAAATACATATTATATAACAACAACACATATCTTCACGCCAGCTCCCTAATAGGGCAGGCAGAGAGAACGGATTATCACACATCACGGTCCTTAAATACCTGCCTTGCCTCGTCCACGTCATATAACTAAACGACAATTTTAATTAAAAAAAAATTTTGTTTAATAACATATACTCGTATATTGTTCGAATTAGAATTAAAATTAGAATTAGAACTTTGAATCTTGTTTGTGTATACCCATAGTTATACTTGTAGAGTATGTAATGTTTGCGTGTAGTTAGGGACAAATATTGCACATTATATTTCTGTTGTTTCAGGAGTATGTATTTATTACACATCTAAAAATGATTCTTTTTGTAAGAACACATTATGAAAAAACATTTTTTTAAGTTTTTATTAGTTGTCATAATACGGAACCCTGCTATGAAAATTTTGTAGGCGTTACTGCAGGTCGCTGTTCCAGGGCTAACGCATGCGCATTGGATCTAAAATTATTGACCCAACCCTGCCCCCTTCGCCTTAATATGGTTTCCTACATCAGAATATGTAAAATGACTGTTATGTACATAGGTAAACAAAATCTATGTATAAGACTATTCTTATACATAGATTTTGTTGATATAATGTAAATACATTTGAAATGAATATTAAAAACATATGGAATAGCAGACTTGATACTCGTACTTTGCTAAAGCAAGTAGAAGTGATTATCAGCCTTTTTTCACCCAGTGCAAGCAATAACCGTCTTACAAAAAAACTATATGGCCAACATTGGCCTATTCCGGGACCACATAACACCGCGATTGTGGTTCCTCCGCAATCTCACTACTGAGTGGTTTCCATTTAAGGTGTTATGTTACACTGTTGCGCATTCTCCCGTGTTTGTTGATATATAATTTCTTTCTCTTAATTTTTTTCATGGATATTTTGTTGTTGCTTATTTTATCATTTATACGTTTTATCTTTTATCGTTTTCGATATAAGTGATTATGGAATAAATAGTGTATAGCAGTGTAGTAATAACTTAAATATAATTGATTTCTATTCTATTTTTGATAGGCGTGCAATTTTTATTTACTTTGTAGGGGTACAAACGAGAAGTCGCAGTATTATGATGACTGTCAACGTCTATAAACATCAACATAATTGTTAGCAAATGCGTTGTCCCAATTCTGTCGCTATGCAGTATAGTACTACCTCTTAATAAATCATATGTTTATGATATGCAAAAATAATTTTGCGCCAGTAAATAAAATCCAACAACCGCTTTAAAGAAATATAGTTGCAGTTTACGAATCAATTTGAAGGTGTTATAAGAAGACAACATTTATCTTATAGTATGGGCATGGTGTTAATACAAAGGCAAGGACCACAGTCATGGTGTACGTTTTGATGCGTTTTGAAACCTGGCCAGGTTGAAGGCAATTTCATAAAATAACACTGCCTGCTGAAGAAACACGCATTGTCATCGAATGATTTCGAACGGTTTGCTCGTCAACGTTCCAAGCACAATTAAAGAGTAATGTAAAGTAAATACTTGACATTTATTGACGATTTTGATCCGTGACATTCGTAATAGAGTCCCTGTGATGTAGTGGCATTATAAACCTTACTGGTACTGCTTTAGATCGCATGTCGCTTGCGGCCATAGACGCATTGTCACTATCACATCCTACGTAAAAATTCATTATTACTTTTGTGGGCTTACAATTTTTTGGTTCGTTGGTGTATTTGTATAAAATCTAAATCGAACACTGGGTGATTGTTATTTAATATCGCTATACTTTTACTTTATTTTTGTAACCTATACCTACGCATTATAAGTTATAAAGACATACAGCATATAAAAAAATCATACAACAAGCGTAATGTAAGTAAATAAGCAATGAAGTTAGATCTAAGTAGGTATGTAATTACATTACAGAAAACCCCAAAAAGCCACGTTCCAATAGACATAATATGCTTCGTAGAATTGTCCGTTGGTATATTTTTTGATTAAGCTCTATTTTTTTAGAAACTGTTTTTTTTTGTATTTATTGCGCATGCTACTAGCACAAAGTAATACTATTAATTTTACGGAACATTATAATTCTGTTCCGTATATTTAAAAGTCGTATTTCCTAAAGAATAATACTAAACCTAAAAAGAAATTTCAGTCAGTTTCATAGATTCAGATATTCTAGAAACACACAAACAGAAACTTACAGAGCGTTTCACTAAAATATCTTAAGATGGGAATGGATAATAGAAAATAATCTGAAACTAGCCCTCGATAAGATGAAGAAAGGAATTGATTCACCTTGCTTCGGTGCCTTAATTAAAATATTAAACGATGCCAGCGGCAAATGGAATATAATCCGAAAACGTACCTACTCGATATAATCGAGATATCGATTCATCGCTAAGTGGATTCCTTGAGGCGGTACAAAGTTTGAACGATGACCGCGGGGCCGAAAGCGCCCGTGAATGTTGATAATACGATATTATTCCATAAACGTCTAACTTCAGAGCAAGCTGTAAGGATTATACTCTGTTCAGACAGATTATTGTCATAAATAAAATAATTCAGGAAATAATGAAAGGAATATCATTTTAAGAATAAGTAGACTGATTTTTATTAAGCCTAAGGATTATGTAAAGAACCGTATTGACTCCTAAATTATGAACGACTCTTATAAAATAAAGCATTTCGTTGTAACAATAGTAAATAGTTATTTCTGGTCGTTTAAAACTCTTCCCCAATGGGCCACCGGCTAATCACAAACCGCACGAAACACGACACCGTAGATGCTACTTTGCGACAGTATCAAGTGAGCGAGAGGTACCTCCTCATGGTAAGCATGGCACTACCCCTTACACTCTTCGATGTCCTTCACGTCTATACACAGTGTGTAAACGGGCCGGTATTTTACCTATTTTTGGGTGATGCACGCCAAAATTACATAACACTCTGTAAGTAGATACAATGTATTGATGTCTTAAGTTTATGCGAATATACTTCTACAGATTCTATCGCGGTTTATTCAATTATTTCAGTAGCCCGAAGTTTCGGAAGCTTTCGTTCACTCGTGACCATGGTTGCTGTAACAGTTAAGCTAAGAAAAAAATCAGGTAGTTTTTTTTCTTGTTTCTTGTTTGGAGATCTAGACAGGTCTGCTCGTAGCCAACAGGTATCCCATTCATTCCGTTATCATTTATCACCAATCACTTCGAGGACAAATATTAGTAAGATTTATTATAAGTGTTAAAAAATTGTATGTATTATTATTATTATCCAAAAACTTTCAGTACTTTGTGTGTAAAAAATTGTGTGTATTTTTATTATCCAAAAAACTTTTGAAAGTTTTTGAATCAAATTGGCCACAGACATAGATTACAATCTAAAATAATACAAAAATACTTAATTATTATCTAAATAAAGTTAATGGCTCGATTGGAAGCTGGCGTAGCATTTGCGCTGGTGAAGCGAAGGGGCATGGCTAGTTAGGGATACATATATTGAGAATTCATAATACATCTTTTTAAACTTTATAGGTATGTTTATAGTGTAAATAAAGATTAGGGGGTCGAACAGATGGTCCCTCCCGTAGCCGTATTAATAGAACAACTTAGTGTGTTTACCCGCCGCCCACACACTCAAATAACGCTATTAAGTTGGTACATTAATGTAATTAGTTGAAAATAATATATGAGTGAGTAGATGGCGATGTATTTTATTATATTGTATGAAAAAATCTTCGTGCTTGTTGGCTAACAAGGTCAAAATTAAGCAAGATTACTAGTATACAATATATCACGAAACGGATACGACGTGAAAGGCCAGATTGTGGCCCCACGAAAGGATATAAAAAAACCATATCACCTTCATCATCACTCATCATTATCTGCCCTTATCGGGCCACTGCTGGATATAGTCCTCTCTCAATAAACGCCAAGACGACCGATCTCCTGCTACTCGCATCTATCCCGGACCGGCTACTGTACGGAGATCGTCTTCCCACCTTGTGAACGGTCGACCAACACTTAGTTTTTCTAAACGTGACCATCCCCACTTGGTATTAATAGTTCAATTATGCCACTTACTTTTATTTAATTTTGCATTACTTATTAAAACCTTAAAAAGCAAGACTGCGATAACATTTTTTAATTTCACGATATATCATATTCCAACTTGATCTGCGATAACCATTAAGACTGTATATAAAAATGGTGTCAATTTCGCAAAAATAATTTACGTCACTCTATTTAGAATGATCTAATTAGAAGTCTAAAAAATGTGCCAATTTTAGTAGTAGCATTTAGTGCCTGCAACATATCCGCATGATAATTAAGTGGATGTTTGTCTCTTTGAACTTTGTACCCACTATAAAAAAACCGGCCAAGTTATAGTGGAATTTGCATACCGAAGGTTGCGTACCAACGGGAAATACGATTATCGTATACCCGGTCTTGCCATAAATATTGTAGTATACTATAATATTTTACAGTGTACACAGAAATAAAACAATTAAAAATATAAAAGCTTATTCGAAGTTTCTCCATTGGCAGTAACACAGTCCTTCAAACGCTGAGGCCGCTATCAATATAGGGAAATTCTTCACTGCCAACCGTATGGATTGTTTTAGGGATATCGAATTATCATGGCGTTTAAAGCAATCTATACTCTCTAAAGCTGACCATAAATCATAATCCAGTGGATTAAAGTCGGGACTAGATGAAGGGTAGCCTTCAGCTCTGATTAAGTCCGGAATCTTCGTTTAAACCAAGATTGGGTGGCTCGAGCTATACGATCTGGTCCCGAGTCTTGCTAGAAGGTCCATACTTGGTTATTGAACGTGAACTTATTATGGGCCTTAACTACCTTCAAAAGAGTGGTATCGTGATACGCTTGTGCCGATGTTTTGATGCCTTTTTTCACAAAAATATAGCGCAGTCACTTCTTCATAGCTGAAAACCATCACTGAAGTCGGATAATGCCCACTATCCACTCTGTTGACTAATTGAAAATTTTTCTTAGATCTTTGAGCATATAAATAGGGTCATTATGTTCGATAAAATGTTGGTCAATTTTTGTGACCTCCCTTTGCGTCATTAGTTGTTTCGATTGTACCACCCTATTTAACTTTAATTTATCAGTTATGAAATGACTAAGGCCTCTCTTATAGGCTGCAAGTTCTAAGCTATCTCTTAAAATACGCTACATGGTTTAGGTGCTATCTTCAATTCCCGAGATAAAATCTTTTGCTTTCGGACAGGATTTCTTCGAATTCTTTTCCCTGCTGCTTTGACCACCTTTTTTCGTATGAACACTACGTGGACGGCCAGATCTTTCTCTGTCACAGACAGAGGAAATCTTATTGTACGGATGAATAGCCTGATACACAAACATTTGACTAATACAAAGTGTACGGAGAGCTTTCAAAAATGCATTTGGCTCCATACCTACTTTGTGTAATGCAATCACAGCGATTCAATTCTCTTTACTATCACACTACATGGTAATATTGCAAAATGTTGTACAATCTATTGGCGCTAAATTAAAAAAAAACGCAAGAAAAAACCGTATAAAAATGACAGATTACAAATTCAATTGGAATGTTTTTTATTTTTTATTATAACAGTGTTTATGGCCAGACTAAATGTTTTTGTAGGTCTGTCCATCTGTCTCACCGACTGTAAGCCTGTCAAAATCTATTTCTCGGGAACTCCTGGAAGAATCAAGCTAAAATTTACGTCACATACCTAAATGAATTATCATCCCTGCGTACATCTTAAAGCTCTGAACAGAAAATATACTATTAAGCCAATGTAATCAAAATTTACAGCAGTTTATACTATATGTATATTTTATGGGATCGCATGAAAATGAAACCCATAAGGTACCTACTTGTGGTTGACCTAGAATCTTGAAATTTGGTGAGAAGTAAGAACTTGCAGTACAAGTATAGAATAAGTCTGGAAAATTGTAAATTAGCAATGAAAAAACATATTTCCAACTTATGTGTAGTCGGTAGGTTTTTGTAGATAGTGTCCCATTAGAGGGAACTCTCTTCCCTCTAATAATGAGGGCCACGCATCAGCATATCAATGATGTGCATATTCATAGGGCATAGGCCGTATGAAGGCACCGACTTCTCGTTTGCCCCTCGTCCCTATACTATAAAAAATGTGTGTAGTTCATTTCATTCTTAAATGATAAAATATGTATGATTGTAACTCGCATCGCAATGGCGTTCCATTGTACCGTTGTACCCTCGGTGCACGAGGCCGACCCTCCCTTGGTCTGTTTTAATACTCTTTACCGATTAGTTATATATATGATAATGATTTTTATTGAAAATCATTACTGATTGCCATCATAGAATTTATTGCAAACGACCGAAGTTATGTATCTACATATTGCCGTGGGAGTAAAACACAATGAAATAATTTTGTTAAAAATATAGTAGAAGGATGACGGGTAGTCAGATCCTTTTGATGCCACCCACAGACATCCACCTGATCGTAATGCAGATGTGTTGCCCTCGGTCCCTCCTTCCCTCGTCATATTTTTGTATCCTGCCATTTAAAATTTGTAAGTACTGCTTCCGCTTGCGACTTCAAATAAATCCATGTCATCAGGTATTATAAGTTTTATACATCTCAATCTCATATTACGATCACATATTATGATACTGTTGTAATATTTGATGTTACAATGTCGGTCAAATAAGAAACCAGGCTGTAACCCGGTGGGCCAGTACGTCACAGATGGGTCGAAAGCATGTGTCCTATTGTTTAACAACGCTTGTAAATTCGTCGAAACAGAAAAAACCCTCGCCGCGCTGCATCCATATGGCTTACAATAACAAATTCTTAACCAAAAGTAAACCAATGTATCCCCGCGTTCCGCTTTTAGTTAGCCTATACGAACGTAAATGGCATATTTTTAAGTCAACGAGGCACTCTTCTTTCCTAAAGCATTGAAGTGAATTAGAGGGCTTAGTAAAACAAATAAATAGTTATCTTTGTGACAATATGACTGTATGTGCTCTATGTGTGATACAGTGAGCTCTTTGCTTTAAAATTTAATTGAATAAAATTTAAGCGTCAGTTTGCTTGCTTTTGTGTGTCTTGTAGTCATATAAAATTCTTATCTTAGCTATAATTTCAGTAATTAGATAAGCAAATACTAAATGAATTGTGAGTTATTGATATTTTTGTATCCTGAATTATACCAACATTCATTTGTGACTGTTGTAAATTACGCTGTTCTGATTATATATATCGGCTTCAAATAACTCCAAAAAGTCACGTGAAATAGTCGATCGTGTCCTTTTTTGTTCAACTCAAAGCAGTCGCGGTACCCACCTCGCAGACACTTTGGAACCCAATTCATTGACAATGTTTGAGTTCATTCATAAGTGATGCCCATAATCTCGGTCATCTCTCTTATTTTTAATCTGTGGTCTCCCGTAATTAATTAAAGTACATTATTAATATTTTCGTCAGTATTAGTATCATTTTTTGACGGATGAAAAAGACAGAGCAGAATCTCCTAAAGTACTGACTACATCATCATGGATGGCTTTCGGTGAGAGCCCCTTCCTATACAGGTACTTAATGACGACACTCTGCTAGATTTACTCCATTTGCAGAAACTATGTCCTATTGCTATGTTAAAAAAATATTAATTCACAAGTAATTATCGCACACGTTTCGAACTTTACACAGTTAGCTAGTCTGAACTGAAGTAAGTAATGTAGGTAGATTTGATTTTTTAGAATTGAATGAATCTTTGTTAGGCCGAGTACTTTTCAATCCACCCAGGTACTTCACCCTTCCACTTTTGGCAATATTATGTCAGTAAGATGTACTCCTGTGTTGAGTTGCTGCAGCAATATATTTTAATTATTATATTTTATTGCATTTTTGTTAAAAAAAAACTGTATTAATTTACGGTTTAACAGGTTGTCAATCTATATATTATTCTAAAAATACATCATACCATAGCAAGTATATAAAATTATACAATATTTTATTTTAAAATTGTAGCAGATACTAACTACATCGCAGCCATATTATGTTGGTACTGCTGTAGGCGATAGTGCTTCTGAAAAAAAACAACATTTTCTGAATTTATTGTTGCAGTACTACTTCCTTTTAAAATTTCTGTGCCAACCCACATAGAGTTTATGGAAATAAAAACCCACTTTACTTATTTCTACAGATGTATGTCTTTGTTCTTATTCGAAATTGAATGATTAGGGAGGTATACCGCTGCAAATTTCCTACAAAAATACTTTTGGTAGTAAAATCTAAGTAAGTGAAACCTTTTCACTAACTTAGATTTTACTAACAAAACTTTAATTATAACTCTTAGTTGGTTCGCTGATGGTTTAGAAGCAGAGAGAAGCGCAATACAGCATTAAGTTTGGTATAAGTGTTTGTCGGCTTGAAATTTCAACGACATATAAGATTTTGAGATTTTGTAACAGCTAAGTTTAACTATTAATATCGTGGCACAGTATGTGTGTAAAGTTGTTTATCTACTATTTTTTTTCAAATGATACGATAAAGTAAAGCTTGACACGGAAGAAGGGCGAAACCGTGCATTTTTCATTTAGTCCCATATTTTTTTACGCGGGTTCATTTCTTCTTCGAAACTTTTAAACGTAATGGATTTCTACAGTAATAAGTAGTCAGCATCCTAAAAAGAACACAATACCCGTGGTTATATGAAATTCAGGGCTCTAAATCAATATCTTTGTGGAGGAAAGAGATAGAGGGTTGAAATGGGCGGCTCGCTCCGCCCTCGCTTGTCAAGTTTCAACCCCTCCAGCACGACGCTATCCGAATGCTCAACGGAGGGGAACAGTATGTATATAATATCGTTATATTAACATGCACAGAAATTTACATGTTATGATAATATATAACGTAAAATATAATTCATTCCTATCATAAAAAAAACATATATTTTTCGTTTAGATAAAAGTACGGGAATGTTTCACAAGGTATATCATAAACTATCCGACCTGTACCCACTTCCTTGGGAGATAACTCCCGAAAAAAAATCAGTGGTATACATTTTACGTTGAAACCACACGGCACTGATAAAATATCAAAAGAAAAAATCACTTCTGTATAGTGCATTATTCTAATTGGATCAGTATTTCCCAAAAGTATTACTTTGGCACAAATAAACAAAAAACCGCTTCATAATGTTAGCAAAGAAGTATATATAGATATACTAGAGTAATAGGTGTGTCGCAGTCGGGTTGTCTAAATCGCTGTATTTCATTACGGCTAGCCATTTTCAAAGACAGGACCGTTTTATTTTGTGTCTGGCCAGCGATTAGCCGGATTGGATACGGCTTAGTAAAGTCCCGCCAGAAAGTGCTCGGCGTCATACGTTATTCAATATAGCTAGCCGTATTGAATTAAAGTGGATAATTATCCGCCTCGTTGACAGGTTTTAGTTCCTTATTTTAATACACCTGGCGTTGCTTGATATGACAGCAATAACTTCGATGTCATATCCATTCTTCCATACTAATATTATAAAGAGGAAACATTTCATTGTTTGTTTATTTGTTTGCAGTGAATAGGCTCCGAAGCTACAGGACCGATTTGAAAAATTGTGTAACCATTAGTATTATTTCTTATATTTAATTTGAAATACACATTATAAGTGATTAACATAGACTATGTAACATGTCCTAAAACGTTTTAATAATTATGTAAGCTAAAATGTGACCAAAATGTGAAAAAGATATCAAAGTAAATCAGAAATTATTCACAACTAGCTGGTCGGGCAGAAGTTGTTCTGTCATAAATTTAACTTATATTCATTAGAAATTTGTTAGAAACATAATTATTATATTTTGTAAATCATAAACTTTTGTCATATTTCTTGAAATGTCCGAGGGAAATCGAGACCGAATGCTTGTAAAGAAGTAAAAAAGATACGGCCGGTTAGGTTCGTAGGTAGAATCGTAGGTTTAGGCGGATAGGTTATGTTATATATCGTAGGTCTAGGACAACGCATCTATGGTTATATTATTTTTTATTTGCATTCAGAACACATGGTTAATAATTAATAATTTATTTTTCTATCGATCACTATCCTTCCTAAAGTAGGTATTCAATGAGGCCTAAGATGGCCAGCCACCATTTTTAAGGACAAGGCAATGACAATTCGGCAAATCATTAGCGCGCCACAAAACAAAACGGCTCTGTTTTTGAAAATAAATTTATTGCCGATTATGTCCAGGGACGGACAGTGAGTCCATTGAATCATTAAAATAAAGTAAAATTGCAACATAGAAGATATCTGAGTGCTTTTCACGGGTGTTTGGGTGTGACCCAGTGACCGATGAAATATAACTAAATCAAAAACTAAACATAATAACTTCAAGATACAATATATACCTAAGGAGATGCCTAATTTTTTCTATTATCGGAACATATATAAAAATCTTGGGGTACTTCTAATAGCTTATGACATCAGGACATGTGTCAGCTCGGACCACCCATCACGATATTAGCATCATATGAAGCACCTGAAGCGCCGGGATTGTAAAATATTTCAATTTAAACTGCGATCTAACCAGTTAAACCTTAACTTTATTTATCTACGGCTATCGTCATACTTTCAGTTTGTAGATTGGCAGCTTCTGCGGCTCATTTTTCCTTTTTTTATTCTATGTTGACTCTAGTACCAAGTGCATCTTCATAGGTTTCTATATGACATGCCAGGCGATGGTCCAGGTGATATAGTGGTCGATAGAGGGACAACGCCCTCGGCCCCCTTTTCGAACGATGGGCGGCAGCTCACGCGCGGTACCTAAGGTTGGACTTGCATTATCGCGGGAGTTTGCTGCTCCGTAATTTTGGATCGTTAGGCAGGCTTAATTGACAGATTTGAAAAGTAGGATAATAATAATATCGCATTTATTTGGATTCTTTACCTCAATAGGGAAATCGCAGCCCTTACAATTTATTCACATTGTTGTCCACATTTCTGTTTGTCCGTCAATACATTATGTGCATTGATCAATTTAATAGTCATATCAAATATGATAAGACTAGCAGCGCCGCACGATTTCACCCGCTTAACTCATGTTCTATTGTTCGTTGCGTCATGGCATATAACTTGAAATTTTCACCTGCTAACACTGAAACTGGTCATAGTTGCAAAAAGTGCCACTTAATGATGCATGCGTTATAAAAACAAACTAATGTACTTCCAAGTGCCATTCCAGATTGCCCTTCAAAAATAAATAGCTTTTTTTTTTTAGTTTACACATAGTTTAGTATAAAAATAGTTTCATTTTTAATTGTGGCATCGTTGATTTACAGTACTTTTGCAAATCAATGTGTTACATATAGTTACATATTGACAAATAACAGAAAATGATAACCAAATAATAGAAAATGAGTATTTTATGAAATATTAACAGGTGTTCTCTGATTGCTAACTGAAACTGGTTTTATGATCGAAAACGAAGCCGAATTTCTCGAAAGATCTCAGTTTCGGCCGAAACCTAAAACGAAACTTCCTGATAAGAATCACATTTGAGAGAAATGCTGGCGCAACGTTCGTATCTCTCTCATCATGCATTCTCCAGCTTACTCCACAAATAAAGTATGTGTCAGGAGCTTTACTTCTAAAAATATAATAATAAATTGGCATATGTAATAGGCTGGTGAATTTGTGACGAGAAAGTTATGGAAAGTGTGCTCGAACGAAGCGAACGGAATAGGTAGGATAAGTTAGCGAACTTAGAAAAAGGGGGAGAAATTTGCCATATTTACTGTGTAGGCAAGAGTGAGAGAGGTGCGACATGCATTTTCTTTCTCTCATAGCCACCTGCGTTTCGTATAACCTAATAAGTTTTACTACGATCGTCTGGCCTACATCGCACTACATAGATATGCAGTCTCCGGCAATTTTGCTTCTTGATAGTCACCATAACAGCCCCACATTCTAGAAAAAAATAATACTGCGACTTAGAAATATGAAAGATCCACACGATTTAATTTTAAACCACACTTAAAAATGTAAATCGAAAACAAAAATTAAACATTAATTTTAAAATGTGGATACGGTTAGTGAATACTACCTCTGAGTCTAACTTACAATGAAGCCCGTAGAGATCAGGTGAGTGCAGTTAGTCTGCAGGTCCTGAGAAGAACCGTATTTTGTTCTTTGTAAATGGCACGTATTTGCAAATATTTAATGAAAAAGACAATTAGATACGTAGGTAGTATCTAACTGATCTTGAATTTGTTGGTGATGAGTAGGCATTAAAATGAACTTTGAAGTTCCGAATTCATGATATTAGCACTACTAAAGATCTATAACTATCATAACTTAAGCTAGGGAATATAATGTTTCATTATCATCATTATTAGCCCTTATCGGTCCACTGTTGAACGTATCGTCCTCTTTCAATGAACGCCTGCTGCTCCCATGCATCCCGGACCAGCTACTGCACGAAGATCGTCTTCGCACCTTAAAGTATGTTTGTGTATAGCTTATTATATACTATTAGCAAATTAAGTTAACCACAAAAATGTTTAGCCAGGTTGAACCTGTTTCATTTCGTTCATCATTAATTACCATAACCATGGCCCGTAGTGGTGCTGGGGGGGAGGCGGGTTGATACGAGGGCAACGCATCTGCGATTTCTCCGATTACTCGTTTGCTCCCTTATGCTGTATAAAAAAGAAACAATATTTACTATATATTTTTTATTATTGTATCTTATATATCACGTGATTAGACTTACCGAATTAGAAATAAATTTACACATAATAAAACAGTAAAATGTGTCTGTACATTCAATATTTTTCACAAAACAATAATAATAGGGTAATAAGGAGTAGAGAAAAAAAAATAAGAAAAAAAAACATTTCTTTGTAAGCTTGTATGTTAACGCGATAATCTCAGGAACTAATGGACGGACTTGAATGGATCTTTTTTGTTGTACAGATAATGAGCTTCGGCAACGTATAGGGTGTAGTTTGTCTTGAAAATTTGAACATCTCAATATTTTATACAATACGTAAATGGCTTCGGAATTGCACTTACACAACAACAACAACACATGGTAACGCTAGCTCCCTAATGGGGTAGGCTGAGAGAAGGGACGATCCTTACATACCTGTTTTGTCTCCTCGACATTCATTACTCTCTTCATATAGACACGCCGGTTGCGAAGACATTCGATACCACCTTCGGACAGTATCTGATCAATCTGATCATGGTATGTCAGTTTTGGTCTTTCTCGGTACATATATCCTTCCACATTCGGATTCGCATATCCGTTTTGTCAACCACATCGCATACCTATTTTGTTAATCTTTCAAATGCCATTCTTTATAAATTCGCGGACCAACGGAGCATGCACTTTCTCATTTTTACACCGACGCTATCTTTCATTCCTAAGCTGTCTCTGAACACGGTCGGCGAGGGTTACGTCACATATTTTTGGCAACGACCGTATCTCGACCACGTTCATCCTACTTTCGTGCACTTTCTGACATACCCAACGATCACTTCCATACAATTTCCCTAAGGGTGCATTGACTCTGTTCCCTGAGCACACTCTTCTTTCGACATCAGCGGTGTAGTTTCCGTTCTTCCGCTAAAAGTACAACCAGCATATGCAAAATTCATACCTGCTCCAATACTACATCATCGACCACTACTGTTAAGTTCTGGTTGCTTCTCTCTCAAATACTAAAACTTTAGTTTTCATCACATTTATAAGCCCATATACTCACGATCATCTTTCATAATTGTGACTAGTGTTTGTACCTCAGATTGAGTTGAGCCCTAAAGTATTGCATCATCTGCATAAAGCAGACAGTGCACCACTAATTACCCGTTCGCATTCCCACGCTTAAGGCCTCAATCCCTGGAAAAAGTTATCTTAACACAACTCTGTCAAACACTTTTTCTAAATCCACAAAACCGCAGAAAACCTTGCTTCTCGCCTGCAGTCTCTTCAGTGTTGCGGAGTGCGAAAACTTGATCCGTACACCCTCCTTCTGACCTAAAATTTTATGTTTCTTTGGAATTATATACATTTTTCTGATTATTGGTTTACACCTTTCCAACTATTGATATATGACATGTTTTGAAAAATTTTGTACAAAACCACAGAGCATATCTGAATATGCTCTGTGTACTGATACAAGATTCTGATCCCAAATATGTAAAATAATACTTACCTAAAATTTCACCTAATTATGTTTGAAATTCTTATCGTATAGCTAACGCACCCGGGATCTTTGACCTTTGGCCGTTGGTAGTCACGAGTTTCTACCTATATCATACGGTGCGCCCTTGATTTCTGAAAATAATATTAAACACGAAATTCAGTGAAGTTTGCTATGTACATAAGCAATATTATATTCGTTTTATTGGTTACATAGAGCCATTACCTACCGTGCCCTCAAAAAGACTAATCTTTTAGCATTCAAGCTTTAAAGATTAAGTAATCGGATTATTTTTTAGATTATGAAGAATTTTTAGAGGTAGTGCCATGCAGCATAGGAGCAATGCATGGTGCATGACCTACATCCTCCTATGCAACGGAATTGGTCCGGCACCACCGGGGAGTTACCTCTCACTCACTTGATACCGCCGTCACTTTACGGTGTCGCGATTCGTAAGGTTTGTGAGTGTTGTGCGCAAACTCAAAGTCCTAACATTAGACAGTATAAAATATAAGACAGATAATCCCGACTAAAGCCATAACGAGACAATTTAAATTCATAAATTCAGCCAACATTTTCCTGGCTGAGCTAAAATGCAATGGCTGTGTTCATGTGATATCTGCCTAAAATGCCGCTTTTACATTTACATTTTAATTGAGCCCCCGCGCCCCCGGGCTATGCGCCAAATAATTTCCAAATGGATTGTGTTCCCACCTAGAGAGGGGGGTGTTCGGTTGAACTTGTATACTGTTAGGCTATTGCCTAAGCTATTGCTTAGATATTGTACAAAGTACGACATTTCTTCATAATTAATTAGGATAAGTCTGTACTTGCATTCAATTCATTTGCTAAAGTAATAAAGTAGTGTTTAAATATCAGTCTATAAGTTATTTCACACTCCTGCTCTTCTACAGTTTTTTTTAAGTGGGACTTGTACTTATGCTGTGGAAGTGAAGTGAAGAATAATGCATTATATCTGATAGAGCTATAGAATTCATTGTTCTTCACTCATCTGGTGAAATGTGCACGGCTTGCCCGAGTTAACCACGTCACTAACTATGTCACAACTAAACAAACATCTCAAAGTGTTAATGCCTCAAAATATTTCTAATTATTCTATTAAAGTAAGTAAAATGTTCACTACTAAGAACCACGCGCGTATAACCCGTGCTGAGCGAGGATCGTTCTAAAACCTAATTTATAACAAGACTTTAAAAAATGAAATTATGAATTATATCGAATATTATCGCACTTGAAAATATATTCACTTAATTATAACAATCTTTTGAAGATTCCAAATTTGAAATTTGAAATTATATGTATGAATGTACCTATTGTTGTATGTACTTTTTTTTCGCAGTGAAATGCCCTCAGGGCGGAGAAATCCTGAGGGGTATGTGGGACTTGAGAACCGAGGACCGATTCCCCATACCCAGTAAACCCCAGCGGTGTTCCAACACATCCGCCATTGGAGGAGCCACGGGAAAGTGTTGGCATGCGACTGCGACTCCATCAGCGGATACGTTGTGGGCTCTTCTTCGGAGGGATACACCCTAGCTAACTACATTAAGGTGTACTGGAACACGCAACACACCTATCAACTCGGGCCACTTGAGCGGACGACAACTTCCCCAAGCCGTCGCCCTCTGACCCCTCCTAAGGCGCCATGATGTGTCTTCGCCTAGGACGTCTCGAGGTGAAATGATTGACCGCCTCTCTCAAACGGTTTTGCATGATACGCAGTTTGCGATGGAGTCAGACTCGTTCCTGGCTTCCTCATTGTCCAACATGGAAAGAATTCGTACTGGCAGCGAAAGGTCTAAGCCTACAACAACCCAAGCAGGGCATTCCGTCTACAACAACCCAACGCCTACAACAACCCAACGCCTACAACAACCCAACGCCTACAACAACCCAACGCCTACAACAACCCAAGCAGGGCAAGCTATGACGAGCAGTGTCCCGGGCCATACGACCAGAGCAGCCGTGCCCAGTCAAAATCTGTGTTAGGTGAAATGAAAGTGCTCTATCTGGGCGCTCCATCCACTTTTTAGAAAAAGGACGCATGGCTGTTAATAGTTCGGCACTGACTCGCGGCGCCTCCAGCCTTTCTTCCCACACTTGAATTGAATTTTCTCGGCCAACTCTTCCATATACGCAGGTATTCCGTACACTCTTCAGGTGTCGGATTTGTACCTTCCACTTCACGTACAGTTACGAGCTGCCAATAGGCGTCAGCTAGCACTTTTGCCTCCAGGTCTGTGTATGTGTGATGAGCCTCGAGCTACGACTAGAGTGTCATCCGCGTATCATAAAACACTTGCTCCGTGAAGAATACGACCGCGAAGTGCCCAGTCGTAGTCCACAGCAGCGGACCAGGTGCCGACCCTTGTGGAATACCGCACACAACTTTCTTTGTCATCCATTGACGGCGCGTGAAGACAAATAGTCTGCGACAGTATTGCGCAGGTACCCCCGGTACTCAGTAGAATCGCAGCCCCTCGTGGATTTTTTCCTAGGGAAGGGAATTGAATGCATTACAGATGTCTAAAACACAGTTACAACAACCACATCTCGAGAGATCTCCACTTCTACCACAGACCTTAGTTTCGCGCTGGCACCAATAGTAGATCTACCCAAGCGAAAACCTAACTGATTCGCACTCAGGCCTGGCTTAGTAATCTCCAAGTGACGCGTGATGCGAGCTGCGAACATCCTCTCTAACAATTTGCTGGTCTCATCCCGTAGAACTATTGGACTGTACGCTGAGGGTTGCTTTGCGGAGCGACCTTCCCTCTTCAGCAGGACCATCCTGCCAGTCTTCCATTGGCTAGGAAAGTTACCATGTGCCAAGCAGCAAGAGAACACTTCCAGAAGTTTCTCCTTCATTGAGTCCAATGCCAGGCAACAAACACGGCCCCGGACGGCGTCAGGACCTGGGGCTCCTTTATTTGCACGCATTTTCATTACTGCTATGTCCAGCTCCTCCGGAGTGATTCTCACAGATGTATCTTGTACATCATCATTTGTCCTGACGGACGAGCTTGCTCTACGCGTCATGATGGATGGGGACCACTCACCTCATGATGGAAACTGGGCGGAGACTATATGCTCGCGAAGATCAGGTGGAACTGACTGCGTGAGTGGTGGAGCGGCTGGGCGGAGCGTACTCCTTAGCCGTTTGTAGGGTCTGCCCCACGTGTCACGGCCGAGAGAATCCAAGAACTCTCTTCGCGATTTCGTCTTCGCCCGTCGTATACTATAACGAAGGGCTCGGCGCGCACATCGATACCTCTCATAGGCATCGGAAATCTGGGCCTCAAGGCCACCAGACGTCTCCACACCCGTGTATAAAAACGGCGAGCCGCCACACAGTCCTCCCTTGGTCGTTGGTCCCCGAGGTCTGGATGCCACCAAGAACATCGGTGCCTAGACAAGTATGGACCTATTCGAGGCATTGACGCGTCGCATATTTGCTGCATCGCGTCAACTAGCCACTCAGCTTTAGATTCGGTACCACCAACGCAAGGAAGACCTCTTCTTTCCGATGGTAATTGCACAATTGTGGCTTCTTGTAGAAGCTCTTTTTCGACGTTTTTCAGAGCCCACTTAGGACCGGAACCAACGTATGAAGTGCGAGGCGGGTTTCCAGATTGATTGGTAGAGATGTCATACCGTATATTCCGATGATCTGACAGTGTCTCCACGTTTTCCAGAACACCGCCACCCCACAATTCTTCCGACCCCTTGACTTATAAATATGAGTAAGCCTGACGCAAGTATCCAGTCCTCAAGTACTCGGCCTTTTGCATCCGTCACCGGAGAGCCCCACAGCGTGGACTTCTCGTTGAAGCACCGGCAGTGAGCGTAGGGCGTGACACTCCGCCAATGAACGCACTTATATTAACCAAAAAGTCCTCGAACTCAGCACGGTTTCTGTAAGATGAGAAGTGAACGCCCACCTCAATAATATCCCCCACTGTAGAAGCGACGAAGCCATCACGGCAGGATTATCAACAATTGGTTACACATACCTTTTTTTAGAAGAAGCTTGTTATATAAAAATGATTAAATGTATAACAATTACTTATAGATGAACACCACGTGCAAGTGACAATCATATCAAACTTAAAATTAGTAGGTACACAATTTTAGAGTCTCTACTGAATAGACACACAATTATTCAAATCACACAATCACACAATTCAAAACATAATAGGTACAGTTACACTTAACATTCTAAGAGTTACAAATCTGTGACCGATATACACACATAGATACACATAATATATAGAATATGAAGGTAAGATAGTAATCATTAAATTATGAAATTAAATTAGCACCTCAGAAAATACATTTACAACGTCATGTCAAAAAAAAAATTATGTCATAAATTATAAAAAGGTTTATAGTAGAATTATAATGTCATATAATTCAAATGTCGAATTTAATTATATAAATAAAACGTGATTAAAAATATATATTTAAAAAAAAAGAAGTATCATTATGGTCAAAGTGTTGGTCATCTTATTTCAAACTTCACTTCTCAGATTTCAACGCTGTTAATATATTTTTATAGAAAGATGACTGTGAATCAAGGTGGAAGTCTATTTCGTTGCTACAAGAGTTAACAATTCTAATCATTATTGACAGGAGAGAATTGGTACCTAAGTTGGTCCTTTTGGGTTTGTAGCACAAGGGAGTTACTGGTGCCCCTGGATATCTAGACGGAACTCGTAAGCAGATTTTTTTATATTATTTGCGGACAAGATATTTTAAACCTAAACCTAAATAGAAAAGATACATCTATAACCTGAGAGCGCATGGCAGAAGAATGCAAGCCAGCTCGAATACACCGGGAGAAATACTCCAGTCTGTGCTTATACGATATAAGTTCTTTTGTTAACCAACTGTGTGTGCTAGGTGCCACAGAAACTTTTTCTGTATTTGCCCCAAACGAAGAGTACGGGTGGCATAATGAGGTCTCCAAACTTGAATACCATATTCCAATATGCTTCAAACTAAACTGTTATAAAGTAGAATTTTAGTTCTTGGATGACGAAATTCCCTGGCATTCCTCATTACAAAGCCCATCATTTTTGACGCTTTGGTAACAACTCGTTCGATTTGTGGAATGAATGTAAGTTTACTGTCAAAAACTACTCCTAAGTCCTTTTTACTCACATTTACTTTAACTTAGCGACCAGCAAGGACGTCATGAAATCGGTGCAATGGCTTTTAAACTAAAAGTAGAGAAACAAGCCCGTTAAGCGTAACACTGGTGTTACGATTGATGGCTTAAACACTGTCTTACAAGATTTTCACACACGTCATACTTTTTAGACCACACGTTTTACATCTTTTGGTACTTAAATCACATTTGCCCAACTAGAGAGTTTGCATTCTAGAGCACAAAAAATCCCATACCAAAGACCAATAGTAATATAAAATGTATATTGCATCCGGTGTTGGCGACAAACTGTCTGGCTGTGTCGGACATAAAGTCATTAGCGTATCCCCATATGATGAAAAAACATACTAACGTAAATTTCAAGGCAACACAGCATAGAGTTAGAAGAGAAACAAAGAAATTTCGACTTTACTCTCTATATATTAATACTTCTGCAACTTTCTATCTAATTTGTAAAGACTTAATTTATCGAGAATACTACTAGAGGCGGGCGGCAGCATTTCGGATGTCACACATCATTAATTACTCTCAGGAATTTTTTCATCAACTGGTCGAGAAACCCGTAGGGCTATACAAATGTAAACCGTGGGTACACGGAATAGGAGTGACACACTTTTCGAATAATATAAAAAAAACGTCCTGATGAGCTATCCCTTAACCGTGCTACGGACCTGCTGAGGCACAAAAAGCATATCCACTAAGAAAAAAGGCAGAATATTTTGCATGTGATAACAAATAAAATCAGTTGAGCTAAGTACCTCTAAGGAGTAAGACACAAGTACGACAGTCATCAATATACCTGTCTGTCACGTGCTAAGTATGTTCAAACACTGAAGTGCGGTCCCGGCTTCGAGTCCCGGGTCATACTAAAATATTATTTAGATTTTTCAACGGCCCAAAGTCACAAAGTTGGCAAAGGTCCTGTTCCTGATTTCTCTCATCCCTTTGGTCGCGTCAGATCGCTGTCCCATTTGAGTAGGACAATAAGGGAATAGTGATTCTACTCCGATGAGATGGATGAGGGTATATAGAGCGCACTGGTATTTACGCTCAAACTCGTGTACTACATCTTGCTCAGTTGGCTAGTCCCCATAGAAATGGCCACCGTTGCTCCAATTTGGCTCGGAAGACATTATTATATTAAATAAAAACTGTCTATATTTTATATATTTATAAAATGTGAAAAGAAAAACCGAAAAGTATCAATATACTTTTCGGTACCTTATCATCAGAATGACTTCAGTGCGGAGCTTCCTCTGTTTGGATTGTATAAGAAACAGAGTCTTAAACTGAACATTTTGAGTTTACGCCATAGCATCCTTCTGTTCCAACTCCAGCTATTTATTGGAGCCGCACTACACGCTCGGCCGATTCACTCGGGCGAGTGTTACTGAGCCTAGTGATGCTTCTCCACACGCTCGGGTAGTTCCCTTGATTCCAAGTCGTGGAATGACGAAGATATGCCCATTAAAGGTCGATAAGGGACAAGTCGTAACAGGCTATAAAGAGGGAGTATGAGGGGCCGCTAACGCTCGCTACTTTGATCTTTTCGAAAATACTAGACAAGATAGGTAGCGGCCAGTCTTCACACTCGCACTCGGCGTCTAGCAAAAATAAGAAAACTAGCCAAGTCTAAATGTACCTGCTTGTTTCTCCTTATAGTATATAAAGTAATGGTATCTCTATGCGAAACCGAATTTTTTAGAGAGACAAACTCTATCGAGACTTGGCTACTTTTTTAAGCGGCTTATTTTCTTAGTCATACACTTCAAACCACACATTAAAATAGTTTCAAATTTTGTTATTCTTGGTCTTTTTTCTTACTAGTAATAGGAGTTTTAGTTAGGAAAGCTGCATTTCAATGTAGTCTCAACTGAGGAGGTATGGAGGTACTTCAAACTTATGTTATTATATTGAAGTAGGCACACAACGTGGAAGAACGGTCCCCCC
>JAFELO010000139.1:153655-165420 GCA_017140195.1 Eumaeus atala
AGACCGTGAACTTGAAAGTATAACTGATTAGTTAATTTCATTTTATTTAGTTTAATCCAAAAATTTATGGCTATGTATATATAATAAATTTAAAAACTATATTATTAAATTTATGGATGTTTATATCTCGGACTCGATGTTTTGAAATTGTTGTGTAACTGTTTATTCTTAAGTTACATTTGCTGCATTTTCTTTTTTCTGAGGTTGGCAACACTACTGGACACCGTTGTCTACTTGTCTCTATTTGATGTTTGTTTACACTACATTCTAAAACCGTTGCTAGTCAATCTAAATTGAAATTTTACTCTGTAAATTAAATTCTATCCCTTATTAGATGCGACGATTGTGTTCTAAAGTTTTTTCTTTGATGCCATACTCAAGAATAAAAAGAATTATTAATTAGAAAAATGAGAACTGTACCAAAATGGGTGAATAAAATACACGAAGCCGAAAAAGTAGAATTATCAAGGTAATTGCTTCCTTCTACTATTTTCTTATCGTTATCTTGCCTGTTTCTGCTCTTGTTAAACATCTTTCAACATATCCACTCAGAATTATTCAGTAATCTCAATTTGTCACCTACTAGTTAAAGTTTCTACTTTACACTTGTTTCTCATCGTTCTTACAATCTTATTTTTTAACTTCTTCTTAATTTATTGTCAAGCATGTTCAATTGAAAATCGAGTTGGATTTTAAAGTACTTTAGGTATTTTTTAAATTTCTAATGACAATGTCATAAAATTGGCAGTTTTTGAAACCCATATCTCGGAGAGCACATTAAGCCATCGGTCTCAGGACCTCCATTGCTGTCGGACTCCGTTGATGCCTAGGGGAATAAGGGAATAGCCTCAATTCTAAAACATGGTTCTATGCACACACTGTGCACTATAATATGATACTTGTTCGGTTGGCTCTCTCTCAGACTATACAGATGGCGTAGCAGGAACTTATCATCCAATTTCACAAATACAAAAGCCTTTATTACTGATTTAAACTTTTTCGATAATTCAGTGATATTTTACACATCAGGCTGGTCCATCACTATCAGTGTGTCAGTGTGTCTTCTTGACACTTAAGCCTGCTTTAACTTCTTCCATTTTCTTTGTCTGGCTGTCCTTAGCCAGAGTATGCCAGCAATATTTTTGACATTGTCAGGTTATCTTTGCAGTTGTCTTTGCAGTTGTCTTTCTCTTTTCTCGCATTTATGTATTGTATCTTGGTGTATATTCAGCGAGTATTGTTATCCATCTCTCTACTGGCACCCTTAATATGTGGGCAGTCCAACAACATTTAAGTAGTTTGTATATCTGACATATTTTTCTGTTAATATATAATGACAGTCACAAATGTGGTGACATTGTCTATTCTTTTGTATCCTGGGATGCTCCTATACATATCATGTTATTTCCATCCGTACTTCAGATTCATAAGAAACAACTTTTCTTTCTCACTCCAAAGTTAAGCTTTGCAGATCTATGTCTGTATACGTAATATGCAGGTGTTGAAGAGCTTCCTTTTATATTCATCTTGTACTTTTTATTCTTCATAATGTCCTTGAAAGCCTAACATCTCTTCCATGCTTGTCTATTTCTTGTGGCATTTGGTTATAAATGAAGTTAGCTGTATCAATTATATATAATTTTCTACAGATTCTATTTCTTCACTAGACCTTTGTTTTATGGTTGTTGATGACTAACAACAGTTATGGGTAAGTTTTGAAAAACTTTATATATATTTGATATAAGGCTAATGGGGCAATATTTTCTATGTTATGTATTGCTTATATTGTCTTTGTAACACTTTTTGTATATTAAAATGATTGTGTTACTTGTCCATTGATGAGAAGTATACTTGGAGTCTATTATTGCATTATTAGGATTGGAAGTCCGTGTACATTCTCTTTTAGTGTATTTTCATCTTTTCATTTGTAATGTGATCTTGTCTACCTAAGATCTTACGGCGGGGGCTATTTCCTGTTCTAGTATAATGGAAATAACTTCCTCGTCTTCTTTTGTTAGTCCTGTGTAATTGGTTGGTAATTTTCTAGTGCTTCTGGGTTTTTGGTTGAGTATAGTCCCTTATAGAAGTTTGTAGTTATTTTAAGAATATCTTGTCTTTGTGCTTCAGTGTCTTTTCCTTCTTGACTTAGGTATAAATTCTTTGGAGTATCAGAGTTATTTAAGAGCTCTCTTAATTACTCCAGTTCTGTTTGTGTGGTTAATGCAAGCCATTGATTTCTTACTTTTATCTTATTTGATGCTGTTGCTAATTTCGTTACTCATTTTGGTAATTTTGTTTAGAACAGTGTTGTCCTTTTTGTTCTGTAGCTAAACTTTCCTCATTTGCATTAATTCCTCAGGTATATTTACTAAAGTAACAAAACATGTTTATGGGATAATCTGTTTTGTTGTTTTTCAATTTATTTGTTGGATTCATATCATATATGATACCTATCTACTTGTTGCATAGGTTTTGGACTTTATTGTTATTGTTTTCTGTGATTTTCTCTTTCTTTGTATCATGATATGAGGAATAGTGACAATTGGGATTTCTATGATGTCTCCTACATTTCTTTTGCTCAATTATACAATGGTTTGTATTGAATTTAGTAGGCTAATAGTGTTGACATCATGGAAACCTCCTGGTATATGACATAGGATAAAGTATACCTCATTGTGATCAAGACGTATACCACTTTACATCATTAATAAATCTTTATGCCAATTCCCTAATGGGATAGTCAGAGAGAATGGAATACCATTCATCACAATCCTTACATTGCTGCTTTGCCTCGTCCACATACATCCAACATTTACATTGTATATATGCTTTGTTATCCTTTCATCTGCCATTCTTTATTAATATTAATGAGATATATGTATAACATAAATATTTATTTTTTAAATAAATAACAAAATTTCACATCAAATATCTTAAGTAGGACAACTAAAACTTAATCTTTTTTATCAAATTTTACTAATTTTATCTAAGAGTTTATTGTTTTATAAAAATAAATACTGATCCAGTGAATGAAGCATTTAATCAAACAATTTTTATAACAATATTTAATGTCAATCAAATATAATTAAATTGGTTTGAAAAAAACATACATACATAGTAATTACAGTGTTTTAATGATTCATTATCTTAAATTTATCTAAATGGAATGATCCTTGCAGTGTACAGGCAATATGCTTCAGCCCAGATGGGACACAGCTTGTTGTTGGTGCAGGAGAAAAGGTTATGGTTTATGACCCAAATGATGGCTCTCTGGTACAACTCCTGCAAGCACATAAAGGTCCAGTCAATGCAGTTGCTTATTGCTTTGATGGTAAAAAGTTTGCTAGTGGTAGTGCAGATAAGAATGTTATTATATGGACATCAAAAATGGAAGGAATTCTTAAGTACTCGTGAGTATAGTCATGGTCAATTTTATAGATTACTTGCTCTGCACATCAACATTGCCCGGGAAAAAATTGTAGACTAATACATCAAAAATCGCACTAACCATTTGTGAGAAGCTACAGGAAAATCTATTCTGTACATTATGAGAAAATCAATCACATATGGACAGACTGATTTTGGGGACATTTTTTTTTATAATAAATATAGATGATATTTTCTTGAAGTAAGTCCATATTATAAAAGTATATTTATGCTTCTGGATTTACAATACAAATAAAACATAATGAGTTTAAAATACAATACTGTGTTATGAAGACATTCCAAATGTAAAGAAGTTTACAAATAAAAAAATATGTTTCTATTTGAAAATGAAATATATATTCATATTCGTATGTCTGAGATTATCTTAAACTGGGTGAATAATAGGATCTTCTAGTACGCTTGACATAGAGTATAGTATAAGTAGACAATAATTGTTGAGATAGTAACACCTTCCGAGAACTTATAGGCATGTACATGTCTGATATTATATTCTTCTCTGTTAACATTATCAATGTGTTAATGCAATGGCAAAGTCAAATACATTACTGTAAACATTCGTTTTACAAGGAATAAGTTTTATCATATGATGGTTATTAAACCCTCACCACTTTGTGAAGTGTGACACAAATTTGAAGACATACTGCATATTTTGTAGGAATGTATCAGGAATGCAGATCTGAGTAGCAGAGTGCTGGGAGGAGTTTGTTCATGTGAGTTTTGGCGAGGCCAACTGCTGGCTAGCAACAGGGCCACTTACAAGAAAGGCTCTTAAGTTGTAGAATTTTGTTGTCCAATCCCTTCATTAAGGAAATGAGATAGCGTCCATGAGACTGACATGTTCACCTCAGGTGTTCAAAGTCCCGTCCAATATTGGAATAAAAAAAAAAAGAAACTATGTACTTATTTAGTGATTATAGGAATAATTTTTGACTTTGCATTGTTGCTTGAAGTCTGTGGATGGTTGGCACATAAATAATAAGCTTTGTGTAATTTGTAATATGTTTACAATGTTTTGTGTTAAATGTTCTGTTTGTGTATTTACAATATTACTAACTTTTTATAGACATAGTGAAGCTATTCAATGCCTGGCATATAATCCAGTAACATATCATTTAGCTTCGTGTGCCCAATCTGATTTTGCCTTCTGGTCGGCTGATGTGAAGGCGGTTCAGAAAATAAAGGTCTCCGGACGTATCACAAGTTGTGCATGGTCACTAAATGGGCAATATTTAGCCTTAGGGTTGGCTAGTGGTAACGTGACCATTAGAGATAAGGTAAGACACTCCCATCTATTTGCTAATTACCTGTACCTGTATCAATGAACTGTAACTCAGAAATTGCCTAAAGCATGCAAAAGTATTTATCAAGAGGTATCGACACTGCGCTGGATTGACGTCCATAGTCAATGAATAGGAGATATTTATTTACTTGCAGATAAAAACTAAAAAGCAAACTACGAATTCCGACTCCAAGTTCCCTTTTCGAAAACTGATTTAAAATTTAAATTGTTCGATATTATAAAACAATTTATCGAATAAAAAAATATTGTGCCAAGCTGTTGGAACCTCAGCATGAGCTCCAGTTATTTAAGGCAAAATTTTTACTATATATTATAAAGTGATTCATTTTATTAATTATAATAGATTAAAGCCACTTTTTGGCTTAGTTAACATATAGGCCATGTACTACAAATTATAATAATTTAGTAAAGCATTTTTTGTAAAGTGTTACCTATTTTAACATTTATACCCATTTTTATGCTGTATATATTCCTTACAGTTAGGAGAGGAAATTAATCGGATTGCCAGAGATGCAGCAGTTTGGGCAGTGGCATTTTCAAAAACGACTCTCCTTGTGACAGATTGGAACGATACACTTTCATTTTATAATGTTCAAGGGCAACAAGTCTTAAAGGAGAGAAATATAGGTAAACAGTTTTAAGTTTTGTAGCATTACTGATGTGTCTTGCTTATATACTACACACGCCCTGTTAGACAAAGTTCCGATATAGAAGTCATTACATATTGAGTGTATTCTAAATTATCGGTTTACTGTATAGTAATAGACAATAGCTAACTCTGCGTTAGCTAAAGTTCCGTTTATAAACATATTATACAAACTCGGAACGGAGGATCCAGTGGACAGGATATTGAGACATCCTACTCTCCTGATAAAAAGTAATTCTGGGACAGGGGGAAGAACTATCTCGTGATATATCACGTGCTAGAGCGCGCCCTACCATATTAAACAGATGTATACGGATTTGGAAGTTTCCCGAACCGCGTAGGGAAAGCATTAGCTAACACACTTTTCACCATATATCGCGGAGGAGACGTGAGAGGGTCGATATAATAAAAAGGCACTTCTATAATGCACACCAGGCAGAGCAAACCGATTACCACATGCCACAATCCTTGTTGCCACTAATTTGTCTTGGGTACTCCACATCACTAAAATGATGTCTACAAGTATTTTCTTATTCGGTCTGTGGTTGTATGGACTTGAAACACCGTATCCTAGAAATGTTCACGTGGTATATATCGTGATTGGTTAGAGATTGTATGATGTGTAGGATACGATAGGCGATTGTCTTATTGAACCAATAAAATGTTGCTTATGTACATTTTATTATTTACACTTGTTTGTTCATTGAATTGTATATCTTAATATAATATTTATTGTCAGAGAAATTACTGTTTTTTTTTCAGGTCTCTCGGCACTGTCCATATCTCTTTTGGGCACGCTTGTGTTAGTTGGCGGTGTCGGTGGGTGGTCCATTTTGACATCTGAAGGCATTGTAATATTCACTACTCCACTGGATTGGGTTTGGTCCATAGCGCCTTGTGAGATTACAAATTCTTTGGTATGTATAAAATGTATATGAATAAATTCTGTATATTTCATAAATTATGTCCTGACAGACTGAATTACTAATAATCGAAACTATTGGACTGGTCAATATAAGATTTGCGCAGCAGGCAGGTTGTATAAAGTAGGCTATACCACCAAAAAGGTGTTTCGAAAAACTGCTAGCTTTAAATTTCATCTGTTAGTAGCAATGTAGCCCCAGAAAAAAAGCCAGTGTTCTGTATTCCGATCATCTTGTCCCGATACATTTGTAATGTAGCCAACAGTACCTCTTGCTAAATGATTTCAGCATGAAATTACTAATGCTATAAATTCGTTGTACGAAAAATAGTCTTTTTATGAATTTCTTTATAATTTCAGGCGGTATCCTGTCAAGATGGTACCTTGTGGAGTTATCAAGTTGTATTCAACACAGTGCACGGACTGTATCGGGAGCGGTACGCGTACCGGGAGAATATGACCGATGTCATAATACAAAACCTGACAACGGGCAATAAAGTGCGGATTAAATGTCATGACAGAGTGCAGAAGATTGCCATCTACAAACATCGTCTGGCTGTAAGCGTTTGCTAGTTTTACTACTCTAATGGCAAGGATACTCAGCATCATCAAACGATCACTACGCTCCGGGTTCCCATACCCGGACCTGGCCATAAATATTTGATTTTTATAAAATTTAATTTAGCGTTCTAAATCCATACGTGGACTGTTTTGACAGCTGCACTGACCGTTCGCCAGATAGTGACGTAACAGTGAGTGAAGTTTAAAAGTGAGTGTATGTGTGTGAAGCTCACACGCATGTATTCACACTTGTTAGCTCTGCTCTGCGGTTTCACCCATGTAAAATTAACGAAACGGTTTAATATTTTTACGATAAAAATATTTTTATGTCTTTCCAGATAGTAATGTATGTACTATTACTAGCTGATCCGGACACCCCTTGCTGTGCTTGTTGTAATCGACATAAAATAGAGCCTACATTTTAAATTAGACCAAGTTACACAATATGCCAAATTTTATCAAAATTTGTTCAGTAGCTTTTTTTTTATAAGATAGCAAAGGGGAAATCGCAACCTTTTTACGAGTACCGACGCCCATGAACATCCACGTAATTACGAAAGCGATGCGTAGGCCCCCCTTCCCCCCCCACCAATTCGATGTCCATTGAGGACAAACACCACATGTCTTTTATATATAAAGATTATACGTAACAAAATTTGGATGTATGAATATTTGTGCAAATCACACCAAAACTAAGTATTGGATATTAGATGAAACTTGCCAAGTTTCAGCTTATATACCACATAAGTTTTAGGAATATTTTTGCACGTGTTTTTGTCTCTAGTTCGCGCGGTACACGATACTAGCACGGGTAACAGCCAGTCTTCCATATGTATCAGCTATCCAGTTCTATAGAGATGAGTGGTAAAACCCATGAGTGGTAAAAAAATTACTTGATCGGCCAAAAGTATATGTAGTGGTTACATATTTTACTATTACAGGTGCAGCTACCGGAGCGAGTGGTTGTGTATGAACAAAGCGACGACGAAGGAATGTTGTACAGAGTCAAAGAGAAACTTCTACAAAAGGCTGAATGTTCGTTATTGGTAGCCACCAGCGATTCTTTGCTCATATGTCAGGTGAATAAAGGTTTAATTTTTTTTTTTTAAGTAGTACAATACTGAAATATGTGTCAGTATACATAAACATTATTTAACAGTAGCCGGTCCGGGATGGATGCGAGTAGCAGGAGATCGGTCGTCTCGGCGTACATTGAGAGAGGCCTGTGTCCAGCAGTGGACCGATGAGGGCTGATAATGATGATGATGAATATACACAAACGTTATGATTACATTTCTTACTTGCTACTTGCTACCCACGAATTCCCTTGAAGATAAAGGAACACAGTACAAACCGATATTTTAAAACCATCGTAGGTTTTCAAAATCCATACCCAAAACTTGTAACATTCGCCTTAACTAACTTGATTTGGAATGCAAACCCATGCATATTATTGTGAGGGTAAATTTTTATCAATCACTAAATCAAACAATACACCACAAAAGAAACTCAAATAAAACTGTACTTGAACAACCAAATAGACGACAAGACTATAAGAATATGAATAGGAAGAGTTAACATAATGTAATATAATATTATTATATTAACTCTTTGCAATGAATACTATTTCTTCGTTATGATGAAAGCACTATAAATTACTGGATTAAGACATGGAGTTAGTGGATACAAATATTAGGGAATAAGATGTAGCGCCATCTGATAGTCAACAAGCAATAAAGGACTGCGATTATGGTTTTTCGTAAAAAATAAATTTATTTGAAACTGAAAGATGCATTATTAAAAATATTTCTAAAATGCAGAAAAACGTAAATAACTCATTGGGTTTACCTAATCATTGCCAAAGTTTCACATTTAAAAAGTTGGGCCACTTATTGGCTACAGAATGGTGAATATACTTTTTGTAACATGTTTTGTTTGTGATAAAGAAATAACATTTCGCGGTAAAATGTAGCCTTGGTCAACAAACTCAAGTAGCTTGTTCATTAAAATCAAGTAGGTCATGACTAAGAGTTTAGCACTGTATCTTCTATGGTTATTTTTATAGTTATTATTCTTCTTATAAGAATGATCATAATTGAGAATGATTCTTATAAGAATGAAATCATAAGATGATTTTACTATTTTCGTTTAATTTCGTATGATAAAATCACGATAAACTCTATTCAACTGTACATATTACCGTTTTTTTACTTTGCAATCTTTATTTGGATTCTTTTCATACCGCAACCTTCAAATATAAGTTTCTCCTCAATGATTTAACATATTTTAACGTCCTTTCCAGTTTGATTATGATCCCGATGATATCACCACAGAGTCGGTACAGGTAAAAGGTGACATATGACGGGTCGCAAACAATAAAAAAAAACGAATTTCTGTATTATACAAAGCCTGCTTCTGTAGCATAAACATATTCCGGCAGTGTTCCCTTGTATGTTATAGAAATGCCGCAAGATATTAGTGCAATAGATACCAAAATATACTACATACTTGTGCCGTCCTATTTGTCTAGACTTTTCGCTAAAGCTTTTTGTGTCGTTTACATTTCCGTTTTTCATGATGTCATGAGAAAGCAAGACAAGGATGGCTCGATTTTCTCTGCATATCCATCGGTGAAGATGTCTTGATGTGTTGTTGTTACATTTTAAACCAATTTTTTAATACTTATAATTTAAATATTAATTTTTCTTTTCTTCCTGTTACAATTTTTCCAAACATATTGTAAGTATTTTGAAATTTTGGTATGCCAACATAGCGCCTAAGAATAATTATTTTGATTTAGATATTTACGTAGATTAATCAGCATGAACCTTATGCGATATATCCTAAGATGTTATGAACCCTAAGAGTGAGCCAAATGAGAATTACGAAGGTGACGAGCCGATGGTCGTGAAAATTAACAAATTCCTTAAGTGTTAGATATATTAGTATCTAGTAGTGCTTTATCCAATGCTAATCAATAAACATAAATAAAATAAATTTCATTATCAGAATCGACTTTCATTATGTCCTTCGTGGGAACGACAGCATTTTTGTTTCACACTGCATAAACTAAAACTTTTATGTAAAAAAGACTAAACTTCAAACGTTATTTGTTCTGTTTGAGAGTCGTCCCATCCATTATAAAACACGTATTACAAAAGTAATGCATGAGTACGTATACATAGTGTGTGTACTGTTTCATTGAATTAATTTAATAAATGATTTTCTAATGTATTTAAACATTAAAAATATATGGGCTTTCTGCGCTTCTCCATATAATATTCAACAGCACTAACCTTGTCACATGTATCGAATGATTTCACAATAAGTATCCAAATTCCTTTCACATACTGGAACACATTACTGTTGATGATTCGTTTGTATTTCGCCTTTACTAATACACCCAACGGTCTTTTATAGGATACGATGTTATCTGTCATTGGCGTGAGGATACCAAAGTGTTGGACAGTGCCAGCGCCGATTCGATATGTTAAAGTCACCACATTGTATTTCGAAGAAGTCCTGCTTCTTGGCTTGTTTAATGGACAGGTGAGTGGCACATTGGGTTGCTACACATAAAATTTTATTAAGAAACAAGTAATTGTACGTTTAATGCAGCTTGTGGGTGTCCAGCGGTTAGTCAGGGGGATGCCGAGGAGACACCTGCATGAACTTCATGTGGATGTTTACGGGCATCCATAGTCGTGTAAAACATTATTAGGAAATCTATATGCCGTAGAAACACGATATGGTTACCTACATTGACAAAGTACCTCAAAAGAAAACAAAAAATGAATATTTATAAGGTCAATTTGAAGTCCTGTCAGACTGTCAATATACCCTGAGAGTATTTCCCGTTTACCTAGATTCATGAGATTTGGCAAAAATGATACTATAAGAGAAAAAGTACTAATTATAATTATATTTTCCAAACAACATTGAAAACTTATATTTGTTGTTGTGACTCGAACATATGCTGTGGAAGCCAAGAGCAGCTCCATCGGATTGCTATGAGTGCTCGAATGTCGATGAGACTAGGTTTGGGGTCGACAGCGGAACTAGATGTGCGTCAGGATATGAGAGTGTTTGTGACACCTAGTATAAATATTATCATCATCATTGACTCTCACGTCGGGGACAGCTCCTGCGCGGTATCTTCAATGGCCGCGGAGAACTAGATTACCCAACGGTACGGCGGTATTATTGAGGTACGCAAACCGCGGATTCTTATTGGGTTTAGTCCGTACTCTAAGGGTGTCGTTCGGACCGTTCGTGGTCGAACGTGTGTTGTTGTCTGACTTGACGTGTGTCTGGGTTGTGGTGTTCTCTCGCATACGTCCCTGTTGTGTCCCTACACTGGATGTGCGGTGTCGTGTCTGAGAGCGTGTTTGCTGAAAGTGTTCGACAGCTGTCGTGATGCAGTCGTATTCGTCCGACAGAACGTGTCTGCGACGATGACCCGTGAATGTCACACAGTTCGGAACGTAGTCCACTGCTTTTGTGACGAGATGTTTGGAGTGGCGGGGCACCCGGTCGAAGTACTCAGCTGAAATGTCTTTGATGTGCCCTCTGATAGCGGGCAATTTAAAGTCCTTATGTAAGTCGAGGAAACGCACGTTCCACGGACAACCGCTGGTTATACGCGGGAAGCGATTCCGCACTTTTGCAAAATCATGTGAGCGAATACTACACTGGAACATGACCATATCGGGTGGATACAGTCAATGCAGAGTGTAAGCTTATGTCTACGAGACGTCTCACTTCTAGCACATTAAGTGCTAGTAAGCCGTATCGCGCTTTATTGCTGACTTTAGTTATGTGCTCTTTGAACGTGAGAGCACGATTAAGATGCCTCCGAGATAGTTCACAGAGGTTCTTTGGGGGATTTC
>JAFELO010000139.1:191382-204726 GCA_017140195.1 Eumaeus atala
AAGCCACTTTTATTAACACTGCTTAGTAATAATATTAGATGATCTAATTATCCATACAGGTTAACACGGGTATTTTACAATATGATAAGATAGAGCTAGAAGGTATCAGCGCTCCATTGTGCGACTTATGCTCGTGGATATTTCAACATAGATTTGAGATGCAAATTTATATTCTCTATGTCTTGTCGCCACCCAGAGACATACAAACATATAAAACAATAATGAATATGCATTTCCTTCACTCAACACATCGAAATATAGACCAAAAGTCATTCATCTAATTTATTTAAAATATATATTTATATGATTAGATTATTATTTATTCTCCTTAGATACATATAGTATCAATAGCTTAATATGCTTATTAAGTCATAAATTATAAAAATCTGTTGTATGTATATACGGAATTCGATATCTGTATTTATTTTATGTCTGTATGTGTTATTCATTATATCACAGTCTGCATGTATGTATCATTCGTTTGTGCGCTACCTCCTGTTAACATGTTCAGTGTTTTCCTATAGTTATGGTCTCCTGGAAGAAATTACTGTAAAGTAATAATACCGCCATTGTGTGCATTTGTTGCTTCTGTGGTTGTGTGTAATGTGTTTTTAAAATGTGCTCAATACAGAATATTTCATTCATTCCCTCATTCGTTCATTTCATAATGGTCGTCATTCGGTTTATGAGGTAGTGCCATACTGTATTGTAATCGCGCCGGCACGACCTGGGAGCTACATCTCGCTTACATGATGCAGCTGTAAAGTGACAGCTTCGCTGCAGGTTGGAGGGGAAAAGGATAAAGCATTTGCATAACTAAAATGCGGTTGCTTATGGGCATCGGCAATTATCAAAAAGCTCAGAATGCGCGTTTATGCTCTTTTAACATGAAAAAGGCGCGGGGAAAAGGGGACATCATTGCGCATACGTCTGTTCAGTGTAATTCTGCTCCAGATTTAAATAAGCATATAATCTCCGAGCGAATGTAAGGGGCGATGGAATATCTAGGATATCTGAAGACGATCAACTGTCATTATTTTCATCTTTAGTCTCATCTCATCCATCACACATGACGCGGCCAACGTCTTCTTCATCATCTGTTATCACCTGAGACGATGCTGTGCAAGATGTCAACCTTGACATAGATCTTGCACCCGCGTTGAGGGCTTCCCATAAGCGTAGACGATGGTCTGCTGAAATGTACATGTTCATACTACGCACTTACCTATTTCTAACAAACATACATAGAACCGCTTCATTTGAAATTCATCGAACAATTCCCAAATATGCACGTAAGCCGCCAAAGAGTAGGCGATCAAAGACGAGCTATAATTCGAAATAAATTATTGCCACAAAATATAATAGATCAAATCTATAATGAAGTGAAAGATGAACTAAACAATATACGTAATTACCCTTCTTCTGCAACTGTTATCACAATACACATACCACAACATTTGATTATACACGATTGAAATGGACAAACGAACGCAACGATTTTATTATAGAAGCTTACTACAGAATTACTCAATTAGAAAGTAATAGAACCTCTTACCGAAAACCTTTGCACGAAGCTTTTATAAACAGATTCCCTAATCTTTCATATCTTAGTGAACAACGCATTACGGACTAACGAAGAGCAATCGTCAATAATAAATATATAAGTGACAGTAAATTAAATCAAATTAAATAAGGAATAGCCGGCGAATTATCCTTAGACATTTCAAACGTGAACGTGAAAAAAAACACTGAACAAGAAGAAACCACAACATGAAGAACCACAACATCATCGACATTTGAGGCTTCATTTGGAAACACCTTTCTCACAACGTTTGAATATCTCAGAAACGTGTGAACTCAATATTCAGCAGCCAATAAGAGATATCTCTATAGACAACATATTCTTGCAAACACTCCAACACTTCAAAGATACCGACCCAACCCGACGAATGTACATTCCGAAACAAAAATCATCTAAAAAGTTACCAAATATAGTACAATATATTAATAATGTGATCCTCACTGATTACATTACTATCGATACTGAATTCAACCATTTTCAAATAATATTGTATTGCGCAGCATGGACGGCTGCCAAAATTAACGGAGCGAGAATATCACTGGAACCAAGACAGCAAACTCGAGTTACTCATAAAAACCGGATACCCCAGTGGCAAAAACGTCTCGAAAAAAGAATAACTGACATACGAATGAAAATAAGCAGGGTCTCACAGTTTATAAATGGGGCTAGGAGTAAAAGACTTGAAAACCGCGTGAAGAATATAATGCAACAATTTAGTATTCACTCTCTACATGAAGAAACAAACACACAAATAACAAATGTATTAGACACACTCAAACAAAAACTTGCACTCATATCAGGACGGCTCAACAGATACAAGACATGTACGATTAGAAAACAACAAATCAGACTATATACATAACTATTGGTACAAGAAATTTACACATATTCATAGATACATTTTTGAACAAGTGTATTAATAATCCTAGCAGAATACCCCACTATATTACATCCGGAACTACATATATGATACCAAAAGATTACAATGACCTTACCAACCCAGCAAAATACAGACCCATAACTTGTTTACAAACAGTCTACAAAATTATGACATCCTGTATTTCTGATTTAATATATAAGCACGTCGAAGAGAATAGCATATTGGCTGAACAACAAAAGGGGAGCCGTAAGTTCAGTCAAGGCTGTAAAGAACAATTAATCATAGATTCTGTAATTTTAAAACGTGTCCAAAAAACCAAGACTGATTTATACTCCATGTATATTGATTATAAAAAAGCATATGACTCCGTTCCCCACTCAAGGTTAATACAGATCTTAGAAATATACAAAATACACCCAAAATTAATAAATTTATTGGAAAACACCATGAAAGCTTGGACAACGCGACTTCAACTTACCACTCCTACCTCATTTATAGAAACAGAACCAATTAAAATACAAGGAGGTATATTTCAGGGCGAAGCCCTCTATGGTCTTGCCTGGCATTAAATCCACTCTCGAGTCTATTAAACGCATCGAAAAGATACCACTTATATTTCAGGGACAATAATTTAGAGACAAAATATACTTTAAGCCACTTACTTTACATGGATGACATAAAAATCTATGCTGATAAGGAACATGACCTATATAACCAAGCTAGCTTAGCTGAACAATTTACAAATGATATAAAAATGGAATTTGGAAATGACAAATGTAAAATAAATTCAATTAAAAAAGGATGCACGTATCAGCACAGTTACTTCTTAGAATCGGGCCTTCTTATTAAACAACTTGATGAAAACGAAACTTATAAATATTTAGGATACAGTCAGTCATATCAAATTATTTACAAGGAGACTAAACAAAATCTGAAACTTGAATTCCAACATCGCCTCAACATAATACTTAAATCACAGCTCTACGCCCGTAACAGAGTTAAAGCCATAAATACTTCTGCAATACCCATCCTCACGTATTCTTTTGGTATAATAAACTGAAGTAAAACCGACCCCAAAACTCTTCAACGTAAAATAAACACTTCATTGACTAAACATCGCAAACACCACCCGAGATCCTGTATACAAAGACTAACGCTACAGAGGAAAGAAGGAGGGCGAGGTATAATCGACATAACAAATTTACACAACAAGCAAGTCACGACCTTGAGACATTATTTTTTCAAAAAATCTCAATTCTCCCCACTTCATAAGACAATAAGCCTAAACGACAATAAATTCACACCGCTAAACTTAAAAGATAACTCAATACAGAACAATGAGATCTTGGTAGAAAACCAAACTAAAATCACCGAATGGACTAGAAAAGCCCTCCAGGGGAGACATCGCCTGGACTTATGCCACCCTAATGTCGACAAAGAAGCGTCGAACGCATGGCTAACCCGTGGCGAACTCTTCCCGAGACTGAAGGCTTTATGATAGCGATACAAGATCAAGTAATAGAGACCAGAAACTACCAATTGCTTATAACTAACACATTGAATAATGATACCTGTAGAAAATGCAATAGCTCGCCAGAAACTATTCAACACGTTCCAAGTGCATGCAAAGCAATAGTTCAAACTGACTACAAACATAGACATGACCAAGTTGCTAATATAATTCACCAGAAACTTGCTCAACAATATCATTTCATTACCGACTTGGACTATAAATACAAGCCCCATAATGTGTTGGAAAATATAACGACCAAACTCTACTTTGACAGAACAATCCTCACCGACCACCATCCATATATATCCATATATACATATCCACAATGACAGACCAGATATTACTCTAATAAATAAATCAAGTAATAAAGGATACATAATTGACATAGCAGTCCCTAATACTCATAACCTCCTAAGTACCATATCTGAAAAACTTACAAAATACATAGAATTAAAAGATGAAATAACTCGTCTCTGGCGTCTGCAAAAAGTAATAATAGTACCAATAGTAATATCCTGTACAGGCGTTATACCGACACAATTGCACCAATCATTAAAGACACTACAGCTACCACCAAACACGTATCACATTCTCCAGAAAGCAGTTATTCTAAACACTTGCTGAATAGTGAGAAATTTTTTACAAATAAACCAGGAATAAATTGTATCATCGGTACCCACCACTCATTCTACATAGCATAAAAAATTGTATCCATCTGATATGCTACTTGTCTTAGGCTCGTGCACGCCAGTACTCCGGTGAAAGCCGAGAAAAAATAAATAAATAAATAAATAAATTAATAATAATAATAATAATAATAATAATAATTAGGCTTACAGGGAGGAAGAACATACATGGAGTCTGACCGCCTAGACTTAATTACCCTATTTATTTTTCGTTATAGTTTAAGATCGCTTCCCGGAGGTCGTCGGGGCACAACTGGAACCGATGCTGGGTGTCGCAGCAAAATGCTAACCATCGGCGGTGAGAAGCTGAACAGGCGGACTCTCGCTGGGGATAAACCCGAAGACGTTACAGCCGAATCGTTCCCCCCATCATCAACACTCAGTCTGTTCTCTGTCGAGCGTAGGTCAACGCGGCACAGCTACTCGAGGCAGACTTCTCCTACATCACCATCAATACTCAACCGCACAGATGTTGTGCAGTAGGCACTCGCCGCTATTTCTGCACCCACTGTCGCCAGGAACCGCACGAGAATCAGGTGGACGGAAGATATGAACCGCTCCATTCGGCGTGCTTATCTTACGGCTTCTAATCTAGAACAAAATACAAAATCGTACCTAGCCGTACCTAATTGCTGAATGATAATTACTACCACTCACGCACAACAGACAAAAGAACACAAGATTTACAACAAAATCGCCAAACAATACCCCAAACCCAGGAAAACATCAGCAGCCATCGCCAAAGATTATCCTGGAGCAATGAAGTCAATGAGACTATACTATATACGCAGTTATTACAAAATAACTAGACTCGAATCAAACAAAACAGCTTATAGACCTTTACTGTATGCAGCTGTAATAACTGCTTATCCACACCTAGCACATGTTTCTGAACAGAGAATCTCGGACCAACTTAGAGTCATTATTAGGAATAAATACATTGCTAACACTAGAGTACAGGAAATAAAAGATGAAGTAGCCACAGAAATAGAAGCTGGTACTGATATACGCCAACCGTCTCCAAACTCTGAATCACGACATCATATACATATATCTAACGCATCACAAAATAAGACCCATAATCAAGAACCCAATTTAGAGTTACCGACTGCAAATGAAGAGGACCATATTCACAACCTTACCGGAAACCAACACAATAATCCAAGATTACTTTCCGACGAAAAACTAGAGGAAGTAGAAGAGTTATTCAAGAAGATATTAGTTGGATTTAAAGATCTAGATCCCACTTTAAGACCGTTTATACCCAAACAAAAACCAAGTAGACAATTCGCTATTCTAATTTACTCAATAAATGTAAAAATGTTACCTAAACATATTTCTGCAACCACAGATTTCTCTACTTTACAAACATTAATCTACTGCACTGCACATACGGCAATCACATATATTGGGGGTAAAATACATAAGACACTAAAACGCACTAACAATAGAAATGAAACTCCAGCTTGGCAAATACGTCTTGAAAGAAGAATTACTAATCTGAGAGCAGATATCGGTAGACTCACACACTACGAAACGGGGAAACACGACCCGCTCACTTAGGGAACACTTTGAACGCATTAAACTGCAATATAGAATACACTCACAACATGAACCTGACAATACAGTGATTTACCATTTCATTGACACTTTAAAGCAAAAGCTGATGGCCTTAGTCAGCCGACTGCGCCGTTACAAATTAACAACACTAAGGAAAACACAAAACAAGATGTTTTGCACAAGTGAGAAAGAATTTTATAGAACGTTGACTCCGAATAACACAAGCTATACCTCACATACAGAAACTCCTACTCCAGAAGCATTACACGAATTCTGATCTAACATATGGTCTAACCCTGCAACTCACAACAATAGTAATTGGATCGCCGAAAACCAACACGCACTTCAAAACATACCAGAAATGGAATTCGATGCTATTGATATTGACACACTGACTTCAACAATAGCCAAAACCCATAACTGGAAGGGGACTGGAACAGACAGAATCCATAATTACTGGTACAAGAAACTCACAAGTACTCACCCATTTTTACTAACACATATTAATCACTTTTTCCAAAGCCCAGACCATATGCCACCTTATACGACACAAGGAACTACTTACATGCTACCTAAAGATCTTACAGGTACCAAAAATCCCGCTAAATACCGACCAATTACTTGTCTTCAAAATATTTATAAAATAATAACCTCTTGCATTAGTCACCTCTTATACAAAAACATAAATTTGAATCAGTTACTCACTGAGCAACAAAAAGGATGCCGTAAATTCAGCCAAGGATGTAAAGAGCAACTTATCATCTACACAGTAGCATCCAAACAGGTAATGCAAAAGAAAAGAAATATCTACACTATGTACGTAGATTACAAAAAAGCTTATGATTCTGTACCACACTCGTGGCTTATTGACATACTAAAACACTACAAAATTTACCCCACGCCTATATCATTTTTATCAAAAACTATGCATAATTGGAATACCACCCTTAAACTTTGTAACGGCAGCAAGACAATACAGACAGACAAAATCAACATCCGTCGCGGCATCTTCCAAGGCGACTCACTGAGTCTTCTCTGGTTCTGTATAGCACTCAACCCGCTATCGAACCTTCTCAATAACACAAATGTAGGATTCCAAACAAAATTTGATGACACGCACCACACATTATCACATTTATTGTACATGGATGATATAAAACTTTATGGAAGCAATTTAACTGAACTACACAAATTAGCAGATATAACACAGGAGTTCTCGAATGACATACGCATGGAATTTGTCATTGATAAATGCAAAATACAATCAATTCATAGAGGCAAAGCTGAGAACAATACTTACACACTAGAAAATGGATAGGATAGGAACAAATAGGACCAGTAGATAATGAAACAGGATATAAATACTTAGGCTTTTACCAAACACAGCAAATACATCAACGAGATACGAAAAATAAACTTACTCAAAATTTCAGGGGCCGAATATACAGAATCCTTAAAACACAATTGAACGCACGAAATACTACCAAAGCCATTAATACATATGCAATCCCGATACTTACATATTCATTTGGTATAATCAAGTGGTCCCAAATAGACTTAACTAAGCACCAACGCATTATTAATACACAGATGACTAAATACAGAAAACACCATCCACACTCTTGCATACAACGTCTTACATTGCCTAAGAGCGAAGGAGGGAGAGGCATAATCGATATAAAAAACTTACACAATAAGCAAATCACCACGCTCAGATCATTTTTTCACTCTCGAATAACACATTCAATCCTACATAACGCTGTTGTACGCGCCGATTTTAATCACACCGCTCAACCTAAGAGATTATCTGCCACAGAAAAATGAAATTATTACCAAAGTACAAGAAAAAATATACACTTGGACACAGAAGTCACTACACGGTAGACATCGCCTCGACTTGACCAACTCTAATGTTGACAAAAGTGCGTCGAACACATGGCTCAAGAGAGAAGAACTGTTTCCAGAAACGGAAGGGTTTATGATGGCTATCCAGGATCAGGTAATAGATACACAGAATTACAGGAAACACATTAGACACGATCCTATGCTTGTAACTGATAACTGCAGATACTGCCACAGTTCTTCTGAAACAATCCAGCACATCACGCCATGATCAGGTAGCAGCAATAATACACCAATACCTCGCATATACTACACTACTACATAAACTAACCACAGAAAAAACTACATATTACAAATACAAACCTCAAACCGCATTGGATTCAAAAGAATATAAACTATACTGGGACAGAACAATAATTACCGACAAGACAATACACTTCAATAGACCCGATATAATCTTGTGTGATAAAAATAATAAAATTGTTTACCTTATCGATATAGCCATCCCGAATACGCATAATCTTACAAGAACACACACTGAAAAAATCACAAAGTATACAGACTTGGCCATAGAAATTAAATGACAATGGCACGTACAAACCGTCAAAACAGTTCCAATAACAATTTCCTCTACAGGAGTCATACCGTTAACGTTACACACCAGTCTCAAAACTCTAAATATTCGCAGATCCACATACATACTTCCACAAAAAGCGACCATACTAAATACTTGCAGAATTGTAAGAAAATTTATGGGCAAGGTAAGTAATTAATCATATAACTTAAGTACTTGGCGTAAGCCCGTGCTTGTAGTATAATTCGTACCTCTCTAGAAGAGTGAAAATAAATTTTCAAAATAATAATAATAGTAATAATAATAATAATAATGGTAATAATAATAATAATAATAATAATAATAATAATAATAATAATAATAATAATAATAATAATAATAATAATAATAATAAGTGAAACAAAAAACAAATAAAATAAGCAATACTACAATGCTATACATAGGTTACATAATATCCACATCTTCATAACAGTGCCCCAAAAAGGTGTACCTCAGCATAAGTCTAGTCTTTTGTCCAGACACTGCTTTTTAGATCACCCGATTTTTTTTCAATTTGGCAGCATCACCAAATTTTATAAAATAATATAAAAAAATACTTGCTATAATATTTATAATACACACCGTTTATAAAAATATACATTTGTTAACACAACACTTCTTACGAGTATATACATTTAAATATTCCATGTTATTATACTTATATAAAAAACAAAAAATTCATTAGATACATGTGAGAGTTAAGTGAATTAAACTGCACTATATATATTTTAAATTATGTTGATAAAAAGTTTGCATACATTTTATTTGTAAATAGCATTTGGATGCGCCAGTTTCAACGAGGACGTGCTCACGAATAATTTAATCATAATAATATTACAAAGTAAACTTAAAAAACTATGCCCGAGAATAATCATTTCCAGTGTGCCAGTTTGCTTTCGGTACGCAACGTCAGTCTGGAAAATTCGATAAAACAAAGAGATTCACATAGATCATGAAGGGCACTTTCGGTTAGTCATTATAAATAATTTGTTTATTTTATTTCGCGGGAAAATGGAACTTTCGGTTAGCCGTGGTTAGTAATGTCGTGCTAACCGAATCTCGGCGTCGGCATCTTTATACATTTGTGCTGTAGAAATGAGCCCTTCGTCCAACAAAACACAAGCTAGCACCTGATGCTTCACTAAGAGATAAGTTTAAAGAAATTGGAATACTGACTGTTTCACTAAGAGATAAGTTTAAAGAAATTGGAATACTGACTGTTTCTTCTCAACACATTTTAGGTAATGTATAAATGATATTGACGACGTAAAAATATAAATGATATCTGATGAAAAAAGTGATATTCATGCGGGAAATACTCGGAGTAGACACAAGATAAATGTTCTAGTGTTTACACTAGTTAAAGTGAGTAGTTCGCTCCAGGCACAATTTATATTTCGGAAAAAAAAAACATCTTTGAATTCGTAAATTTAAAAACACCGTAAAATGATTTTGTGTGGTAAAGGATTTTTTTCCTCCTTCCTCTCCTCCAAGGCAGCTTCGTTATTGTTATAATAAAATATAATAGAATGAAATGAAATTATAATATAACTATATATTATCTCGAGTCATCAGTCCCGCTGAGTTTGTTTCGCCGGTTCCGGTCAGGTCAGGGTTTAGGTTGGTCCCGGTTGTAGTGAAATAACGACGTTTAAAAAGAGAATTGTAAAATCCTATTTTGAATAAAATATTTAGATTTTGATTTTTTATAGAAGCTATCCAACTGCGGAGGATATATTGTAGTGCATAAGTACGTGCGCGCATAAGTGCTTACAGCTGAACTACGAGGCAGGCTTCGGACATAATACTGCGTCATGGTTTAGTTAGTATAGACTAAAGAGCAGTACAAAGAAACCTACGATCACACTTTGGTTTATAGTGCCTCCATCGCTGTAGCTGTTAAGGTTTAATGTTGCTACACAATTTGCAATTATCTTTAGGGACGCCACGCAGGTGGGGTTATGCTTCCCCACCATTGTACAAGCCTTGGCGTGGCGGTGGGGCTTAGTAGCCTGGGGTAAACCCAGGCGAAGATAATTGAACAGAGGAGGATCTTTGCACCCCGCTTATGAGAAGAGGGTCTAAAGCTCAGGAGGATGAAGCGCTCTCGGTACCCCTCTTATTAGGGACCAAAGAGCAACAGGAGGAGGCGTTTAGCGCACGGGGCAAGGGGCGAGAATGGGAACCTTGCAAAGGGAACTGCCCAAATTCGGTGGAGTTGTCCTGTACTGCGGGGCAACCCCATCTGTGAAGGTAGAGCCGGTCCCTTAGGGGGCTGACTAGCCGTCGAGGTGCCCTGATGATTTGTTGTTCCGGGGCACCTCACCACTGCACTGATAGCACTCGCGGTGGTTTCTGTGGGTATTCGGCACAATCATGTGCCGCGAGTTCCATACACCATTGGACCGCACCCAGGGCCAGTAAAATCGTGTAAATCCGTTTCCCCGCGTCAACAAAATAAAAGTGGGTTGTGGCTTCGCTTTTAAGTATGGTTTATTGTTTACAAAGCAACCTTCGCATACGCCACGAAAGAAGTGACATCTCATTTGAATAGCTTTCCACATAGATCGACTCTGCGCACGCTGGCCACGCCGCGCACGGAGTACGGAAGCATACATTTAATTTTTATTGTACATATCAGTGATCCTTTCTCAACATATTTTGAAGTTATGTACAAAACCAACCTTTGCAATTAATTCATAATTTAAATTGTAATCATCGTCTCAATCAAACTCATTCACGTGGCCATTCTTGTAGTACCCATGTAGATGTTATATTTACGATAAACGATACGCGTCATCTGCACAAAGATTAAGAATTTAGCTGTGATATAGGTGTATTTTATCCAGCGCTGCAGCACGCACTACATACGAAAATTAATGTGTAGCGTTTGCATTGTAAAGAACACCCATTTTTGGAACATATGAGCCCAGGCAGCTAACATGCGCTGAGTGTCCGTGCACTGTGCGCTCCGGTGGGTTTCCGCCTTGACACGTGCCTCAGTAGAGCTGTTAGATGAGTCTGCCCTCGTGTGTATGTTAAGGTCGTCACGGATCTGCTCCTAGCCTTGAGCGACATCCGTGGAAGAGCGGCGCGGGAGCATGATGAACTATTCAATTGTATCGGATTAACATTAACAGCATAAACCGTCTTATGGGTTACTGCGTAGGCACTAATGTGTATCCCATAAGGAGTAAAAAGATTCTTACTTACACATATATTTCTAAAAAAATATGCTTATTGATTAGTAGAGGAATATTTTAGAATTATGACGATAAGACTAAATCATAAGTAGTTTTTATAGTCGAAAATAATAAGTTTTAATAGTCCAGCCGAAATAGATGAAATGTGTATGAAATGATATGCTTTTTGTTAACTTCGAGGCTCAAGTTACACCTTGTTATAACAATGAACATAAAATTTTAAGTTATACAACACTGAAACTGGTCTTATATGGAATTGACTCTAACGCCCCACTAATTCGTTAGCATAGGTTTTGATTATTTTATACAAACTTTCAACCCCTATACGTTATTAGGGATGATGTTTTCTAAAATCGTTCCTAAGTACCTTCTAATGGTCAGGCATTCTGCCTAGGCCATAAAAGCTACAAAATTTCAGTTGATTCATGATTGTGATTTTGCTAAAATTGTTTGATTCAATAACTTCGACTTTCGACTACGCGATAATTGCACGGCTGCCGTTGAATTAGGACATGTTACTTTATGTAAACTTGTTTACTCAGCTACGCCTTACTGTCGGCTGTTATAGTGGAAATAAAATCGAATGTATATTTTAAGTTGGACATATGTAACTTCATCCAACTTAAAATATAGATCTGTGCGAAATTTCGTTAAAACCGGTCCAGCAGTTTCATGGATCATCCCGGACTGCTTTTTATAAAAGCTATTATAAATCTAGAGAGTTCTAATTTTCCTGTAATGTATTTCCTTTAGTACCGGGTTAAGCTATACGTGCATATCACATATAAATAGTATGAAATATGGCATAGCATAAGTGCACTCAAATCACACGAACTACTGTCTCATTTTTAATTTGTTATTTAACTGTACTAAATGTAATAAGACCAAGTTGTAAAAAAATATTGACCACAAAGATGTTCCACAAAATTTCTGCAATATCTTTCAGAAAAACACTTGCTTTTTAAAGTAGGTATGTATGTGTAAAATTAATTAGTTATTAATGAGAATATGTAAACTTTAAGTCTTAAAATATTTATTATGTTATTAATTTATTGTTTTGCTTCCCTATTACCACGACAGCGACCATGGGCAAGAGTAGGGGAGACCCCACAGACTAGGGTTTAACTTTACATAAAAAAAATTATATATTGTTTTTTAATTCGCACACAGATCAAAATTGGAGGCGGTCTTCACAAGGAACACATGATGTCAGCACTAAAGAGCTGAAGACCGAAAGGTTTTTAAAGTCAAATGTCCCCAATTTTAATTTTATTGCAATTATCTCGATACTTAATTGTATATGTTATTGAAGCATGGGGATGATTGGACAAGTGTGACCGGAGAGAGTCCCAAACGTTTGGTAAATCTCGACGGTGAGCGTTACATTCGATAGCTTCATCTTCAATAAAAAGGTTGACAAATAATAAAAAGAATCTATGCTATGACTAGGAAATGTAAAACTGCC
>JAFELO010000139.1:204834-215732 GCA_017140195.1 Eumaeus atala
GAAGCGCCACATAGCACAATCTTTACCGGCCTCACATCGGCCCTGCTTCCTCCACATTCGTAACGTTCTTATTTTTAGAAATTTTATAATCCCAATTACACTTTTAGTTCGAACTGGGATGAAAACCCACTATGTCGAGCCGTGACTGAACACGCTTACTACCAAACCAACAGGCTTTCTACGTAACAAGGAGTGAATTCTACTAAAATGCTGTTTAACTTAATTACACAAGACGTCCTCCCCGACCTGTTTAATTTAATTCGAGGACTTAAAAATCTTTAAACACCTATGGAGCAACTTGATTATCTTACGTGTAAAAAAATCTCCTTGATATTTTTTTATATTTTTTAATCTTTATTTAAAGTCAATATACATCCTAAGATTAAGTCAGCCATCTCCTTGTAATTACTTTTTAAATTCTATTAAACACGTACTTCTGTACTATTATTAATTTACTGTACTATTGTTATTTACTAATTACTACTATTAAACATGTACTTATGTACTCGTAATGTAGCTACCATCACAAATGAGGTATCTACTAATGCATTAAGGATATGTAATCTCTTACACTTATAAATAACTAACATGCATCTAGAATTAGTTTTATATCTGGCAGATAGAAATCTCCCGAAAGCGTTCGGCCATGATGTTGGCGCAGCTGGTTAGCCGCGCCGCCGCCAGGTGAACCGGATACAATTAGAGACAACCAATAACGACCCATCAAATACACCCCGAGATTAAAACATACAATATAATTAGATTATTATATTAATAATCAAGTGTAAGATATCAGAATTATTCAGAAACAAAGTAACAAGTCTCGGTACGATCACTTCGAAAGCAGCCTATCAAATCATGGAAAGAAACAGAAAAAATCACTGTAGTTTTTCCCATAATTGAGTCGTAATTAACCATTTTTTGCTATAATCCGCCATCTCTTTGCAGTTTAGTTATTACACGAAGAGTTCTGACAGTTGTAAAATGATTCGTTAATAAATATTAAATTAATTATATTCCTTTAAGAAGACAAACTTAAAAATAAAATTAAGGCGTATGTGTTTAAGGTATATAACCTTAAACACATACATCTTCACCCTAGTTCCGTAATAATGAATCGAGTGCCTCATATTAAGAAAACAAAAAATAAGGATATAGGTATTTTTTATTACAATGCCACTTTAAATGGTAACGATCACAAACTACTTTACTATTTTAATTGCCAACTGTCAGGCTCTTCGTAAACTAACTAGGATATAGGTTTTTCAATTTAGTATCAATATTGGATTGTAGCTGAGTGGGACCGACACGCACGAGAATTGTAACACCATTATTTAAAATAAAATTAACTTCAATTACCTACTGTCCGTATGTAATGCAAAATGTATCAATTATTAAATTATTAAATCATGCTATTAAAATTTTCGCATTGAAGATTTAAGTTGCTCTGACTAATGTACGTACTGAAAATAACTGAAAATTCATAAAAACTCATGTTTCTTTCGCTACATTCGTGAGTTAGGAAACAAATGTTTTAATAACTACCCAGTGGTTTCACCGGCGGAATTCATACGAGCTTTCAGTCCTTACACACCCTCTGAACTATTAAAGTTTAAATGCTCAAAAATTCTTAGTGGATACTCATAAATATTGCCTGTTTTCAATCCAACCTGGTTGACCTAGCAGTTTCGTCGATAAGACAGTTAGTGGGCCAGGACTCGTGACGCGTTACCTTACACACAGAGGTGGTTAATGTTGGTTGTTAGACCATTGATTTAGAAAAATGTCAAGAAATACAGGGAGCTACTCAAAACCGTCCATATGAAGGACATGCAACTGTTAAATTATGCAGTTTGTAAAAACAACTTAAAAATGTCAACGAAACATCTTTAAATTTTGCTCATCTTGAATTAGAATATGCATTGTAAAAACGACCTAAAATCATACGCGTTAGGTTGACATTGCAAAAAAATATGTTTACGTAGAATCTGGGATGCCTTAGAATGATAGTTGAATATGAAATCGTATATCTTATATTTTTGTAAATAAATGAGTTGCACTTATACTTCTGGGTACGTCTAATAATAACATTATAATCTAATAGGTTTATTCTAAATTCGAGTAAACTGACTTCGCTCTGCATTTGTTAATGCGAATTGTAATTCCTGATGCGAGCGGGGTTCTCTTGGTGTTTAATAAAGCCACCTCCTAAACAAAAAATACCTCAGGTAGATTCGGCGGTTATTTTTTAGTAGGAGCGTGTCTCGCAGGCTGCAGCTGTCTTTAATAACAATGTGTTTCGCTCCGAAATATCTGTGGGCGCGCGGCACGATCTCCATGCAACAGCTGGCTGCCTATCAATATTATAATATGTTCAAATGTTGTCCTACCTTCAAAATTACTTAGATCTTTCATTTTTTATTGCATAACGGGCGATAATAATTATTTATTGCCGACGCCCTTAAAAATGCTCTGTATTCAGAGGAATGCAGAGACTTATTATATTGTGAGCTAAAGCTACCTTCTCGTTCGTGTTGCATTATATTAATAAATGAACGTTTATAAATCTGTATAACTAATAATATAAGGAGGAAACATCTGATTGTTTGTTGGCATTGAATAGGGTCCGTAACAACTCGGCCGATTTGAAAAAAATCTTTAACCATTACAATCTTACGTTATCGCTGATGACATTTAATATTTTCAACAAGTTATAGATCATACTTCGATAGTCCAACTGAAAAAGTAGGAAAATATATCAAAGTAAAAAAAGGAGTTATTGTTGACAACTAGGTGTCATTCTCGAAGTCGTAGACGAATACGTAGACGTATTCGTCTACGTATTCGACTATTGCAATTAGGTAGATATAACTTCGAGAAAGAAGCCGATAGAAGAATTCAGTTGGGCTGGGCAGCATTTCGGAAGCTTCGTCACATTCTCACGTCGCCTATACCGCAGAGCTTGAAGATGGAAGTCCAATGCGTTCTCCCCGTGATGACCTACGGGGCCGAAACATGGCCCCTTAATTTAGGACTGGTTCACAAGTTTGCGGTAGCTCAACGGGCTATTGAACGTGCTATGTTGGGTTTTTCTCAGTGCGACAGAATTCGTAACGAAATCACGCGACGAATAGGCTTGCTGAAGTGGTGATGGACCAGTAAGGATCTGGAGTGGAGGCCCCGTTTAGGAAAACGAAGTGTTGGTCGATCATTCACCAGGTGGGAAGACCGTGGATGCGAGTAGCAGGAGGTCGGTCGTCTTGGCGTTCATTGAGAGATGCCTAATGTCCAGCAGTGGACCGATAAGGGCCGATAAGGATGATGATTTAAAAAACTAATTGTTAAACTGTATATAAGTCATACGGACATCCTTAATAATAACGAATTATATGCTAATCAGACATAATTTTATATTAGGATTTTTATCTCTGTGGCAGAGCAGCTGGGCCTCATCTGAATGCCCTCTCTGTTCTTGGCTTGTTAAAGTAATTGCAATATTGTACTTACTGTCTCCACTTCGCTTTGATTATGGAATGATATTTTTATTATTGGAATGTTTACTTTGATTGGGGAATGATATTTTTATTATTGGAATGTTTACTTTGATTGGGGAATGATATTTTTATTATTGGAATGTTTACTTTTCTTTCAAATTTTATTTTCTCCTGATCAAATTCGTTGCAATTAATTTAACCCAAGACAGTTTTTGGCGTCGGGCTCCCTGTGATCATACCAAAGGCTCATAGTGGTTGCCGCTGCCGATCCTGGCGACACAAGAGTGGCGGTGGCGTGAACGAGTGGTGGGCCAAGGCCGTCCGTCTTTTTATTTTTTTTTGTTGATGCGGGGAAACGCATTTACGCGTCTTCACCGGCCCTGGGTGAGGTCCAGTGGTGTGTGGGACTCGCGTCACATGATAGTGACGAATACCCACAAAAGCCATCGCGAGTGCCATCGGTGCCGCCCTTGGTGAGGTGCCCCGGAACAACAAATCCTCAGGGCACCTCGATGGCTAGTCAGCCCCCTAAGGGACCAACTACACCTCCACAGATGGGATTGCCCCGCACTACAAGAAGACAGCGACTTTGGGACAGAGGAATAGAGTGAGGTCTCCATCCTCGCCCCTTGACCCGTGCGCAAAAGCGCCACCTCCTATTGCTCTTAGGTCCCCTCTTCTTATAAGAGGGGTTGTGAGAGCGATTCCTGCTCCTGATCTTTACGCCCCCTCTTCTTATAAAAGGGTGCAAAGGTCCCCCTCGGTTCAATTGGCTTCGCCTGGGTTCACTCCAGGCTACTAAGCACCATCCCTACGACAAGGCTTGTACCATGGTGGGGGGCCAAGTATATTATTATATTATAATCACTATATAATTAATAATTATTATTATCACTTGTAGGAGAAGGTATTTAATGATATTAATTAATATAATAATAATTAATAATTGAAATCCAGCAGAGCTCAAGGCGTGATAGGGATAGATCCTACTAATATAATAAACGGTATATTTGTAAGTACCAAATATCCATATATTTGTTACTCTTTCACGTAAAATCTACCGCATAGATTTTAATGGAACTTTACAATAATATAAGTTATACACCAGAACAACACATACGCAATATAAATTTTTTATACTTTATAAGTATATATCTATGATAAATGCCTCCATGAAGTGATAGAAGACAATCAGCATTGAACAGTGTACAGCAGAAAAGATGTTTATCTACAGTAATATTGTGAAGAGGAAACATTTGTGTATATATTTTCACACAAAAACTACTGGACTTATTTCAAACAGTCTTTCACCATCAGAAATCTGCATATACACTGAGTGGACATAGGCTATATTACATTTTCAATAACATAATGATCCCTTGCGAAAATGTTTCATCCGCGTAAAATGGAATTTTACCATATTGCGCACCTAAATCCGCGGGGCGCACCTAATATTGATATATTTCCGCGAATACAATGAATTACAATTAAAAAATCTTTTCATATTCTTAATGCTAACTTTTAGTTAAACTGCGGTTAATTTAACATCCTCAGGTCGCGACGTAGTGGAAATATCCACTACGTCGCGACCTGAGGCTGCTTTGTTTTATCACGTTTCACGGCAGGCGTCAGATGTCATCTCGTCACGAAGACGATAAAAATAAGAATGTTTTATCAAAGACTTGTGTAAATGTAGGACACTAAAATTTGGTATAGTTTAAGATCGTATGACGAAGATGGCATAAAGTTAATATTTTGTAATGCTTTTTTTATTTTGATTCAATAAAACGAAACGCACACGGCATCACACAAAGCTTAAACTCATGTAATACCACGTGTATTGGCAATATAAATTTGTTTTCATTTATGTATCCTAATAATTTTCGATCTATGGGCAATCACTAGTATATATAGATGTGTGTCAGAGTGCTTCTGTTCAAGGAAGATTCCTTTGATATACCGCAACTAATATCGATTGTCTTCGTTTCACAGATGCGGATAATGTGACCGTCTTGTTTCATTAGCTATTGCTGGCATATGGAATATACGCCTATATGTTCACATGCTCTCGCATCCCCATTCATAACTTTTATGTTTTGTTGACGCGGGGACACGCATTTACGCGCCCTCACTGGCCCTGGGTGGAGTCCAGTAGTATGTGGAGCTTGCGGCACATTATAGGGCCGAATACCCACAAAAACCACCGCGAGTGCCATCCGTGCCGCCCTTGGTGAGGTGTCCCGGATCAACAAATCATCAGGGCATCATGACCGTTCGTCAGCCCCCTTCGGGACCGGCTCCACCTCCACAGATGGAGTGGCTCCGCACTACAGGACAACCCCACAGAATTTGGGACAGTGCAATAGGGCGAGGTTCCCATCCTCGCCCCTTGCCCCGTGCGCAAAAGCACAAATTCTTGATCTTGAGCCCCCTCCTCTTATAAGAGGGGTGCAAAGATCCCCTGGCTTCAATTGGCTTCGCCTGGGTTCACTAGGGTGAAGTTAGGTGAAGCCAAATAGACTGAGGGCTACTATGCCCCACCGCCACGATATGCTTGAACCATGGTGGGGATCAATATTAATACCTCGACAACATATTCTAACATAACACTAGTTAACCCGAGCACTCCTTGTGGCTGTTATAATCAAAATAAAATGTAGCCTATCTTTTAAGTTGATACCATACCATATTACACGCGTATGTCAACAAATTACATCCAAATCAGTTCAGTAGTCGGCTTGAGGCGGCCCCCGGTCACAGAACAAACAATTGCAGACCGGGAGCTCCCATTCGATTAATTTGCCGTGGGGCCTCCAACGATATAGTTACGATTTTAAGTACTTGCAAAAGGACTTATAAATTAATACTTAAGAACTTTAAAAAAGCATATTGTACATATTCATAAATCGGAACTAATAAAGCCGATTCCATTTAATAAAATGAAAAGATGCTCACTTTATTAAATTTATTTTTCACCGATGACGAGCAGGAACATTTTTCGTAAGCAAATGTAACGATAGTTAAAATACGACAAATATTCATCATTTAAAACATGAGAATGAATATGAAATGAAATGTTACACGGCAGAGCTTCACGTGCAACATGTTGCAAACGTAGCAGCTACAATAGTTGGAGTTTGTATAAGACAAAAGAAGTATGCGAAGCCGATGTCACTACACATATGTCGCACGTATCGTGTTAATAACATTCAGTTTTTGTGTTGGATTCTTACAAACACTGGCGCCATGTCGTATTGATTGTATTTATTTGCGATTTATGGCGTTAAATTGTAACTGGGTAAATACATGTGCATAGTAAAATGAAATCGTAATTGGTATATTATAAAATGCCGTATTACATTAAGGCTTGCTTTTTTTTAAAAAAACAGGGTCGTTTTGTTTTGTGGTGGGCCAACGTAAGACGTTCTTCAATATGGCGGCTGACGTTTAGCCTCATAGAATATATTGATTTTAGGCAGTGGTAGTAATCGATACAAGCATGAAATTAGGCCAAATGTATTGAGTGCAAATAATAAAAATGACCCAACCACGAAGTTTTCACACCTTCGAACCTATCTGGGCATAGTTTGTTAATTGCCAACGCCATGTTGTTGTAATGTCAAGAAACGCCTCGCAATAATGATTTTCTTAGTAGGATTAGTGACAGCTTACGACTTACGAAGCAGTATTTCTTCTTCTTTCCGACTTGAACTTATGCAGTGGAAGCGAAGAGAAGCCCGATGCAGCTTCATCATCAGTGCCCATCGTGCGATGAGATTAAGTTTGTGTTCGAAAGAGGGACCGATCCACCTCTCTCTCGCCGATGGGAGAGATGTATCCCGATATTAGAGTGTTTGTAATAGGTAATTTAACTATTATTATCATGACCAGATTTAACGGCGGTAGGCCCTTACCGACGGCCTAACACTAAGAGGCCTGTTGTGCTGAACATCTCCTGACCTTATAATTGATTAAAGAAAAAAGCGTTGCTAATGACTTCATCCACATCTAAATGTGTCTTAAAGTACTTAAGAAAAAGCATAAAGTTCAAAGGATTATTTTCGTATTTGGGCGTGTACCGAGTAGAAACTATAAATTAAATTCAGTGCGATGTTCCTCATTGTCTTGCTGTACGATTGATTAAAAGGAAAATGACAACATTACGTCTTTCTGAGCAGACTGGAAACTGAGTGTTATACTTTTAAATTGAAATTGCGAACAAAAAGCAGTTGAATATATGGCCATCTCTATTCACCCTTGTGGGCTCACTAAGATTAAGCAGATACGATTTTAATTACTCGATACATGATACGACTTTTAGCGTGACATTTGATTGTGACTTTAACATGCCAATCAACAATATTTGATTGTCCTTCCAAAATCAACAAGCATGCTCCAGTTATGCGCTAGGATTCCCAACCTACGCCTGACCCGATTACTGGTGGTTAGCATACGACCTCCATCCGATCTGTCAGAGATCGATAAATATTAAGAGTATCGATGAGGGCATCATTTCTACACATGTATCAATCTGCTTCTACACACACATACTAATTATTAAATCCGCTTAGTATAATCTACATTGCACTCTGCCTTAAAAGTGACTTAGTAGTAAATTAAAAAGTATGATCCCAGCACTTAAGTTGTTGCAATAGTTCTCGATCAAGAAAAACTCGTAACAGCGCGTGATGATTACAATGCACGTTTCTGTACATACATCTTGATATTTCTATACCAACAATAGGAAATGTCATAAAAATGTGCATCTTTATCGACGTCACCAACAAAAATTTTGAGATATATAAGTATCATAGACCTCTTTTGAAACTTAAAATTGTGCTAAGCTCATGCTTAGTTACGGTTAAGTTTGGCAACGTTTGAGATAAGTCTAAACACGCTGTATAAATTTTCTTATGAGTCGAGCGTTTCCAAAATTAGGTGGCCGGTTACAAATGACTAGTAACCGTCGCAAGCACTTATACAATAAGTGTATTAAAAGAAAAATAAAAGCAATTTGTCGTTCGCTAAAGTACCTCGTAGCTTTGAGATAAGCAAATGACTAGATGCCCTGAGAGGAGCGCCTGCTGCGAGATTGCGAACACCTGCTCGAAGAAATATCTAATACGAACATTATTTTGCAAATTATTTTGTTTTGAACCCATGGCAGTATTAGATTAAATGTAAACGTATATACATTATAAATTCTACGATTACGATTTAGGTGTAATGACTAGCAAGTCACTATCTGGTATGACTCTTTTTCGTATAAGCCTTTTTTTTGAACCTTTATGTTTGAAATTGCATCTGTTCCAAAATTTCGCTGGCTACATCGTGCCGACCTATGATGCCAAGCACTCACGAGTATTCATGGAGCCAGGCTCATGAGCCTATAGCTATACGTATATGCGTACATGCACAGTTACATAGGACAGCGAACATGGAAAATTCTTGTTTAAATGCGTATCATCAGATTAGATCACTGGTGTGGCCGTCAGTGTGACACCACCACCAAGAAAAGGAAAACCTTGTCCAGTAAAATGATGCGATCATTTTATTATTATCAGATGAAGAAAGGCATCTGTGTAAACTTTTTATCTGATAGATAGTATTATGTTCATCCTGTGATAGAGGACCCTCATTTGCACCCGTAATCGCAGGATTCCTAGTATAATCCTAAATCTATTGCCTATTCTAATGTACCCTCGTGCACATCTATTCTGACGTAGAATCACGACAAACCGTAACTACCAGTAGATTAATCACCTCAAAAGCCTCTGGGCTCAGAAAATCCCGTTCAAGTAATACGTAATACCTACATCACTTAAATTTTACCTTTGAGTAGAACCTGCTGCAAAGCCGGTATGGCGTGTAATGAATAACGTTATCAAAATAATTGAAAAGTCTAATTTATAGGCATATCTTGCTTGCAACAATGTCCATTGAAAAAGGACGAAATTGTAATTTGTGGTGTTTTAAAAATGCCATTTATTACTTTGTTCGTCTTTTTAATGAGGCTATATTTATTACTGCTAACCCCGAGGGTATGATGAGGAAGGGCTGCAAGAACACTACAGTGCTGTGTGAACACAAAATTAATGTAATAAAATTGTCCAGGCGCCGTAATTTGGGCAGTGATTAGTGCATTTTTGGGTAATTTTTATAGTGGTCACTTTGCCGCTTGCAAGGCTTCGGGCTCTAGAACAACTGTTCAACGCATCTGCGCCTTACGCACCCTGCGTTGTAGCAGTGGTGTATAATATAGGCGGTATGCACCTCGGCGAACATTCTCGCTGTGTACCTCGAGCGAGCGACACACTTGGTGACGCGCGAAAACAAATCGGTCGACAATCGACGAGAACTAAAGATGCGGTGCTTTAAAATATGTGCGCTTTTATTTTTTTTATCGAGTGTCAGTTGCGGCGAAATCAATGTGAAGCAAGAACTTCAAGCCCTTGCTGAGCAAATCGAGATACTGAAAATACAACAAACTAACGACGTTAGCAGCCTAAAAAGTGAAATCAAAGAATTGAAGTAAGTTTACTAATTTTAATACTTTTTGTTAATGTACTTCTTTTTATTTAATTTTATTTGAACGATGTTAGAAAATAAATTGATTGCAACAGAAGCTTGCTACAATATTTGCGATTGGTGTTGGGCTAAGCGACTTTTTTATATTGCAACGTTTTTTTTTTAAGATTACGAATTAAAAGTAGTATATGCCTTTTAATATTATTAATGTATGTTGTATGGTAGGCACAGTAATGTAATTATTTTTTTCTGTTCTTTGTGTATTAATAATTCTATTAATTAAATGTTCCTTGTGCGTTACATGATGATAACTTGCTGCGCGTTTAATAACTTAATTAGTCATATTTTGTAATATGGTGTAATTGAAAGTATAAGTATAAGAATTTAGGAAGAGGTAGTGCCATGCTGCATAGGAGGAGTTAAGTGCTATGAATGGCGCATGGCACTGCATCCTCCCATGCAACGGAATTGGGCCGGCACGACCGGGGAGGTACCTCTCGCTCACACAATACCTCCGTAAAGTGTAAGTTGTGAGTAGCCGGTGGCCCCTTGTGGGTGGGGGAGGAGATCAAAGCATCGGCTTAGTAATTATGTGGATGTTCATGGGCATCGGCAGTCGTAAAACCGTTACGATTGCCGCTTTGCTCTCTATTATTTAAAAAAAGAATGAAAGTTTCTATTAAAGTAATCATCTCAGTCGTTTATCACAATCTACGTCGGTACTTTAACACTATGAGAGGAATAATTTCCTCTGATAGGAATAATTTGAATATGTCAAATAACGTATATTATATACCTATTTCTTATATTTCATTATAATACTTAGTAAGTAATATTATTACACAGGTGCATTATTTATGATTACGGTGAAATTTG
>JAFELO010000139.1:223796-246578 GCA_017140195.1 Eumaeus atala
CTAGAAATCGAGAAATGGAGGATAGAATTCGGAGTTACTTTTTTTTCTAACATCTAATAACGGCAGGTGGTACATTTTTATTCAACGGCATTTGGCCGATGTACACTTTTTAAGAGGCGAAGCTCGAATTTGTAACCTTATGTGCTTCTAATACAACTTAATCAACTTTTTAAATTATATCAATTTTTTTCCTACACCTGTATAATTAAAATATGTTAAAAGTAAACAAGCGATTTTAGACTTTTTCTCAATAGCACTGGTGTTATTGTCGATTTGGAAACCTGTTTACATACGCAAAGGGTCGAATATTTTTTTTTTTTGTTTTAATAGGATCGGTGAACAAATGTCGCTCACAACAACAGAAGGAATTATGATAAGGCATCTAATAATTAAATTATAATTTAAGAAACCCCATAGTACTCCTTTGACATGAAATGTCTTTTAAATAGCCAGCAACAATGTTTTTCTTTCGCTATTTTTTATACCTTATGTACTTGCATGAAGTCCTGACGATAATGGCGTGAATAATCGAGTCCAAAACATGGATAAAAGATGGAGCCAACAAAAAAGGTAAAAAATAGATAGGAATATGAACAAACATGATGACTCATCATTTTTTTTTGTTTAAATAAAAAAATAAAGTTTTATTGAAAAATTTTTATTACTGCGATACACCAGCTGTTAAGCACTCGACGCACCGTAGAAATGACTCGACACGTCCGAGCTACATCTCACTCACACATGCGTATGCTTTTTGTGGTTTACGACTTTATATATTACCGGGATGCAGTGACGGAGCGCAAGCATCTAAATATCAATGTGCATAGTTTTACTTGCTCCGGCTGCTCATTTGCTCGCCAATGCAATAATATAATCACTACTTGGTCACCATTGCTATTACGACGTGTACATACTTCACTGAATCAAATGTCTGTAGACAAGAAACTAGAAGTTAAACAGGTCAAATCCCAAAACGCTTACGTAAGGTGGACCAATCCAATATAAGTTAAATTATCAGGTCCTGTCTTTGACTACACATTCGAGCAATACTTCTAATAGTTTCTTAGTAAAAACATCTAAATTACGTTAAACTCGCTTCAAATCGATTCAAGTTTACAACTTATTGCACGATCAGCATCACCGCGTCCGAGTTGTTGCTTTTTAAATAGTAAAAGATACGATTGTTTCCTAAGATGAAGAGGTTCGTACCTTCAGACAAATCTTATGCACGGAAAAGTCCATGCAATAGGATCTGGTTAAGGAGATCCACTCCAATAGAGAAGGGGACTCGTAATAAGGTATGATTACATACCATTCACTTAAAAATACAAGCTCGATACACATAAGATTTAACGTTATGATATCAATTACTGTACAAATCAGAGTAACGGTAAATTTTAACGTGGACTCCAAAACACTTCAAATGGGCACACAGGTTTCATAGCATTTTAATTTTTTTGATCAAACATTATCAACGGTAAAAGTAAATCTAATAATCTGGCATTTAAAGTAAATATTTGTAATCAAAGGATCCCCTGTCGGAATACGGGCGATAAGTAGTTTTAAAACTGCGACCCCGCATACCATGGCCGACATAGGCATATGGTCAGTGTAGGCATCCTTTGGTCAAGTCGTTGACCCAACAAAATTATCTGATAAGCGATAGGCACTGGGACAGGTTGGGCTTTGTTTGCGCACGATTGGCCTGAAATTATTGATGTTATAAATACATTTATGCACGTATAATTGCTTCCGGGAAACGGCAGGTGTTAATAATAATTATGTTTATTTCCATATTTATGAATACTTTTTGTGAACTTTCATACGATGTGCGTTGTAAAAAACAGGCTACTTTTACGATTTTCATGCCTTATATCTTAATGTGTATACCGTAGATTCTAGAATACGGTTATAGTGCTAAACACGTGGCACTAAGAGGAGGTCAAAGAGACCCTTAAGTTATCAGTATATGAATATTTCTAATAAGACTAAATGTGTAGGTACTTTAAACATGATTACATTGTAGGTACATTTGTACCTAGCGGTATTTAAACTCAACCCAACATTACACAGACGCGGCCGGACATTAATAAAAACGTTGAAAATACATAACTTATTTCAAAAACCTAGAGAATCCGATGGCTACATAAAGAGGCTATACAAAGTGATGCGAACCACTTTCCTACAATAACTAAACTACATAAAACTACTAAAACAGTATGATCAACTAGGATTAACACACTCGTACATGAATAACAGCAAAGAACCGTGATAAATATCGTAGGTATTATTGTACATCCTTAGAATAATTATTATTTTAAGATCCTCGTTTTACTTTATAAAAGGATAAACTATACTCACAATCGTCGGCTAACTGTAACATGATAAATACGGAGTGAGAATATCTATCTATACTACCTAACATAATAAAGTTGAACAGTTGTTTTTTTGGACACGCTAATCTATGGAACTATTTAAGATGGATTTGATTTTTTTTGGATATGTAAGCTTCAATGAGCAATTCATGAGGAAGGTATAACCTATAGGTTAGGTTAGGTCTAACCTATATGCTACATACCATGACGCTACGACGCACTTCAAGATTACTTATATCATGGGCATATGAAAACATAATTCGTTGTGGTCTTATTGTATAAGGGTAGTTATAGAATTCGGTTGATATCATGTATTATAGAGCAGTTAGAGCGGCGTAACGCTCAATTATCTAATAGGCAGGGAGGGCGAGGTCCGAGGAGGGCGCTACGCGTAGGAGACACGGTCTGGGCCGCGCGCTGTACCATAACATAGCATCCTCTTCCGTTCGCTCACGTGCAACATAAAAATAAATTTTATGCCGACTTACTATACCCGTTGTGGAAAAAGCTTATGCATCATATAAATATAATCAAAATGAATTCCAACGACTAGAAAAAAACGAAATTAAATACACTTAGTTATTTCAATAATTTGAGTTAACATTTTTATCATAAAATTATAACAAACAAATAGTTTTTACGATACATTTGAGAGGTTTGAGGACGAGGCAGGGGTATTATCATAAGCTGTCCAGGTCACCTATTATCATTTTCTGTTCTTTGAAAATCCCCAAGGTATCACCCAATAAAACGCGAATGACCAGGAGTATGGTAAAGGAACAATTAAATTATGAAAACGTGTATATCATTCCTTCCAATATTAGCAATTTTGCAACAATTGTCGATCTGATAAATAAAAAGCTATTTAAAAGTATATTTTGACATTGCAACCGCTTGATTTTCATCAGTAAAAGTAATAGTATCTACCGTCCCGAGTAATCCAAGCATATGTAGCAGGGACTCTAATAAGCGAAGTGTAGTGCTTCTATTAACTGAAATTACAATACACAATCAATCAATCACTCAATAAGCAAAATTTGAGCACACTATTTGATAGGGATTTTGACACGGATAAGTGGCACTTATAATGCCCCTTTTTTTGCCGGAACCAGTTCAGTATCCATACCTTTAAAGAAGCTTTACAAGCTTTTCTCAACGCATTAATAATCTATCAAATACTTGTATAAATTAAATTATAGACCAGTTTTCCGCACAAATGATCTTTTAGCCATATGTCTCCTTAATAAAATATAAATACAAGAAGCAATACGTACTACATTTCATTGTTACAACACAAATTTATTCCGCTCTTTTTTGTAGACAAAACTGTGCTCCAGCCACGAACAACCACGAACGCAATGAGCAGGCTACGCTGCAGTGGGCGAAGTCCTCGATGAAGGAGCTACGCGTGGAGATGCGGGAATTTGGCCATAGCGTGAACAACTCTCTGCTACTGCGTCAACTGCACACAATACGTAATGAGGTAAGTTACTCTTTTTACATAGCACTTTCTTTTACATTTACATCAATTCCGTGCCATTTTACTAACAAAGGTGAAATTATTTCTATATATAAGATTTCAAAAAGGGGACGACCTAATTTCAAGTGTATATTTTTATGGGTATTACGCATTGTTTTACAAACATACATTGTTCATCAATGGTGTTACGCTAATTCCCACTCCATTGTGGACGGATTTTCAAAAGATATTTTCGCATTGAGAAAAGCTAAAATTATCTACGACAGCCCAGTTTATCAAGTTTCTATTATATCAAAAATTTTTTGATTCATAATTGTTAATCTCATTATTAGTTACTAGGCTAATGTAACTTATTTATATACAAACAATACATATCATGATATAGTAATAGCTACGTCACTGTCATTGCATTGACGGATTTACACGAAATACTTTGTCGGTTTACTCTTAATCCTACGTTATTTTGTACTAATAATGTAATCCTCTAATCTAAATTGAATAGAATAATCTCCATTTCTGTTAAATTAACAGTATTAAATAGCCTCTGAGTTAAAGCTGACTATTATACTAAACTATCCAGTAATTAAAAAATGGGTAGGTACTTCCTGCTTAGTCGTTTTGAAAAAAAAATTATGTAATAAAATGAATCTCTTGTCTCTTTTTTGAAAACTTAAAGTCAAATTTTATTGCAGCTCAAGCAAGCTTTAATGGAGACCTCTGACTTGGCACAACTTACTCGCACACAAGAGACGCGAGTCGACAAACTTGACAGCGAAGTGGGCAGACTTAAGTATGAAGGACAGCAGATGAGGAGCATGTTAGCTCAGCTACGGAGCCACGTTGCCAAAATATCTAAGGAGGTAAGACTTTATTTAGCACAATCTAGGTCTAATGGATATTGAGGTTGTCGTTTTAGGTAACATAAAGATAAATAATAAATTTTTAATCAAGCACAGAATCGAGAGGGTTTGCACTATGTAGTACGACATGTCTTCTATGTGATACTTATGCATATTTTTCATATCGAATATGAATAAGTGTTTGCCGGAATCATAAATTGAGTTCTGCCTGCCCTTCAAAATAAACGTTTTGCTATTTGCACTAGTATATTTTATACATACGGCTAGTGTGGCTTATGTTATATTCAATTCCATTTGCTCAGTTCTCACAATATTAAGTTTTAATGAAAGCTATTGAATATTATCAGTAAAATACACCTGGCATAATAATTGATAGTTTAGGAAATATAAAATAACAGAATATTTAAAACTTTAACAGCATATACGTTTACATGTATAATCCAGGTGCAATTAAATCTTTGAATTTAATATATACTCACAAAGTACAAATGCGGGTACATAAAAAACTCATAGATAACTTATTGTGTACGAAATAATTAAACTTTTTATGCACGTATTCATAACTTAATTCCTATATCGTACTCCTGCATGAATCACTGTCGGGTGCAACATAAAATAAATTATCATTGATCGTATGTATTGCTATGTAATAATTATAAATGTTTACTTTGATCCTATTGCATAACATGATAGTATAGATATACATTTTAAATTTCATTTGAATTTACGATTTCTATAAATTTTGTGATTTCAAATAAATTTGAAAGGGCAAGTCGTTTTAGTACGGTGTATTTCAGAAATGATTTTCCTTTTTTGCTGTCGCCATTTTAGCGTACCAAGAATCTTCTCCAATTATTTTCGGGATTATGTTTAGACGACAGATATATCTGTGTATATATGTGTACGAATTTAAACATTGAATAACTTGTATGCGAACTCTAAATGAACTCATAAATGAAATGATCGATCGAAACGCTGTTTTTTGCATTCAAAAGGATTCCTAAGCCGATATAATTCGTTGAAAAATTAATCCATTTGGTTTACACGCACACGCACACACATCCAACGCACGGATATTTCTGAGAGTCAAAACTTTCATATGCGTTAAAAACTCGATTTTTGAAACTACTACTTAATACAATAAGTATGAGGATATAAATTAGGAGGCAACCGAGTTTTTTAATATAGTTTAGAAAATGTTTAACGATTAAGCAGAAAGTATTAAATACCTCCATTCGCTACGCGGTGAATATCCTCGTGTAGGCATATTAATTACGAACTGAGAACGTGTGCAGTTTAATCGATTCCGTATCTCGCATTAAACTTTCACCTCCAGTGATACCTCCACCGCACATATTATCCGTTTTATTTTTATACAAATACTTTGCAATACATTTTATGTGTAGCATTATTTATTCAGATTAATAATTATTTGTTCCCGTTATATTTCAGTTCCAATTATTTTAAATTATATTAATCCTTTTTGTTATGTTTTTCTATTTAGGTTGTCTTTTTTAAATAAGATTTATCTAATATAAAAGCTGGCGTTGTATTGTAACTTTTTACTATACCTATTTCAGTTCTCGACGTCATGGTTTAAATAATTTAATTTAATTCTTTAATTTTATTATATTTTTTACTCGTTTTTATTCGGATAGGATGTGCTGAAAATGCAAAAAAGTTTAAGTTAACACTTTCACTTTTTTACATGTCATTTCGCTACGATGTTAATTGCATAAGTTATTTTATTTAGGACGTTGTTATTTTCCAATGAGATTTTGTTTTATAACATAAAGCAGGTGGTGTACTCCTTCACGGTCGGTGCTCCCAACCGTCGCATCCTCAACCGTCGAGCCTGCGACTTTTTACCGGTCCCTCGCTCGACTCGCTGGGGTATATTTGAATAATAATGTAGGAAATTGTATCGCTTACAAAAACCATAGATTAACGATACGATTCATCGTTAACACTTTATACGTCACTCTTATGGTGTGTGTTTTTGTACAAAAATATTATTTATCATAAATACTTTTATATTATATAATTATTTTTAAATCAGCGGGTAGGCTCAAAAGTTAATTCTTACAGTAACAAATTTAACATTTATATTAAATATATGTTATTATTTGTGCCCGTTATTTACTTTTTTACCCAAGTTCATATTCATTATTTCATGAAAAAAAAAGAACAATCCTTGAAATAAATTAATAGTACCGCATTGCAAAAATAGTCCCAAGTGTCCACTGGTTCTCCTATTATTCGCTTCCAAAAATTGCTTTGACAGTGTTACGTGTACTTGGGCTCTCTAGTGCAAAATATTTTCACTTCAGATATTCTTATCTGAAGTGAAAAGATCGTGTCCTTATTGTTAAATCACAATGGACACACTCACACACGTCTAACATACCAGTTACTGGTACAAAAGATTCAGACAAAAAAGCACACCGAAACCGCCGCTTGAATGTGAATTGATAATGAATACAAGTGATCATTATTTATAAACAAACTTTGATTATTAATGTACTAACGCACTAAATGATTTCATCTCTAGAACTGTTGGCCCATTGGAAGGTAGGAGGATAGGAGGGCAACGTATCTGCATGACAATAATATGGATGTCTATTGATGTCGACTGTCGTCAGAGGGCTCCAACTTCACGTTAGCCCCCACATACTTTTACTTACAATAAAAACTGTTTACGTTGTATCCACGATATAAACACATATACTATATATAATACATCAGTAATCTTGACATTTAGAAATAATGATGAGAAATGGGGGGGGGGGGCAATGTATTCAAGCGACTGTATTTATTTATTTACAAATTTGATAGTAATTTTATTTTTGCGTTCGTTATGTCCGGGCCAATGTAGGCTGTTATGTAGGAGAGAAAATGTTTAAGAAACTGCTGAAATATTTTAAAACGTGTAGAATAATCTTAATTTGTACTTTGATTAATGATGTAGTAGTTATAAAAGTTCAATGATGTTACAGAGGTAATTTTAACAAGTTTGATAGTTCCGCCATCAAATAGTGCGACGTCTGTCGGAACAGCAGCTAGCACGAAATGTATGCAATACATAAACAGAATTGAAATCCTGCAACTTAAGTTGCACTCCACAGTTCATTCGGGGCTTTCGGTTCGAAAAACATTCTACCAATTAAAAGTTGATGCTCATACGCGAGAAATAGAAAGCCGAATATTGTATTCGACCTGGTATGTGACATTTTTACAATTTGAAACGTTGACACTATTCTAATGGGTAGTGTATTTTCCAGACTAACGGCATAGATTTAGGGTCATTTGGAATTTATGAAATCACAATATCAGAATGCGCGTTGTGTAAATTCGAAGTAGAGAAAAAAATGTGAAATACACAATGATAGAGAAGAACCGGAACGATGTGTAAAATTTCCTTGAATTATGGAAAAATTATAAATCAGTAGGTATAAAGGCTTTTGTATTGTATTTGATAGAATTTATTTTTTACTCACTCCAAAAAAAAATATACATTCGCATGTTAACAAAAAAAAAAATATATACTTTATTCTTGTAGATGATGTAAATACTTATGTATTGTAATTTAAATATTAAAATAATGTAAATATTAAATTACTGATTAATTTAATTTTGTTCGTGATTCTCCGAGGAACGGTGGGAATAAAATTTCTCGTCCGTACGCCACAAAAATGTGATGCAAACGCATCGAGAGTCTGCCAAAAAAACGCGGACCTCACACGGTCATAAAATTTACACGAAAACTGATCGCCGGCAGTAATTAATTCACACGATGAGATGATTTTTTTCATCGTGGAAGCTTGCGCATATATTTTCCGCTACAAAGAGCAGAAACAATTTGTGCCTTGTTTTGAATGGTTTTTATGCGTTCAAAATCGGATGAAAATATAAAAATATTGTTGAAACGAAATTACTTAAACCAAAAACACTTGTGTATCATAATTACTATAATTAGCCGGGCTAAACTTAATTATATGAGAAAAAATTGTGCTGTTAAACTAAGGTTTAATGTAAAGCTCAACGATCGTGGCTACAATTATAAATCAGGAACAATGCTTCGCGGATACCAGCGTTGTAATAATTAATGTATTTCCTACTTATTCAAGTATAAATGGGATATCCCTAATGACCGGCTTGGTATTAAATTACAGCAGGTCCGTTGTTTGTGAAAATGCACATTGTACATACAATCCTAATATGTAGGCCCAGCACATAATGTGTACCTAGTATTTATTTTTAGTTTATATATAATATACTAAATTTTACGAGAATACAACAGAAAGCATCGAATAGACTAATAAACGCGTTATTATTAAATAAAACATAGAGATACTAAAATATTAAATTAATTCATTAAAATTTATTTAAGTAATAAACTATTAATTGTTGTAACAGATTCTCATAATATCACGTTAGTAATATTGTATACCTTGCCTAATATAATCTGTTAATTTTGAATATTAAGCCCTGGAATGTGTAACTTGAGATTCAACGATATCGAATATCACAGATCCCTACGTAACTAGGTTTCAGAGGTAGGTCTTATACAAGTTGAAGATACATTAAAAATTCTTAATTTACACAAAAATACATGAAAGTAAATCATATTTATGGCAATATACTTATATTTATTAATATATAAAGTATACATATTTTTCTTATAAAAAAGTCTTTTTTATTGGTTTTGCGGCTTTGTTTCATAAAAAGTACTTGTATAACTTAAAGTGCTAGTTAAACTATTGTCATTATCGCTTAGCGGTGTACAACATAATATAAAATAATCGTACCTATATGAATGCATTTGTTGGGTCGGTCAGTCGGTACACACAGTCGGTGTAAACGTGATATTATCTCAGTTCTTAAACAGGTCCATTTACCGTGGTCGCATCAAACGTGAACAATGCCCAACGGGAACACTTTTGTTTTCGTCAATTCGCAATAATGGGGACGGATACAGTCCCTACAGCGAACCAAACGCATTTAAAGACTTTAGTCTCTGAGAAAATATGTTGCGTCGTACATTATTTTTATATATAAATACTTTTGATTATAAATCTCATGATTATTCAGCGTAGGTTTCTCAACGCGGTGATATATTTCTGACATAGGTAACATTTGGAACCTTGACCTTAGTGATTTGTCATCAAATTACGGACGACACATAATCACACACACTATATATATATATACACCTATTCGACGTTATTACGGCACAATATGCACATTTATTGTTTTGCCTTCAGGATTTCCAAGGATAAATTCCTATGTAACACGCGAGCGCAATTTTGTATATCTTGTCATTTATATTAGTTGTCAGCGTTACCTGGAGAGGTGAGGGGTGATACGAAAATACGTCGCCACCTGCTAATGTAAATGTGGGTATAAATAGCCGGTTTCATCTCGCTCGGCCCACCTGGACAGAGCATACGCTATAATTTACTGTTTTTTATACAAAATAAATTCAAGCGTTCGAGGATTGAATTTAGAATTGTACGCTACATTTTAATATATTTAATATCTAATTAATGGATATATCAATAAAAGTTGAGTGCATATTTTTGACCATCTTAAAATGAAACCTGGCCGGAGTTCATGGAGCCAGGGACTTCAGATATAAGTACTACTACTTACATTGCCCATTTGTACATTCAAGTCTAGGTAAAAAAACAAATCGATTGATACAATATAACGTGATTGACAAATGAAGGAGGGAAATAGGAGTTTTTTTTTGCGGGTCTCAAGTCAGTTTTAGTCGTCGGGGTCCCTGCGGTAATATCAAAGGATAACTGTGGTGGCCGCCGTCGATACTGGCAACACAGCAGTGGGAACGATCGAGTCCATAAAATAAAATAATAAGGACACCAAGCGACCAAGGGCTGTGGATATATTTAATACGTAATGTGTTATGTTACAACATCATATTAAATTCGACTCTTTGTTCGTCAATTTGACAACATATTGATTTATTTCGTGTGGAGCTTTCGTAATTGCTTTAACTTCGAACGAACTGTACCCCGTTGATACGGTTTATCATATAGACTGACTTAACTCTCGTCTATTTGCATGGGCTTTCAATGAAATAATCGAATTTGTCGACAGTTCAAAAGGTCCTATGTTACGAATTACGGGTTACAAAGATTAATTCAAACTTAGTTAAGTTATACATTTTAGGACCCGAATGGATATGTTCGAAACCATACATGTCCCGTGTGTATTTGTTAGTACACGTTCTCTACCGCTTAAATATAAATGAGGATTCAGAATAATTAAAGAGACGCATATCATATAAGTAATTATTGGAACGCCACGATTCTCGATTGCTAATAGATGTTTATAAATTAGATGCCTAAACTGGTTTATAAAGAGATAACCCAAATTTATGAATACCATTAATAAACAGCTGGTGTATCCCCACAATTTTATAGACCATTACGAAGGATTATATTTTTTGAGTAAAATTATAAATAAGAATTGAATATATAGCAACATCCTTATGTTAAACCTTTTTAAGGTTTTCTAATACAGAAAAAGAAACATAACTGTTGTATATACAAAAAAAAACATATAACATGCTTGGTTAGTTAGTAGTGCGGAAGCGTTGCTCTCCTTTACATCATTTCTCCAATGGGCCACGGTGTACACACGGTGTGTGTATAAAGCTAAATGTCCCAGGTCCCGTATGAAAGGGGCTCCGGCCAGAGACAGTCGTAATCAAAGGTGTCAGGAAGATCTTTGATCCTCCTAGCTCCCTTGCTTTCATCAGTAGAGCTTCTTTAGTTATGAAGGTGGCCGCATCCGATCAATTTGCCACGTGCCACTTATTGAAGAATTGGTTGACAAGTGAAACGTATGCTATATGATATTTCATGTAAACAAGAGACCGACTTGACTTTTATTGAATGAAGCTTATAATCAGCAGCGGACTGGTAAATGTTGATAATTATGATAAATGGTATTAAGAATCACGATAATTAAATTGAATACATCTAACAAGAATAAGTAAATTTTAGCAGATGACATAATGATCCATTAAAATAGATCAGACTGTAAAGTTTGACATGTAAGTAGGCGTTTTGTTTGTTTCCATTTAACACATACCTGCTGAACACTAAAGAGGTCGCAATCACTTCTAATGGCGCCTCGATTTCTCTTTTACCCAAGAAGAATGTATGTTTCGTGATAAAAGTAGTGATGTAGGATACGTTCATATTGTATTATTCGACATAAACTAGGTCATAACACTCGTTGCTACAGGTCCGTTTAGGAAGGAATTTGCGCTAATTGTCTGTTATCAATATTAAAAATAAAATTCATATTATAAAGTAGATTCAAAGGCTAAACATAATGCTGCTACAGGCAACTATGCAATCGCATCCATGGCGAGTACCCGTGTGATATGTACACTGCTTTATATCACCAATGGATATAGTGGAACTATTAAAAGGGTCAATAAAACAGATTTTTATTCACATATTTTCAAAGTAATTCAATTCCTATTCTCACAGGATGACAACACTATAAAAGTACATAGGGAAATGCAACAGTGACATGTGAAGCCCTGTAGCTACATGTAGAAATTCAGGACAGTAATATCGCTAGCCTTCAACGTGCTGGATGCTGGATTACTGTCCTAAAAATGTATTGTATGAAACTTTACTAAGCAAGACGTTCCCGTCATTATTGGCTAACATAATTATATTGTTACAGATGAAAGCCAAACAAATGAATGAACTAAACAGCGATAGTTACAACGAAGTCCTAGAGCCGCATGAGCTTAAGGCCGAGGATCTGAGACCGGAGCACGCGCACAAATACCGCCATAACAAAATGGTGCATGCACAGATATCCCGGCTGGCTCGCAGCCAAGATCAACTAGACGAGTATCAACAGAATCTCCAAACTCAAATACTGGATGTGCAACGACGACTTGACCGGTTCGAGGAACCTAACTGGAATCTTATAACAGCTAAAATTGATTTCCTCGAGCTGGAAACCAATGTGTTGCGTAATGAAATGCAGAATACGACGCAGAAGATTGGCGATTTTGATAAAATCCACGCTTCGATGCTGGAGCTCCGTGAAGACGTTGAAAGTATCGAGAATAAGGCCGACAAAACTATACCAGAATTCAGAAAGGAAATATCAAAACTCGACGTAAACTTCGCTCAGGTAAATATATCAATTTACTGAACAGACTATTTTGTCTTTTTTTCGTTTGTCATATTCATTATAAAACGTTCGAAAACGGATCGGATATCATATATTAATGAAAAAAATGTCGTGTACATTCTTGTAGCTTAAAAAAAAGGTTTTTTTTAAGTACGCCTAGGATCATATAATTTCCCGATTTTATTATATTTTGCTTTGCTACTAAAATTATTTCTGCTATAAGCCGTAATGTATAAAATATATTTAGAATCATGTGCTATTTTACGGCATAAATGGCGTATGGATCAAATCGGAATGCATTGGGATTTATATTCATTCAATAATTTTGAGTGGTTAAGCGAATGCCTTTTACCGTAGACTTTAGTATTTTCATTGAATCATCTATAGAATTCAAACGATAGCGTTTTTTGTACATACCAGGTAGCACAAACAACAAAATACTCAGGTATAAATGGTTACCCAATTGGGTATATCCAATTGGATATACGCATTCCGCATTCCTGTGGGACAGCTTTAGTTGCTATAACAATTTAAAACCATTCCCCAAAGTTATGTGGTTTCATCTTAAAACGGTCCGTTGCGTAAAAACCAAAAAAAAAAAATCTTCTGAAGGCTATTATCAGAATCCCGCTACCAAGTTGAAGCTATCGTAATGTTGCTTTGTCATGGAAATGTGTATGCAAATATGGATGTCTCTATTGCAAAAGTTGCAAGGTCTGGTACAATGATAAAGAAACTTATTAATGTTTACTTAACACTCACATGGAAAGAATAGTATGAGTTTTTTATGGCATAAGGGGCAAACGAGAAATTGGAGCCCTTTGATGATTACCCAAGCCCTTGGACATTCGCATGATTGTTACGCAGATGCCCTCCTATCACTCCCCACTCCCCCAAAGACAGCGACGCTGTCAATTTACGTCGGTATCAAGTGAGCGAGAGGTACTTACCCTGTCGTGCCGGCCCAATGCATGGTGCATGACACTACATCCTCGTATGCAGCATTACACTACTTCTTCCTAAACCAGTAGCAGCAGAGTGCTACAATTATCTATAACATATTGTTCTATATTATGCCATGCTGCATTACAGCCGGATTGGGCTGACGCAACCGAATAGGCACCTCTCGATCACACGATAACGCCGTGTAGCGCGAGCTGCTCTGAGTTTCTTGCGGTTTCTGAGTAAACTGTGGCTCTTTGGAAGGGAGGACGGAAGGAGACAAGAAATCTGCATAAAAATGTATATGGGCGCCGGTAACCATTGAAAGGCTCTTGCTTGTCTGCGGTCTATGATCATGCATCAAAAGACTCGGCTACTTGTTTAATGCAATATTAGAAAAAGATAGTAAAACCTTTATTTTGTCCTTCAGCTTAACGCTCAATCGTCATACCTTAAGGAGGATCAAGAAAACTTGCGCCAGTCAGTAAAGGCGATTGCAGTAAGTGTAAGCAATGCCATTGATCGTGCAGAGCTAGATCGTCTTCTGGTGAAGAAAGTCAACGAATCCATATCCGACTTGACGTCGATGACCAAGCAACACTACTACCGCCTCAACGACCATATACTAAAGGTAAATAAAGAATTGTAGACAAAAGTAGAATCACGTGGGCCGTGTTCCTGTCTAGGCAAGACATTAAATTTATCATCATTAGCAGCAGCCAGGAGACGTCCACTGCTGCATATTGTGCTTCCCCAGAGCGCGACACAGGTGATGGTCAAAACTTGCTTGCGCCGAGCGTTCATTAGATTAGCTACTTATCAAACCTCGATACGATTAAGAATTATAATATGGTAGAAATTTATCTCAACCACAACCGTGAGTGTGTTTCCATAATGGAAGTATCTAAATATATTTGAAATGTCATCATTGAGCCAGTTGCAACCACGGTATTCCCATATCCATTTCTTGCATTTCAAAATCACATAGTTCTTGGAAAAAATTTTCAAGCGAATCAACGCATAAGTAAAATGAATGAATATATTAAACTATCATAATATTGACACTTGAAATTCATGCCAGTTCGTTGCTCGTTCTGTTTTATCAGCACTTGCTTGCAATCTTGAAATACCTATACCCAATACTTCGACTATGATCGTAAGTTTCTTCTTAAAGATATTATCGTCCAAACTTAGAATGTGAACTCAATAGATGTCCTCTATATAAGGCATACCAATTAGCCTTCAAAGAACTAAGATTCGACTGTAATTTTGCTGAGTCTATTTAATAATCTAAACAAAAATAAGGCAAAAAGTTGCACCATCGTGGCATGTATCCGAACTGTGAGGCGCTAATGTGTACGTTCTAATTACACGAGCAAATTTGAAATTATCTACGTATTAAACCGATACTTGAAATGTAACCATATTTATATATTTAGTTCACATCATTCACGACAAGTATTCCGTAAAGCTTAAAATGCTACTGAACTGAATTTTACACTTATGTAATTGCCCACTTGGATTATATGTACAGTTGGCGTACAATTTTGTTTTGTTTTTTGCTAATATCCCTTTTATTGTTACAGACTGAGTCTAACAAATATACCACCAATGGAACAGTGGGTATTCCGTTGCCAGAACTAATGGGCGAGGTAAAAGAACTGCAGCCGGTTGAACACGAGTACGAGGATCTTGTTAGTCAATTACCCAAAGACTGCTCAACCATTCCCGATCCAGCTGATACATACCTCATTCGTCCAGGCCACACTCCGATTGAAACTTGGTGCAACAATGGAAGCACTCTCCTGCAACGCCGATTCAATGGCACAGTGGAATTCAACAGGAAGTTTGCTGAATACGTCACTGGTTTTGGTGATCCCGCTTCGGAATATTGGCTCGGCTTGGAATCTATGCATCAGCTTACCTCTGGCAATTGCTCGTCGATGAGAATTGATATGACCGATATCTACGGTAGTTACTGGTACGCTGAGTACGAGTACTTCTCGGTAGGTAGCGCAGATGGTGGTTTCATATTAGACGTGAGCGGTTTCAAAGGGAACGCAAGCGATGCCTTCGAATATCAAAATCATATGGAGTTTTCTGCTATCGATCGCGACAGGGACATCTCTAATACACACTGCGCTGGTAACTACGAAGGTGGCTGGTGGTTCTCTCACTGCCAACATGTCAACATCAACGGCAAGTATACTCTCGGGTTGACTTGGTTCGATTCGGCTAGAAACGAGTGGATAGCTGTTGCGACCACTGAGATGCGGATGTACCATCGACTTGGCTGCGTTTAAATTACCAATTCGATAATCAAAAGTTTAAATATTGTATTACACTAAAACATACCAAAGATAAGCTAGTAGGCAATGGTTCTTATTTGTTTAGGATTTACATTACCTACTTCAATAAGCTTGTATTATAATTAATTGTATTATAATTATTTTACAGACTATAATTTTCTCAGTATATTTTTGTAGGTATTTCCTATTTAGCTTCAGTTTGTGCTAATTTTATAGGTACTGTTGGAAATTCTAGTATACTTATTTATTTCCTAAATATCCTTTACAAATTCAATGATATTATAACATTTGGCTATTTTCACTTCAACCATTCCACTGGTCACTTTATAAGTGAACTTATTGTGTACATATATTTTAATATATTATTAGTTAAGTTCTTTTCCTTTTAATTTTATTATCGAATCTATTTCATTATTTATAATACTTTAAGTTTGTGTTAATTTGATGTAAAACAAATATGCCATTGCGTAGAATATTTTAATGTTAATAAATTAACGAATTGCATGTACTCTCACACTTTTGTCGTAATTTTCTAGCCAGTATGAAAGCCAGAAAAACAAATGCTACTTAAAATAATTAAGAGACTACTTAAATATTTTATGAGCGTTTGTTAGACACACACTGGCCTTTAATATACCCGTGAATAGAGATGTTACTACACATTAAATCAAGGTATCCAGTAGCGCTCTATAGAATAACGATATAATTAAATATTGTAGTAGAATATTAATATTTTTGTCTTTCAAATATATTGGCGCGCTGTGTTAAACTACATTGTTACAGTTTACCGCTTCATTAAGTATATAGGATGTACACAATGTTAAATGTAATTCTTTGGAATGCATCAATAAATAAAGCCAAAAAAAAATAATCTTGAAACGATCTTGGACTTTTATTTTATGATACCCAAGTAGTATAGTGACGTATCTTTAGGCTCGTTAAAAACCCATAGTTATCTTATTAATTTATAACGTTGGACTTTCGTTCAAAACAAAACATTTTTTTTTGTTAGAAATTAAGATCTACATCAAGCAGTAAACAATTGTTTAAGGTTCTAAAAGGCCTAATTAATGGCAGTAACATTAGGCCTAGAAAATCCTAATAGCTTCGTCATGTCCCTTTGTTCAACCGTTTGTCCGTCCGTCTTTCCTACCGTTAACATGGCACAGACATTTTACTCGGAGACTGTATGCACGAAAGTTTGTCGATAAGGTGTATGAACGGCTCCAAAGATGAAAATAAAGATGTAGTATGATTTTGTAAAATAAAATCTGCCCTCCATAGATGTAAATGAGGAATGAATTATATTTGCGAGATAGCAAAGCCGTGTGGGGTGTTATTGGTCAGATCTTTCTGAGTGGTATGGTGGGTGTCTCAGAAAGTTTTTTCATAATTCTTCTAAAGTGGTAAAAAGAGTCTTTTGACAAAAAATAAAAAAAAATCTTTATGGAATATAACAAACACTTTTAACAAAAATTGATTTGGAACAAAATTGATCTGGCCTTTTAGAGATATACGATTTTTTGGTGTGCTACTACGCCACCCTTCATAGACGAGTCCAACTCTATCTTGGCCGGATTTTTGACATTTGACCGTTCTAAATAGTTAATTTGTCATGTTGTAAAACCCATTCTTACTTATAAGATTTAATTAGTCAGTAGTCAATATTGAAATAATTTTCTAGATGAAAGTTAAATTTAAGTAAATTAAAAAAAAAACATTTAATTAAAAATAAATTCAAATAAATCAATTAAATTAGAACTGGTGAAGCCGACTCGTAAAACACCATTAGGTAGACATTTTATTTATCAATGTTGGAAAAATCAGTGCCAACTGTATATTTTTCGTTTTGGTGCTGATAGACTTGATAGTAGTTAGTCTCTCTCATCTCACTCGTGGCTATCCCAGCTTTGGGACCTCCGAGCCTCCGGTGATGTAGTCAATTGTTTGACCAGCCAGCTCCTTTTATTTACATCAACAAAACAAATGTGAATATTGAGGTATTTATTGAGACATAGCCGGAAGAATATAATTAAATAAAAAATACTTGAAGTTGAATATAAAACCGCTTACTTGTTTATTTACATTATTCTTGAAATACTTTCAAGTGACGACATAATCTCCACAAATTTATTTATAATTTTTGTTAGCGAATTTCACTCACGTAATTCTAATAATGTTTCACTGAAATTGTTATTAGAATTGCAACTATATCTATTTATCAATAAAAACATTTTTTATCTACTTCCGCTACATTTATCTACTTCCAATTTTCAGACTAAGTGGCTTCATCATCAGCATCATGAAAACGACAGTGTCTATTTTATTTACTAAAAAAGATAAAAATTAGTATCAAATCTTTCTAAGCATCTTCAATGTTATCGAAATAATAATCCATATTGAGTGACGTATTATCCAAAAACGGCTTCGTTTCTAGCACAGACTGTACGTAGTCTCCACTCCAAAGTTTGGAATTATTCGTTATATCTTCTCTTAGTTTATTAATTATTGCATGTTTAAATTTTTTAATACTTGCTTGATAAACAAAATCCCGTACGTCGAACACCTGGCCCTTCAATTTGGCAAGTTCTTCGTCGAGGGGAGTTTCTTGCAAACCTATATAATGTTGATGTAACTTTGGAAGATTTTGTCTCGTTTCAACCAACCAAGTAATTAGCTTGTTCGCTTTAGTGGCCAAAAAGAGGCTAGTAACGTTATCTTTTGTGATTGTCTTTAATATTTCTATATTATGGACAAGCCACCTGAAAAACGAAAATTCAAAATACAACAATCTATTTTATCAAACTGGTTGTATTACCAAGTCACGAAATATCAATATTTTAAAAATATGTGACATAACAAAATATATCTATCTTATATATAAAATTCTCGTGTTATAATGTTAGTCACTTTACACCTCCGATACGCATTGAACGTTTGTTACCAAATTTTGTCTATCTTATACACGAAAGTCTCGTGTTATTTCGTTAGTTACCTTACTTCTCCGATACGGCTTTACCGTTTGTTACCAAATTTTATCTATCTTATATAAACATTTTCGTGTTATGACGTTAGTTACCTTACTCCTCCGATACGGCTTTACCGTTTGTTACCAAATTTTATCTATCTTATATATAAAATTCTCGTGTTATGACGTTATTTACCTTACTCCTCCGATACGGCTTTACGGTTTGTTACCAAATTTTATCTATCTTATATATAAAATTCTCGTGTTATGACTTTAGTTACCTTACTCCTCCGATACGGCTTTACCGTTTGTTACCAAATTTTATCTATCTTATATATAAAATTCTCGTGTTATGACGTTAGTTACCTTACTCCTCCGATACGGCTTCACCGTTTGTTACCAAACTTTATATGTATATTCAGCAGGTCTGAGAAGATGCTGTATAATAGGTATCACCCTAACGTAACTACTGTCCATGATATATGTGTGTAACCGCGGGGCGCAGTTTTGTTCCATTATCAAAAATTTTAATTCCGAAACAAAGTCCTGAAATAAACATCTTCGGCACCAATAAACGGTACTTACGGCAGGTAATGTGGAATACTTGTGTAAATCAAAGGGAGATCGTGCAAATAGCCACATCCAAATCCATGTGACATTATGCCAATCAAGTTAGCCTGCGCCACCAGCGGCGCGCCGGGCACAGCTAGGCACGGTGCCACAGGGTTTTCACCTCGTGCTTGACCCATGCATAACATCCCTGGCCGTATCTGGATTCCGAGCTTCAAAAGTTATAATTTAATCAATTATTCAATGACATAATCAGTCTGTATAAATAAAAGCGAAATAACTCATTACCTAAGTCACTTATTAATCATGAAATCTCATAAACTGAAAGCTCAAAAAAAAAGTTAGCAGGTTTTAGGAGGAAGAACGAATTTTACAAAATCCACTGCGGATCCAGTTTTGGGAGTGGAGTACTCCGGTAAAATCGCGTAACGCTGCTAGTAATATATGCTAATAATATTTCACCCCCTTATGCATCATTGGACGGGCTACTTGCTTGCCCTGAGCACCTGCCCAGGTCACTCAAGTAGCCCGTCGTTGCCCTCCCCTCTTCCTCCCCTCCACCGGCTGCTCACAAACCGCACAAATGCGATAGCTTGGCTGTCACTTTACGACGGTGTCATGAGAGATACTACCCGGGTTGTGCCAACCCAATCTGGCTCCATTGCGACATGACACTAACAAATTTTAGTAATTTCGCCGCTGTACAGATGAAGAAATCAGAGCCAATGATAAAATGTACAGCCAAGAAACGTAGGAACAAAAGTCATCGCGTCGTATCAAAACTATTGATTTTACCGTGGATATAATAGAAATCTTTAACGTACTGTTAAAACTTCGTTTTTAATAAGTAATTTACTCAACCCGAGTGACGAAGAGGGAAACGATTCAACTTGTCGTCCAACATTCCTAACGAATAATTAGTTATTCAGCTATACAAAGTATTTTTACTCTTCAAGATTTCTGTTCGTATTGTTACCATTTTCTTTCCATTCTCCCATTCTACTTTATAAACATATGTTAAAAGGGATTTTTTCCTAGATTTATACGTCAGTGGTAACCGATAAAGTTCTGTAAGTATGACCATTGTTTACTTGTGTACTTTGTATTGGTTTGGAAAGGGTCAAACGAGCTTGTCGTGAGTGCCTATCGCCACTTCAGCCAGAGCATTCACAGTCACGTTAATGATGAGATATAAGTACTGTTGCTTAGTAGAATAGAAAATAATACAGGCCTTATACAATGATGAGAGTGATGGCTCCATCTAGCGTGGTAATAAATGTCGTGTAAAAGCTCATTCTGTGGTCTATCCAATATCCTGAGTAAGAGGTAGTGTTATGCTGCACTGCAACTGAATTGGGCCGGAACGACCGGGGAGATACCTCTCACACACATCGCAAATGGACTGCGTTTCATGTGGTTTGTGAGTGGATTGCTAACGTCTTGCTGATGTCCATGAGTATCGTAAGTTGTCAGAATGCGCAGAATACTCCCTTCTCTTTCTACTATAGAGATCGACTGGGCCCGTATGTATAGCGCCGACTGTGCTACGAAATTGTGATCCTGAGTTTGTACAGTTCTGTAATGCTTCGTTTTCAATATTGCTACTGCGTTTGCATCGTTCCGAGGAACTGGGCCGTGTCAGCCTGGGTTGCTAGACTGAGAAGCTTTTGCAACTAGTTTGAATATAGACGATCTTCTATAGGGAAGAAGAGATTCGTACTAAAGTAATTCTTGTCAAGCTTCCCACTTTTGGTATTTCCACGAATTTATGCAAAGATTGGGTCGCCAGCTTCTTGACAGACCAGAGGCATACTACCATGCGGATGATACATTTATACGGATAATATGTTTTATAATTCACCTTCATTTACCTTTTCCACGAATTTATACAAAGATTGGGTCGCCAGCTTCTTGACAGACCAGAGGCATACTACCATGCGGATGATACATTTATACGGATAATATGTTTTATAATTCACCTTCATTTACCTTTTCATAGTCAGCGCAATAAGAGGTACTCATTGAAATAGTAACACTTCTTAACATAGGGTCTAATTTCTCATCTGGAAAATACTTTGAGGATCGAGGCAGACACAATTCTTTCCCCTAAAGCGAATTAAAAACAATTTAGATTTTCCAAGTGTGTCGATATCATATTTACTAAACAAATAATATTATATTATAAATAAAGCTTATATTGTTCTTGAAAGGCGATGGTGTCACTTGAGAGATGGTTATGTCCCAATAGCAGGCTGTAGGCCAGAGAGGAGGAATGCACCGCAGACGACAACCGAGAGTGCGGCGAAGGCGTTACGTGCAACTTTTAGTGTGGGAACCTGACCTGCACGACACTAGCGTCGGCTAGGTTTTGATAGATTTAAAAACTTAAATAACTAACTAATCTCATAGTGTAGTGACACTTGATTTTGAAAGGTATTGCAACTGTACCATTGGAAGTAAGTGTGATTTAAGTTCTTAAGTACTGAAAAAAAATTGTTCTTGAGATTTACGAAAAATGAAAAGTAACAAAAAAATCTAACATAAATAATAAAATAAAGACCCATTTTTCATATGCTATTAGCACATTCTTTTTTCTAACAAAAAACAGCAATTGCTGTGCATACCTATCCAATACATTATTACAGGTACCACAATAATCTCTATGCCCCCACTATCTGCTTAGCGAAAATAAATGCGAATGTCACTCTCCGTTTCCTTTATTTTTTACTACAGGGGCATTACATGAGAGAGAGGAGACTGGGCTGTAATATGTAATACACTATTTTGTTATTTTTTATCTGGTCCTTCTGCGCTCTACCTGCATGTTACGTCAATGAAACCATTATAATACTGTCAAAATATTTTTTTTCTTCTATTCAACCCGTAATTAGGCTCATTGGGTCAAGACTATTATGAATTGTAAAAAAAGTGTTTTAGTGCATACATTGAGAGAGAGCTTTATCTAGATTCATATTTATCCTTGTGGTTCACATTTTTTTTTTTTTTTTTTTCAGTGGGACCTATTACTGTTGGCGGAGCTGTTGCCCTCGCCCCTACAGTTCGTCGGATCTACGGAAGACATTTTGTC
>JAFELO010000139.1:246865-260179 GCA_017140195.1 Eumaeus atala
CCACGTTATAAGTCATCTGTGGTGGTTGGTTGCACCTAGGCCTACACACGTATTGCTGATTCCATGCAACAACTTATGTGTCTTTTTTTGACGCAAGGAATGAAAAAGAAAAGAAAAAAGAAAATTATATATATTAATTATTACACTTAAGTCTTTTTGGTATTTGTTTCTTTCTATAAACTATCGTATATATTAATATGGAATGTTGTAGATAATAAATATTTAGTTATATCATAAATCACACTGTCTCTATCTCTAAATCACACTGTCTCTATCTCTAAATCACACTGTCTCTATCTCTAAATCACACTGTCTCTATCTCTAAACATTGACATGTTAAGTTCAGTTCAGATTTTAGCGGTGCACATAACATCCTGCACATCATGATCCTTTCTAAGCCCCACTATGAAGTTCATATTACGCAGACGAGAGAAATTAGAAATAGCATAAGCTGCTAAACAGTAAAATTGAAGCCAAAAATCACTACTCAAGTACAATAATAGAAACTTGTTTGTCAATAATTCCTTGGGATTTACTGCAAAGAATGCAGTATAAATATATGTATTTATGGTGCATTCTTTATGTCAAACCATGTGAATAACCTGTTTTATGTGGTCCCAACATTTAAAACTAGCACTTAAAGAGCTTAGTAGTCATGTGGTTTTCTTTATTCATTATGAATTCATTTCTATCATAAAGCGTTTGTAACATTTAAATTATAGTTTTCATAATATGAGCAGCGAAGCTCATTATATCATAATGCTTACATTAACGTTTTGGTGATCGCACGAAAATATAATCTAAGTTAATTCTTCCGTTCTAGAATATGTGTTATGTGTATCCTTAATCTCTATGTTACATTTAAGTAAACTTTTACATCGAAATCACATCGGCCCCATCCGGTAGCTATTGCGGATCCTGTTTTTTCTTGTACTATGGATGTCAGGTTAATATTCTTCATGTTCGACCTTAAAATAACATATTATGTGTTTGTCAAACAATAATTTCTAAGGGAATAAGTGATTTTGGGAGCCTCTTTGTGTGGAAAGAACCTAGACGCGTCGTCTTCTCGTTGTTAATATCTGTATATACCCAGGTACTCATAGGTGCGTTGTAGTTATCATTTGACCTGGCACGCGAGGAGGAAGTTGGTGGTACTTGCTTCTTAGCGCTCGTCAACATGTCGCTACTGCGGCTGATGTGCCTCATGTCGAATTGGGAGCCTTCCCATCGGAATAGGAGATATTAGAGAACACTCTCTATTCTCTCAAAGGAACCCTTTGATGGAATGGAGAGTGTTCTCTAATCATCAATGTTGTGTCAAGTAAATATCTTAAGACTCGAACAATAATACTGTTCTATATACTCAGATATAGACATTACCATCAGCTGTACAGTACTTAAAATAAGCTTAAGAAATAGCTTGCCAAGTAAAATTTAAAACATGTAAACAAATACATTACGTTAATTCTTTTCAAATGCGTTGTATTTACAAAGAACGTATAGAGCAAGAGTCATTACTATACAGAACAAGCATAAACACGATGGAATTACTATAGTTTACTATAGTTTACCAAACAGATCCAAGGGCTACTATATGAGCTGATCACCATGGACGACTGCAGAGTAATTTAAGCGTAGAAGTTATCCAAACATTAGAAAGGCCAAAATAACTTATTTTTATTTCATAATTAATGAGCTTAAACGTTGTGATGACGTTCCAATGTTTTATTACAGAATTCCTATATCTACCTTCCGCCTCCATCTCCACAATCGAATCAGCTCGATGGTTCAACAATTATCAATACATTGTCATCCAATTTGTGCCTAAGCCAAATTTCAGCTCAATTAGATTTGGGTAATGGGAACAATTAGTACGAGCCTACAATATAAACTTTTTACACAATTTCTATTCTTTTTTTATGTAATACCTAAGAAGCACCGCATCAGATTAAGCTACATCAATCAGTTATTTTTAGAGAATCCCAAAGTAACAACGGATTTTTTATAGAATCACTTTGTCGGTCTATCTGTCCGTCAAGATTTCTACCCGTCTGTTTATCTATCTGTACACCTACGAAGCAAAGAGTTCCCGGTGACTAAGAATCATGAAATTTGGCTAGAGTTGTGTTAGTGTTACCTAGAGATTGTGTTATCTAGAGAAACTTGGTTGTTTATAGTTATATCGTAGAAACACAAACCATTACTAACTTCTACTTGTAGTTCATTGATATAAAATGTTTGTACTTCCGGTTGGTACGATCCACGGGAACCCACAGTGGGCGAGTGACCTGTTTTCAGTGTCCGATGAATAATGATGAATAGTAGGTATATAATTTCAACTTTTAACGCGAACTTCAATGAAGAGATGGCAACGCACCGCATCAACTATATTAAACAAGCACGTCATGTGAACCCAGTTATTTAGGTCGCATCAGCCAGGTTCTAAAGCTCTCTGAAGTTGATAGAATTACGACTGAATGGATCTTTAAAATAATTCATTTTCTTGATGGATTCATTTATTCTTAGAATGCACAAATTGTAAAAATAGAGAGCTTTCTATTATAATTCAATATTCGTAACATACTTTCGGATTCTATGAAAAAATACTTTGGTGTTCCGCAATTAATTAAAGTGAGACTTCGCTAAAATTTTCGTTTACTTTTTTACAGTGGAGACGATAGCATTGATATTTTCATTTCCTTGTCATTGATTTACAAAAACACCAAGAATTGTTAGCTTGGCATATTTGTCAGCGCCTCAAAGATGCTCACAATGTAAAAGTTGCATATTGTAAAAACAACTTAAAATCATGCGGTAAGGTTAACTTTGCAAATATTTGTCTAGGTAAATACGATCAAGGGCTTTTTAAAATGATAGTTCAATATGAAATCGTTTATCTTGTATTTTTGTAAATATACGGTTCTTAGACATTAATACATTAATACAAGATCATCAAACTGGATATTTGCATTATTCATAGATCATCTAGTATTGGAGATACGTCAGGCAAACAAATATTTCGCTACACATTTGTGGCTTTTTTTGTTTACGCAGAGGACATCTGTTTGGACCTAGGTGGGTTCCAGTATGGAGTGACAGATTACGATCCTGTTAATGGCCGACTACGGGCTAAAACCACAACGGGTGCCGTCGGCCGGCTTCCTTGAGATGCCCCGTATCTGTTTGATTTCTCCTTAACGGGGCGCATTTACAGCTGTATTTTATATGATCATGGAACAAATTATTATCTTTGCACATTATCCAAATTTGTTGTCTGTCTGTCATAATATAATCAGTCAATAAAAACGGGTGCCTGGAAGCACATCGGCAACGGCTTTCCTTCTATAGATTAAGCAAGCTACATTGTGCAACTAAATGTATGCTCAGACAATAATTTTATAATTGCACATCCTATTGTTTCATTATATTCGGATGAGATGGACATCCCATGTCCCAGGCGCAATGCTGAAGGTCTAACGTGCTCTCCGAGGCCCATGTTCATGTCATCATTCACCACTAACATCCTCATTACCTGGAGGTAAGGAAACACTTAAGCTCTAATTTGTGGCCCAGCAAAGGGCGGTGCGTACATTGAACGGACCAGCAATATAAAGGATACGTTTACTTTTTAACGCTCTTTATTAGCGGAGCTGTAACAAAGTAACTATGTGATTGAATACCTATAAGAATGTGAATTAAGAACACGTCTAATTGTTGATCATCATAAAGCTTGACAATTAAGTATACATAGATTAGAGATGATTGACAATATTGTAGTACCATTGAGCTGGTATGATGGTGGAATTAGAGATGATTGACAATATTGTAGTACCATTGAGCTGGTATGATGGTGGAATTAGAGATGATTGACAATATCGTAGTACCATTGAGCTGGTATGATGGTGGAATTAGAGATGATTGACAATGTTGTAGTACCATTGAGCTCGTATGATGGTGGAATTAGAGATGATTGACAATATTGTAGTACCATTGAGCTGGTATGATGGTGGAATTAGAGATGATTGACAATATTGTAGTACCATTGAGCTGGTATGATGGTGGAATTAGAATGCGGCCGATACAACCTTACAATCCACTTAAGCTTCAGGCGTGTTTCACATTTTAAAGCTATAAATTATATCAATACAAGTGCACATACCTATAAACTAGATCCTCATATAGACGAATAATTGCAATATCACCCTGTAGTGTGTATGGATCGAATAGATCATGTACGAGGATCAATATGACGGTCAACACTGACGTGCCACGGTCCGAATAATTCTCTCCCACGACCACTCCCAGTTCATTTATTGGTACACTGGAGCGTGAAATTAATAATAAAATATGTTAAACACATTATTCGCATGCAACGGAAATATAATCATAGGATGTATTGTCCTCCTGCAACAATGCCCCTTTAATTTCAGACAACAGTAAGAGGTAGTGCTCTGGCTGGGGCGCATCTGAATCGATCCGGCTCAATCGAGAATAAAAATGTTTGTTAGTGAAATTCTTGACTAAATGTATATTTTAAGTTATGGATCCTAACAAAAGGATATTTTTGGTTTGTATTTTTGCGCCTTTCCTTTATATTTCGCGCGTATACAGTCGGAATTTCGAGTCGAAATTTTGAGTCATAGTATCAATTCAGGATTTCCAACCCAGTAAACCCATACAAAACTATGCTCTATTAAATACATATATAGTATATGTAGTTATTGACGACCGGTTGGCTCAGCTAGTAACGTAACGGTTAGTCCGCATTTTACGCCAGAGATCGCGGGTTCGAATCCCGCCTAGGTCATGTATGAATATATATATGTATTATTGTCAAGAACGAAACTGAAGCTATTGGTGGCAAAAGTTATTATAGGCCTATCTCGCTCGCCACCATTGCGGCAAGGTGCTTGATGTCCAATTGGAACAGTATTTAAGGTTGCATGACAACCAATTTGGTTTTAGAGCGGGGCTTTCTTCTGAAAGTGCCGTTCTAGGTTTGAAGCCGATTGGAGACAATCTCCAGTTTTTGCCTCTTTTCTAGACCTTTCCAAGGCGCTTGGCCAGGTGTGCTATGACCTATTGTGGGAGAAGATGTAGGACAGTAATGTACCCCAGAGATTTAAGAAATATTTTTAAATTTTTGTACCGCAGGCAGGTCAACGTCGTGAAATGGGAAGATGCATATTCGGAACTCAATGGGTGTGCATTCCTACCCCATACTCTAATGCGGGGTTAGGCAGGGAGGACTTACTTCTCCCAAGCTTTACGACCTATATATCAATGCGCTGATCGAAAAGCTCAGCAGCGCCTGTGTCGTGACCATATCGATGGAGTTTGCGTAAACTCATGTATTGTCTGCGTAGCTCATTTGGTGCTGCAGAGCGCCTCTGTTTGTGTTGTGATGAAGCTCATTGATATACGGAAGAAATATGCTGCCAAATACGACTTAATCATAAATGAACTCAAGAGCGGATGCATGGTCTTTAGGGTCAGAAATAAATGTGCAAACTTAGTCTATATAACCTAATATAGTAGAAACAATCATGACATAGTATATATATAGTATAGTAGAGACTTACTTGTATATAGGATGAGCGACAGTTAAGACTAGATTTCTAGTCAATAATGATCCTGTTAGATAATGACTACATTGCCTCCTTATACTCACGACGTAGGGATGCTCTCGAATGCTTACACGATATCCTCTAAATATCTGAAACAAAGTGAAAATAACGCGTTCAGAGATTAAAGATTTATTATTTGCTCCGTGGCTTACTGACCACGAGGCAAACATTACCACTAGGTAAAACCTTACCAATTCTTTGATTTGATTGATTGATTGAATAACCATTCAATCACAGATCAGAAGGTGGAAGGGGAGTTTTTCATTTCCAGTTACAGTTCGATGTCAAAAAAAGTATTATTTATAACTCGAGCACATGCCATTCTAGAGAAGTGAGTTAAGTCCCTTAAAATAATTTAGAGCCCCTAAAACAATCCATGCGATGGACGGTGATAAATTTTCCCATGGAAAGAGTGAGTGCTTCTGTTGATAACTGGCCTCAACGTTTGTAAGACCATTGGCAGCCAATGAAGATCACATAGCATAAGCTTTATATATTTTAATGGTTCTATGTTGATGTACAGTGTTAGTAGTTATAAATGATTTATACAGTAAAAAAATTTTTTTTTTTTTTGTAACAATATTATTATTTATGGTAGAACTGAGTATAAGTGATGATCGGTCCACAACAAGTATAACAAAAAATTCAAATTAAGGGAAAATTACATATTTAAAATAATACTGAAATGGCACTTATGAGTTATAAGCCATTGGATCGGCTTAAAATAATACCCTTTAACAATATTATAACACAGCCTGTTGCACAAGTGAAGCGTTGTATTTCACTGTTATCTCACAAATGTTAATTAATTAACTCTCTTGTCATGATGCTGTTGCTGGCTCGCATTAGTCATGGCCAACATTGCCCGAAAACATTTTCGACAAGTGTGTTCCTTTGATGATTTTAATTATCAGATATGTGGATTTTGTGCATGGTTATTTTATAAATCGGAGTGCTCCAATGAAAATGTAATGTGGTCATTTTCTTTGTGAAAATATTTATTTATAAAAGCGTCTTTTAATAGATAATTATTCCTGTCCATTTAAGTCTTTATTGTTTCATAAGTTACTAAATATGCTATTTGTTAGGGATTAACATTGATAGTAAATAGCAATAGCGTTGTAATGCAAGTACACTATGATATGAAGCGTTATTTAATGCATGTTATCGTTGTTCAGAACTTGGATATGATTCAATGGAATATTTAGGCTATAGCCCGGAATGCCAACACTGGTAGGAATTTGCTTGTAAATTTCACCCGTGATGGTTGGTCGGAGTGTTGGAAGGATGGCTAAACTAGTCATTATATTTTTCAATACTTAGATCAAAAAATATTGTCAAATTATTCGTTTTTGGTTCCTAAGTACGTGTCTAGCGGGACAAAATGATCAAGAAGTTCTGAAGAATATTGTAACGACATAACATCACTTTACTATTATCTATGTATTTCTATAATAACACTTAATATAAAATTTCTTAAATAATAATATACCAAATATAAAAAAAAACTGTTGTCCGGGTAAATTGTGTGAATTGTGTTACACAAGTCTTTAAGGTACTTAGCACAGGACTAGGCTAGCGTGCTGTGATAACTCCACAGATCATAATGGGTATTCCTAAAGTTATTCTATTTGGCTATGTCTATACATTTGTGATGCATTATCTAAAACGCCACATTGTCTTTAATTTAACCTCTTTTTTTTTTTTACTTTCTTCCCTTTTTTACAAAGTCTCTCAATGCTACGCCGCGACAATACAACACCTTTTTTATCATTTTACGTGGGTATTTCATGAACTGGTCGTAGTACCAGCTTGTATTGTTGTAATTAGCTATTCTTGTTGTATTCAGCTGAAATATAGTGAATCCACTTCCTATATTTACATTCGAACTAAGTAGACTGTATTAGTTCAGTATAGAGCTAGCAACTAACTACCGTTCTACGGTTGCCTTGTATTCTAGCTAATAGTATAACTTTGGTTATTGAAGCCATAAAATAGGCTTTTTGTGAAATTGACATAATAAAAATCCTTACCTTTCTGTTAAGAAGAGGTATATCACCAGTACTTGGATAACCTTTATTATCAAATAACAAATCCTGTCCAGCTTCGTTACCAGTGTCCGGGGATTGTGGTGTGGTCTCCCATGTTGTTTCACCAAGACAATATTTAATAAACACTGAAACAATACATTAAAGTACACAAATCAATATTACCGATATGAATTTACGCGCAGTAACCTACTTAATTTATGCAACGTACATAGACTCGTGAATAATAATTTTGTTTTATTCTTCATTTAATACAGTTACTTATAATACTAAAATATAGAATGGTATATCTGTTAGTAGTATATTCTAGTTGGTCTAGAAATATATAAAAAAGGCTCACGAATAAAATCACCTATTTGGAAGGGAAGCGTAAACGAATTGGACACCCCATCTTAGAAAAACACTAACATATAGCGATTTTGTTTTAATAAAGAAATAAGAATACGTACTAAGTACATGTGATAATCACATTGGACCATGATTTAATTCTTCTTCTACATAAGAGTGCAATTAATTCATTACAACCTACAGTACCTGTCCTGCATGTACTTCAATAAGTCATTCTGTTAATAATTGGTACATATAGGCTTGTCTTTTATAACAAATTGCCATATCATTAGAGAGAGTGACAACTCGTGTTTAGTTAAACATCATTACATAGTAATACATGACCTGGACAACATATCTTTAATGTTAACCCGATATATAAGGTTGGTACACCCATACCGAATTACTCGTAAATCGTTGCAGCAGTTATGTGGCCAGCGGAACCAAAATACAGACATGTTTCGGCATCTAATATAGTAATTTTCCTAAATCCAATCTATTCTAGTACAAGACAATGGAATGACCAAATTTTGTCCAGTTACGGTTATATCTATAGATACAAAATAATGCCACTGGCTCGCCACACTTACCTACTGCTACTGCTCCTGTGTCTCCAGGATCGACTGCTGCACGTGTGATATCATCACAGGGAGCCCAATTAATGTCGCTTTGACACTATTGTTTTTTTTCCGGCTTAATGATCCAATTTAAGGGGCCAGTACAGGCGAATGACCTTTTGTGTTCATAACATGTTGTTGTAGCGAATTGTTTCGATATCCCGCCGCCGCATGGACGGCCGCGCCAGACGCCGGCATAACGCGAAGACACTTCCCGCGCAATTTATTTGCGCCATCTGTGTGCACCCTTGCATACTTCTTACTAAAACAATAAACATTTAATACTATAGGAGGAAGTATTCAGTTTTGTCGATATTTGAACCTACGATCATCTTGTTATAAGTATTTATTAGTTACAACGAGTATTGTATAAAAACACATGAAGTACCGTTATTATATCAACTAGAGATAGTGTTTGGGTTGCATTAGTTTTAGTACCATTGTTGTTTTACCCGACTGTGCATAAGGAGGGTTATGTGTTTAGCTGTCGTGTGTATGTCAGTAAGCGTGTAAATATTTGTGCATTTATGTATACATGTTTCAGATTTTAATGATTACATCACTCGCACCGTTTTGATCATGCGAGTGTCCTATAGATATTCGCGCCTAATGGGACGCCGTTTTACATTAGATGCTAACTTTTAAAAGTGAAAATCATCGAATGATGTCACGTGGAGTATCGTTGAACAGATATTTTAGGATCATGATTAGGTTTTTTTAATAGCAAAAGGGGGCAAACAAGCAATCGGAACCTTTTGATGACTACCGACGCCCATGGGCATTCGCATGAGTGTTACGCAAATGCTTTGCCCTCCTATCACCACGGCACGGAATTTGCAAATCTTTTTTACATGGAACCAAAGTCCGTAAGCGACAAAATGTATTTTTCAAAGGTAATGAATGAAAATTACAAAAAATAAAAAAGGAGTTGCAAGAAACAGGTAAAGTTTGTTTTGTTTCATATTTATTGAACATTTTCCTACAATTTTTGATTCCTATATTCCTATTATTTTCTCTTTCTATACTCTGGAAGTACCTTTCAAGACAATTGTACAGAAAAGGTCACTTTAATGTATGCATAAAACAGACGCAGCAGGAACAAAGGCTTTATTATCCTGCAGCGTGTGTTTTCTTTACAGTTTACACCAGCCCCTCTTGATTGGTGATCACATACGTCCAGCTAGATCTTTTAGGTAAGATGTGGAGCCATCGTTACATTGCAGATGAATTAGCACGGCACGACCGAGGAGATACATTCGATGGTTATGCTGTCGCGTTTTGTGAGGCTTGTGGAAGGAAGTCCATTGTTTAAAGGGGTGGTACGCCGAGAGAAGACAAGTATCCGTAAAAGCTTTGAGTGTAGATTCTTATGGGCGTTAGTAGTCGCGATTCCTCTTTTCAAAGTATTGTACACGTTAACTTTAATATATATATATATATATCTTTCTGTATAAATCATTGACCTGAAAACAAAAATATAACATTTCTTTTCTCGCACTTAAGTTAAAGCTTAAGCTAGGTGTAAGTAATTTTTTCCTTATTTGAAAATGATCATATTTTTACCAAGTTCAATTTTCTTATTAGACTTTTATTTTAAATTAACTTTGCAAAGAGCTTTCAAGTGCGTCTTTTTCTTATTTTTTACAGTTCTTATGAAAAAGTTATTGTTTTAAAATAGTTTGTGACATTTGTACGTTGTAGCCAAATCGCGATGGTACGGTGGCAGGAAAGTTTGCCATTCTCATAAAACTCTTGCCTAAAAAATTATACATTGCCGTTTTCTGAGGTTAGCTACTAATTACGAATGGAGCAAAAGATGTTTTCCGGGTCTGAAATTGAGCTCAGGAAGCTAAGACAAGCCCCACTCAAAGCAATCCGATGAAGCTGAATAGCTTGTATTACTTTGAATGCTCGTCGAGCGACTAGACCAGGTTTAGCTGCGAAAGGGGCGCAACCATCCGTTCTCCCGCATATGGGAGTGATACATCCCGATATAAGAGTGTATGTAGTATCTAATTTAGATATTATTATCGTGGCCAGAGAGAAAGAGACCACCTTCTATCTCTCTATGGTTCGGGGGCAGGGCGTGCACGGTGGCTAAAAAAGCTTTGGTACTAACGTGAACGTTTGGCTCTTTGAGAGGATCATGACCTTTTATACGTTGGCGCTGGCTTCGATCAGAAGGTGCTGGTCTTTTCCTTTTTGTCTCTTGTGCCATAGATAATAGGATTAAGTATTATTTAATCATATATTTAAATTTGTTGTGCCAGCTTTAGATTGTGTTTCACCGATATCGTTGATATGTTCATTCCAAATTTCAATTTCATGTTTGGAACTGAAAATATCTACGAATCAATTTTAGGTTTTGACAAATTGCGTCCCTAAGGGATAGACAAAGTGGACCGAGTTATCATAGTTAGTAAAATCGGTACACATTTATTTTGCTTCCTCCATAGTCCATGTGATATAAAATTATAAACACGAAATACACTTAAATGCAAGCTGCATACGATGTTTGAATACGCTCCTAATTCTCCCTTATCACAGCTGCGTCGTACGTGTCAAATTTGAATATGAAATCAAATAATGAGAAAGTTGGTTTCGCATAAACCAGGCGCATGATGAGCACGTGACTGCTAGATAGTTCACTAATAAAGGCTGGCCACTAATTAACGCCTCATAAATGGATCTGAATACTAATAACAACCAAAATAGAAATAGAGATCTAGATGAATACTAATAACAACCAAAATAGAAATAGAGGTCAGTTTCAGCGGAATTGAGTTTAATTAAAGTAGATAAATTATGAATGTCGGTTCTATAGGTTCTGAAATATATGAAAATGTAAGATAAGTGTTCGGTAACACAAGCTACCTTAAGCAAGGTAGCTTAGTTGATCGCAGCCGTACGGCAGAGATATAACGGCTGCCTTGAGTCCGGCCCTCCAGCGGTGATGCGCCTTGGGCGCAGACCCCTCACCCTCCGTCTGATGCAGGTGTTCACCGGGCACGGTTGCTTCGATCGATGAGTATCTGTGTGGGATGGCCCACAGGGAGCAGGCGATTCGTTGTCACGATTATGACGGTGAGCACACCCCCGAGGTGTGTCCGAGATGGGCGGCGCTGGGTCGCAATCTGACATCAGACGTCGGTGGGGGTTATCAAAGTCAAGCATCATCGTAGCGATGCTAGGCAGCGACGAGTCCTACCAGGTGATGGCTTCCTTCTGCGAGATCATCATGTCCCAGAAGGAAGTCGACGAGTGGGTGAAAGAGGAAGCTGCCGACGCGGCGACCCCGGCCGATGACGAATGGGGGTACGAAGAAGGCGCTATCTGCTGCGCCCGCAGTAGTGCCTCTGTGTTCCGTGTCGGGCTGTGATGGGGGGTCCGGGTGGTCCATAACATTAAGATGCGGCGTCGTGGGGACTGGACATAGTGTAGCCGGACAGTCCCCGAGGAGGTGAAGTCCGGCCTTTTCGCCGACGCCAGCCTGTTGCCTGCAGATCCAGGATCCTCCATCAATAGCGGCTGAAGGCTCCCGTAGGGGTCTAGTTGGTATTGCTACCCAATTGCCGAGTCCAACATACGTCTGGGGGCCACCCGGGTTCCCAGGTATCATGCGTAAATGCATTCCCCTTCGTCACAAAAAAAAGGTATCTTAGTTGATGGTTTGAGCGGCGAATAGTCTCTAGTCGTATGATTCTAATTAAAAAATTGCACGCTTGTTTCATTAAATATACCTGACGTTTGAAATGCAAACACTTTGTGTTTAAGTCATTGATTTACAAAAATACAAGATATACAATTTCATATTCCACTGTCTACTGTAAGGCATCGATGATTGTACGTAAACATATTTTTGTACATAAACACATTTATATATTCACGTGGTAACGTGACTAATAATTTAATGCTTACGAGAGAAAGTTGAAAATCAATGAAAATAATTGCCAAATCTTGTGAACTACCGTGCGAAGCCGGGACTACGAACTGCTAGTATATAATTATTAGATTAATTCATTGTAAATGGGCGGAATACAAAAAATACTAAGCTAAACTAGTTGTCCTTTTAGCAGCAACTAACTACTAAACAGGGAACCGGCCCTGAATCTCACAAGAAGGATTAAACCTTAAAACTGATTTCGTATACCGACACATTACGATTGTATTATAATTTTGGGTAGATATTTGCATTATATAGAAAAAAAACCTTTCTAAATCCCTTTAAAGCTGTATTAAGTCAAAATAAAAGCACGGCCAGTTAAATATGGAAAAATATTCCTCAAGTGACGTGGGGAAGTCGAGAAAAGCACTTGACCCCAATTACATGAAATCGCCAAGTATCGGTTCAATAGAAATATTAGTCGGTGTCAGCTTTTTTTGTTCATCTTCTAAATCCACTTGTTTTCATTGTGGTTAAGTCACTTTTTCGTATTGTCAGTTGATTTTCTTATAAATTGTATATTCTTATAATTATATAAATCACTTATATTACAATTGGTGATAGAGCTTTTGAATGAGATTGTTTGACAAGAAAATTTAATGCCGACTATTGACTATTGAATGTCATACGGCTAATGTATGTATGTATTGTGGTATAAGAAGTCCATTTTAAGTCCTAATGGGGGAGCCGATTAGGGATCGGGGGTGTTTTTGTTGCACAGCTCAATAGAAAATAAAATACTGAAAAAT
>JAFELO010000139.1:260314-271163 GCA_017140195.1 Eumaeus atala
AATCAGGCACCAAATAGTGGCTGAACTTACTTTCAGAGTGTAAGTCGAACACTACAAGGTAATGCATTAACCGGCGGTGGTCATTAGTAGGGCCACTTTGGCAGTTATTTCCAACTCACCCACATCAAGCGGCAATAATCATGAGTTAATTTCGCTAAAATGCTTTGTTTCGTATAGTATGTAATGTAGTCACCCACCACAGTAAATTACATAAAGCTGGGGGTTAATGTTCTGACTGAAACTGAAAACTGCCTTAACTCAATGTTGCGTTTTCACTGAAACTGAAAACTGCCTTAACTCAATGTTAATTTTTAATAAAGAATAGTAGATAAGATGTGTAGTAATAATCATCAGGCGAACACTCATCAAAGAAAATAAGGCCTGATCTGCCTCCAACAAAAAAAGAACAGCCAGTTTCAAACCAAATCCATTATAATTCGATAACCTAACAAACCCGTGACAGAATCCGTTACGAAATAGAGATAAGTGATACCCTTACCTATGTATCATTATTACTATCTCCTTGCTATACACATGCACCTATAGTATATAAAAAATCTAAAACACATCTATCAAATGTTACTTAACACCCCTTCAGTGAAATCAATAACGAATAACGCTATAGAATAAAGAATTCATAATAGGTTTTACAAAATTTCCGTTGTTAAATAAATTTTATTTCAATTTGTTTGCAATTTTCCGTTATTTCGGAATGATTTATAAAAGCATGCGAGTACAAATTTTATATTTACCCATTCATATGAAGAGTGTTTGCCGTGCGAGTACTGAGTAGCCTGAGCCGCGCGCTCCTCTAAAGGAACTTTTTTATCCTGAAAATTGTGGATTCATATTTTCATTCGAAACTGGTTAGATACATACGCTGGTTTCATTGTTTGCAAAGATAACATTGACTAATATCCGAACCCCGACTAAGACTGCCAATTGTCGACGCAGAATATTATGTCATAAGGTCCAAACGCGTGTGCGTAGACACTAACACCCGTATTCACAACCGATTTTGAGGGTTAGATAGCGTCGATCACTGCTTAGGTATTGTCTAATCACTAATGAATAGGTTTACGTCGCTGTGGTGTAACGGCGCCTGTAGAGACCGTTAGCCGAGTGGGGTCCTGGATTCGATCCCCAGATCGGGCAACTGTTCTTGAATGTTTCTCAGATTACTTTGAGCAGTCTATTTGCTGGACTTACGAGTTGTGGATGTACTAGCACACCTCTGCCTACCTCTTCGGGGATAACAGGCGTGAAGGTACTATTTTTTTTACGTCCCGTAAACCTATTGATTACGGGCCTATTTATAGGATTAATGAATAGGTTTCCGAGCCTATTTATAGGATTAATGAATAGTTTTACGGGCCTATTTATAGGACTAATGAATAGGTTTACGGGCCTATTTATAGGACTAATGAATATATTTACGGGCCTACTTATAGGATTAATGTATAGGTTTCCGGGGTCTTATGCGTCCACGCATACTGTAAGGGTGTAATTATATATTGATTAAACAACTTCCGTTTTTATCATTTTCGATCATAGAGAAACTAGGGCTGGACAAACAAATTCTGCTCTCCGAGACTCGGAAGTCTAAAACCACATACATTGTTCTGAATAATAAAACTCCTTAAAATAATATGGGTTGAATGGATAATCGAGCCCGTGAATTTATTAACGTTACAATTTAACCAATATGGCAATAAGAAAATATGTCGCCGTAACTATATAATAAGTATATATGGTACAGTCAACGCCAAAAGTCACCAAATAGATCCGGAATTACAAAATTGTTTCACACATTAGAAGTTAACTAACAATATTCTATACACCTATAGATATTAATAGTTAATATTACTTTAGTTTAAAATAACATAAATGTTACCTTGGTGTAGTAGTAGATATTCTGATGTCATGCATCCAAGCTTTCGCATTTATAATATTACTTAGTAAGATTATAATTATTATTAATTACGAAGTTCTGGTCGACCGTTCACCAGGTGGGAAGACGATCTCCGTGCTGTAGTGCAGCCGGTCCGAGATGGATGCGATATCAGGAGATCCGTCGTCTTGGAGCCCAGCAGTGGACCGATAAGGGCTGATAAAGATAATGATGAAGGTTATAATTTATTTTACTCGTATCATGCGCCCGCCGGCTTATCTCTACAAAGACTGGCCACCTTTCGACTATTTTCAATATCCTATCAGTCAATACATTTCAAAAAATAATATGATATTCAGTCGACTGAACCGTATATACATGAATCACTGCCGTGAAATAGCTAATGGACTGACGTAGCAGTGAATCGTAGATTATAATAATGATTGGTGTGGAAGAGTGTGAGTGTGTTCCTGTGCGCGTGTGCGTGTGCGTTTGCGTGTGCGTGTGCGTGGGCGTGTGCGTGTGCGTGGGCGTGTGCGTGTGCGTGTGCGTGTGCGTGTGTGTGTGTGTGTGTGTGTGTGTGTGTATGTGTGTGTGTGTGCGCGCGTGTGCCTGCGTGTGCGTCTATTGTCTGTGCGTCGAAAGTTTCTTATGTCGTTACTAAGTACTATGGTAACTTCAATAAAGAATGTGGCGCCGCAGCATCTTACGTTCCTTCCCAGTCGAACTGTATTGGAGATGTAGAGGTTCTGTAGCCATAGTGGCTAAGCCAGGCGTTGACCCCCCTCTGGCTTTAAAAGCAAGGGGTTGCGGATATCTCGCAGTGGTTTGGAGAGAGGTTGCGGTTGTTGGTATATACTTCTCTCCCAACCGGAATTTGTCGGCCTTGGAGCGATTTCCCAACGCCTTGGGATCCGTAATCGGGCAGCTATCACCTCGTGTGAGATCGTGAAGAGATGGAGGGTAGATGAGGAGACGGAGACACTCCCGGACCATCGTTACATTAGGATCGAGGTGTGATCCGTGAGCGAGTCGCTGACATTGCGCTTATACCGAGGGAAATGCCAAAAAAAATTCCTAGTATCGGTAGTAATGTAATCGGCCGGTTGGCCTTCGGACCTGTTAATGACTTGTCATTACCCTTTGGCAGCACTATCAATGAACCTACCTTCCTGATATCTGGAAAGACCCCTTCTTTGATACAAGCTGTGTACATCAGCATAATTTCTACGGAAAAACCCGTTCAGACGTTCCTGATAATCAGAGAACAGGAAGCGGATATTGTCCGTACCGCAGACGACGGGTAGTACGACAAATGTGCTACGTGCAATTTATGTCGCCTCCCTAGATGTGATCCGGGATCAAGATGGGAACCTGAGTCCTTCGTACGTTCTCGAAGTTGGATAGGGCTCATTCAGGTTTGGAGAAGTCCAATTCCTCGGCAGGGACTGGCCAGTCGCCGAGGTGCCCTGTAGCTGACAGATTAGAGGTACCTCGGTATAAGCGGCCGATAGCATCCGCGGGTTTTAGTGGGTATTTGGTAAAATCGCGAATCCCCCACGCCCATCGGATCCTACCCAGGTGCGGTGGCAGTGCATAAATATGCATTTCCCCGGGAAACCAAAGAAAATAAACTTCAATAACGAATATTATTTGGTTACTGAAGATAGAATTTTGACAAAGTTCAATACAAAATATGTAAAAATACTACCTCTAGTAGCTAAATCCATCGATAAATAGAGTATTGAAAACGGCCGTTAAACGCTTCCAAGTGGAGTTTGTCTGTAAAATGTTTATTTAAGCTTTGCGGTTTGAAATGCGGCGCTGTAGTTCAGGCATCACAAAACATATTTTACTGTATAAAGGAGTGTTAACAGTCACTTACTATTAAATAACAGCATTATATATATTAGTGTAATATATATAATTGTATAATCTACAAGCCAACTACAATAATAATTTGTATGAAAATATCACAATATGCAACGCAGTTGATATATAATTGAAAACAAAAAAAACCCGACTGGTAACGGAAATAAGAAAGGCTAGAAAGACTAGTTGACAGTCGTTTCTTCACTTGGGTCCCATTATTTATAAAAAAAAAATTATATGCGTCCCAACCGTAAATTTGAGACTTCACGAATTTGCACCCAAAACATGCCATTTTATTTTTTTATGTATCCCTTGGAAATTCCGTTATCGAGACGTATCTAACTGCATACGTGAAAATCCGTAAAGCCGTTCAGGCTGTAGGAGGGAACATAGAAATCTACATACATACAATCCCTCGAAAAACAGTACCCTCCTGACGCAGTCGGGTAAACATATTTTCCTATCCACTTGTTTTTATTCTATAATGTTGAAAAAGAATTTTCATTTTTTTTTTTTTCAATAAATGTTAACCATTTCACGTCATAGCACCGACTTAGACACCGCAAAATGATTTCAACTTTACAAATTAGATAATAAAGAAGCTTCACAAAAAGAACTTCGACTATGAAACTTTATTTTATACTAAGAGTATTAAAGAGTAAAAGACACCTAAGACCACGTCTTGGGATTAAGCTCCTCTACCAGTTTTATTTTACTGTAACAAATACTGTAATATTTAATAAACTTTCGCCGACAAGTCAGATCAGCTGAGTTATATCCGGTAGTAAATTAACATTGACGTTTCAAATACATCCGCATGGATTGAGTTAGAATACATTTCCTAATGAATATCGATTTTAATCCCTTTGTTCTCTTTACAGGAAGGCGGCGAACTACCACTGTACTGGTCTAACATATCAGCTGATAGTATCTGTGATTTTACTTTGCATCTAGCACACAGAATTGAACTGTTTAATAGATGTGTTGTTTCGATTTCATTTACAATTGCCATAGGAATATTACACGAATGCTAGTAAAGGGAAAAATGTTAGACTATCGACCTGATCGAAGACGATCTTTTTTGCCGTAGCTGATCCAAGTTCAATGTGAGTAACACGAAAGGAAGCATTAGCAGTTAATGGCCTGGATACATCTACACTAACATTTTGAAGAGCTAAGGTATCTAACTATGTTTGTTTGTAAGGACTACTCTTCGGAAATGCTGATCCGATCATGACAATTATTTTACAAGTGGAACCCTACATTTATTCAGGAGTAACATAATTCGGAACATATGCCACCGAAATACACCGCCTTATTCCACATCACATCACCGTTGTACTTATGGAAGCCCCACTAGTACGTACTAAGAGATTTTAGTCGACGTTCCTTATACGTACAGCGAAATTATGGTAAATTCCGCCGGCGCCACTTTTTCGACACATACAACTTGAAGTTATTAATATCCAGAGTGAATAGGTACCTTGCTGCGTGATCTATGTTCGGCCATGTCTTACATACGATCAGATGTGACAGTCGCTCTACACAAGCCAATCAAATGATGATAAGAAAAACATTTCTTCCCGTCTGCGGGAAAAAGGTTTCTCCACCTATCGCCTCCCTAAACCCGATGACACAAAAATGTTCTTTAGGCTGATGGACTGTCAAGTCGTTGCGTTGACAACATCGCCACCAGTCGTAGATCCATTCGATAATAAAACCAGACTAAAAAGAAGCTAAAAAAAGTACATACACAATAATAAGTGTATGTAAATATTATTTTTGGCAACTAACGAATTGGTCTTCTAATCTTATTATATACGTAACTATCCGCAGGCATTCTCACAAAAGCATTACAGGTCGAACAGAACAGAGATTAAAATGAAAATGCCACTGAATTAATATTTGGTGGTAAAAGAATTGCAAGTCATATTCATAGGCACACTGTACATTTCTGGTGGCTCATTTTACGGGAAGGTTTAGAACAAATTGTATATAAATATTATGTATTATCAATCAAAGAACCTCTCTAGTTCTTACTTTTTAAGACCAAAAGACAGACAGAAGATCAAAAAAATATTTAGCCCAACAGAAATGATCACCCAAAACTTAATTAAATTCATTAATAAGCCTGCCATTCGGCAGGCCCGATGGAACAGATCCACGAAAGGACACCGTTTACACAATTTAATTTACACCAGTGCACGACCGCTTGGCGAAGGCTAGAGAGATTGATCATTACGTTGTACAATTTCTTACCGGCCACAGCACAGAAAGTAAACTTTCTAGTTTTTCGCTTACTGCCTTGATCTTTGTGACTGGTCGACTAAATTGGATGAGTACGAACAAACTGCTCATCACGTTATTTGGCAGCATAGTCTTTGGCATAATTAGAGAACCAATGTTGGACAATATCCATAGTGTTGGCGGGGTGGTACATAGTGTCTTTCCAAACAACTCAAATCAGTCAAATGAAATGGTCATTCGCGTCCTTTTTGTGCAACTGAAAGTAGTCGTGGAATCCGCGTCGCGTACACCTTGTGAAAACCCAATTCGTTGAATATGATGTTTTGAGTCCGTTCATAAGAGATGCTTGTAATCTCGGCCATCTGTCTAATCTTTAATCTGCTGTCTCCCATAATTAATAGTACTTTTTAAATATTTTCGTGAGTAGTGGACGTCGAAGTCCTTCCAGAGTACTAACCACGTCATCGTGGATCACTTTCGGCGATAGCCCCTTCTTCAGGAGGTATTTAATAGGCGCACTACCGATTTGCTCTATTTGCAGAAAATATAAATATGTCTGATTGCTTTGTTAAAAAAATTATAAAACCACAACTAATTATCAAACACGTTTCGAACTTCACACAATTAACAAGTCTGAGCTCAACTAAATAAGGTGGGTAGATCTGATTTTTAGAATCCACATGGTTTTACTTATCGCCTGGATTAATAGATTCGTTTCAATCATTTAAAACATAAAAAAATCACATTTCTCGTGAATGTAGCTATTTGAAAATTTGTGTACTCCTCTATACACAAATTTTCAAATGTGACTTGAATTATCAGAGATAACAAATAAATAAACAAAAAAAACTCTTTAACTTTATTATATTAAGTAGTATAGATATTTATAAAGTAAAATAATAGGTACATATGAATACATAGTTCGAACAAGACCGCAGAGCCGGGCTTCGTGTTCCTTATAAATAAAGCCTTGCAACGACCTTAATACCTTCCTCGCAGCAAATAAGCTTTGCGAATTTTTTTTCTCGAAAATAATTTTAAAGCATTAAGACTCTTCTTGAAAAAAAGTTCTTTGCAGTTTTACTATTAAGTATCCTTTATTATTCCTTATCAATACCTTAAAGTATAATAACCTAATGAAGGTAATAAAATCAGAATAACTTTTAACAAACTCAAGGTTTTAACAAACCGCATCGACTGGTAAACAACTTGTTCGTAATCTTCGACCAACTAGATTGACAATTACATATCAATGTAAACAAATTATTGTCGTAACTTTAATAAGTATTAATATAATTTAATCCAAATTTTAGGAAGATAGAGATAGATAGAAGATAGATAGATAGATGCATAGTAATTATGTGGATGTTAATGGATGTCAGTAGACGTAAACACGCATCGATTACTCGTTTGACCCATATTCCATAAAAAATCTAAATTGAGAAATAAATAAAAATAAGCGTGCTTCATCATCGGCCCCGTCACCACACTACACCAGGTACGGATGTGGACGCAAGCAAACTGATTAGAATTGTATATATTAAAAAAAAAAACCTTAACTAGGTAGAATTACATTTAAAAATAAAATATTGTTAGAGTCTCCCCAGACTTAGATGCGAAGATTTTTTTTGAAATTGAATTTGAAGATTTTTTTGATGTATTGAACGAAGTTCGTAATGATCTACCGCCTAGACCTCAATATATTTAAGTTTACTTTAATTTTTTAGAACAATAGAAACATTTGCAGCAAATATACATTGCATACAGCGAGTAGCAGGAGATCGAACAGATAAGGGCTGATAATACATACTTTAACGGCATAGATATTCCTATGGCACTGTGGCAAACTGAACTCTAATTAATTTACTACCCAATATACGGGGATATCAGCTGGGGGCACTGAAGCGCGCACTCTCGATATAAAATACAATCGCGTGTTTTGAGATGATCAGGCTGCAATCTTCAATCGTTTTATGTCTTCCATCTAGGGTGAGACTAATGTATTTAATTGCAATATCTGCATTTATATGTTAGGAAACCTGCGACGCAGCGACAATACAAAGATTAGTTTGTGTTAGACATTCGTGCTGTGCTCCGAGTCTAAGTTTCTAACGTTGAACTTTTATGGCAGATGCTAGTGGCAGGTGTCGAGTTCGCTTTAAAATGTACAGATTCATAAAAAATAAAACACTATTAGTAACCCGTCGACTTTCCCTTTCAAACTGAGGAATGTTACGAAATATATCTTACATTGACCTCTTATATACTCATTACAAATACAAAGCACACATTATTAGTCTTTTGCCAACGTAGTTACTTTGGCGTCGCTAGTGCTAGGGGTTCCCACGTGGACGATGGCATTGTTGGGCCAAGCGGCTGAACGAGCGCGCTCCATACGCCCCAAGCACGAGGCACCACTGCTGCCTGGGCCGCTATAAAACCCTGTACTGGTCGTTGTCATGGAGTGTAAAGATATTACCTGAAAATGTTAATCTCTTTTTTTACTTTTCGAGCTAAAAGTCTAACTAATATAAACTTATCACAATATTATAATTGATTCCTTATGTTATCTGTATAAGAATACAAATAAAATTGATTTCAAAATAACTTGGTATTACAAGAGCAGTGTTTTATGGTTAAAGTTTGGTGTAAGACAAAATGTACAACCGTATAGTGTACCAACATCTACTGGGGTGACTTGAAGAACATATCCATTTTGAAACATTTCTATTTTTGATATCCCTAAGCCTTTCAAGGTATAATTTGCACACAGTAAACGAGTTCTGTAAGAAAATATTCTTTAATATTCCTTGTCTCTATTGTTATTGTATACCTTAAACTCTAAAGTATTAGTTACTGAATTTTCAAAATTTTCAGGATCAAACATTGAAGCATAGCATTACCGTATATATATATATATATATATTAGTTGATGTATGCGTTCTGTAATACTATAGATACCAAAATATGTGACGACAATTTTATCCTACGTAACTATAGATAGTATATTTTTCAATTTGTAATACAAAATCCTTTAGACTTCATCATATTATGCTGTCTATTTTAATTGAATGATGGCGCAAGCGGCTTACTGATATGATACTGGATGACTGAATTCAGATTGAACGCCAAGATTATTCAAAGTCATACTAGGGATTTAGGACTACCCTAGTTTTGTCAGCCTTGAAAAATTATGTGAGTACGTATGCCTATATGATTACTTGTCAACATTACCATTATAACACTTACAGCATTCATCACGAGAAATAATGTAATTATGGTCATGAGCAGTTATAGATTAAGTATATTGAAAAACGATATGAATTATATACTAAGTAACTAGCAATCAATTTGCCTGCAATTTGCAGTGTATAATTTGTAAGAAATTCAAAGTCGATATTTGTAACAAATTCCTTTAAGGTTTTTATTTTATTTTAGATATTTTTCATCTTTAACGTCAACGTGTATTTAAAATAAAAAAACACGTACTTATAAAAAAAAACAAAAATATAAAACACACTGTCAACATAAGGATTTCTCTATATTTCTTTTCACATCTGTTCCACACGAATCTGTTCCAAGGACTCCCAGCGGTTATGAAAATATTCTATAGCCTATGTTCATCAGGAGTAATGTTGGATTCTAATGGCAACGGAATTTCTAAAATCGGTACAGCAGTTTAGGAAACTATTGAATGCAAACAAATAAGACTTTCCACTTAAAAAAGTACTTATCATCATTGTACGAGTATATACAGGGCTGTTTTCTAAGACGCTACAAAGCCACGGTGCGTATCCAGTACTCGATTCTGATTCCTAATATTATGTAAAAATAGACACCTAAAATTTGACACAGTTGTCTTTGAAATTCTCACTACACCTAAAGTATACGGTTGCCTAAATCAGACGGCCGCTACTCCCTGCCATGGTCCAAGCCTCGTCGTGACGGTGGGGCTCAGTAGCCGGGGGTGAACCCGAAGGGACTGACAAAAGAGCAAGAGATGGAGGTGCCTTTGCGTATGGGAAAACAAAAGGGTGTGGGAACCTCACACCATTGTACTATCCCAAAAAAAAAAGGGGTTGTCTTGTGGTGCGGGGCAACCCTTTTGTGGAGGAAGCGTCGCCCCCATAGGGGACTGACTGGCCGTCGAGGTTCCCTGATCATTTGTAGTTGTGGGGCCGTTGGCACTCGCGGTGGCTTTTGCGGGTATTCTACACCACTACGTGCCTCGTGCCCCACATACCACTGGAGCCCACTCTGGGCTTAAATGCATTTCCGCACGTAAGAAATAACCTAAGTATAGATTGGGTGTGCAATTGCCTAATATTGATCTAAATGCATTTATTTTTGTCATCCCAGTGATAATTAATTTAATTTACAAATGAGATTATACTCACCAACATTCCAATTAAAATAGGTTTTGGGCTTAATTATGTAGTAATTAATGAGCCAGGTAAAATAAAGTATAACGCAATTGTACATAATCATGAAAGACGTTAATAAATGATTTTTAATTTAAGCATATATGCAAACACTTTGTGCAACATATACGATTGTTGCAATTTAATCATGTAGAAATTTAGTAAGCCCCCAAGAGTAGTTGCAGACTGTAGCCCGGGGCTACAGGCCCCTAAACCCTTCCACCTCCTGTAGATGGCACTGCCAATTTCAACAAAAAATTCTGAGCAGCATTGGAGGGATGGATAAGACGACGGCGCTATATGTCAGCAAGAGGCGCTCCATGCCGGGGAGGTTAAATTTCAGAGGCCAGGATGTGTCTTGGGAATCCCCAGTCGTGTATCTCGGATGCAGTATCGACCGCGCGCTGCGGATGGGCTC
>JAFELO010000139.1:271229-283136 GCA_017140195.1 Eumaeus atala
ACCAAGCGGACTAGGGACTGCGTGTCCTGCGATCCGGACGAGGATCACACATGCGTATACATAACACAACCAATCACTACTCACCACAGTCACACACACCACACAACACACAGGCCCTAAACAGGCCTACATTCCCTCCCTGAGCCCATAAGCCACAATGGTAAACCCGCAAATTATTGCGGCCCCGTTACCGAGGGGATAGTTGTCCCCTCGCGACCCTACCCGGGTCGATGAGGTCCACCTCGATGCCCGTAACCCTCAAAGATTACTGTGAAGATGACCAGGAGTGGTGGAGGGATGGTCGGTATCGTATCATTCTATCTCAAGTTCGTACGTACGTTCTATCTCAGCTCTACGCACTCGGAAACGCTTGCTGTCTCTCTCTTGCCGAAAGGTGTAGCGCCGTCCCGCTTGCCCCCCAGCCGGACGGAATAGTAATTATTCCGTGCCGTGTTCGGAACCCGGGCGAAGCCAAAGCGCTTTTCGTGTACATTGTGTATAGTCTATAGTATAGTGTGCATCAAGAAAGTCAAGCATGACCTCAATATCAATAAGTCCGGGGAGCAGACAGCGAGTCCGACGGAGGACCGGCCCTGCCACAATGACAAGTAAGTCCAAGAAATCAGACCGCGTAATAGTTAGACGCCAACGCCACAAGAGATGGAAGAATTCCAGGAGGAATCGGTGAGGTTACGCCCCAAAAAGCGCGCGGCGACCTTTCCCGAAGAGAGGCCCGATTAATTCGCGGCCTTGGCCAACTCATCGTCGTCGCCATCATCGTCTCCGCCCCAGCAAACAACAATGTCTGCACAGAGCACCAGCTCGACGATGCCGCCGGGCTCGACTTCTGCTGCGGCTGCTAAGTCGCCGGATAAGGATCCGGAAGGAGCGTCCTCCACGACGGATGCGACGCGATGCCGAAGCTTCGCGGCGGCTCTGGAGAGCCCAAAGCGCACAACTGCGCCAGGTACCAGCGCACGCGCAAGCACGGTAGGCACTCTTCCTCCCACAATACCAAACCAACCGCCATCATCATCACTACCCCCCAATCCCACAAACCCCCCGCGCAGAGCCAAGGATTACCCACCCATCGTCGTGCAGAACCTCCCGGACTGGCACCGACACTTCCATGCGCTAAAGCCCCAGCTGGGGCACGCGCCGAACGCTAGACCCTTCGGAAGGTGAATTAGATTCCTCGCTCAGAGGGGGGCAGAGTCAGCTGCTTGTACCATGCCCAACTCGAGCGCATGGACGGCGGGAAGTTCCGACGCCTCTATGAGGTCAAGGAGCTGCTCTGCATGACGGGGGTAGTGGTGAAGGGGTGGAAGGGGCGCAAAGGGCCGTCACAGTGCCATCGTTGCCAGAACTTCGGTCACTCCTCCACGAACTGCAACCGGCAAATCCGTTGTGTTAGATGCGGGCAGAATCACGCGGTCGGCGACTGTCCCCTGCCCAAGGGCGCCGCACCGACGTGTGCAAACTGGGCCGCACAACGTCAAGGACCGTAGGTGTAGGACCTACATCAGGGAGGCAAGACTCTGGGGCCTCAAGCTCAGTCCGCTGATCCCGGCTAAACCCGGGGTCAAGCAAGACCAGACCCCGAAAGAGAAGGCTGGGAAGCCAGACCCCCTAGTCCCAACCTGCGGAGTGGTTGGCGGAGGGGTCGAATATCGACCAGGCCCGACGCTGTCGGCACCGGCGAACCCCACCACAGCCAGACCTCGCGCTCCTCCCCCCGCCCCTAAGAAGCGGAACAGGCCTCAAAAGAGGCAGCCGAAACACTCGCAGGAGCATGCTGACTCTCCAGAGGCACCGCTGACTCTCTCTCCCCCAAGCGCGAAGATCGCGACCCACGAGGCCGTCAAGGGAGTAGGCACACCGCAGCCAGCCACACCAGCCAAAGTCGCTCCTGGTTCAGCACTGGCGAGCTCAGGGAGATAATCGCTAATATCGTCAGGGAGGAACTCAGGCAAGTGATCAGGGAGGAACTCACTCGTCTGCTCAGGGACCCCAGGATATGGCCGCACACAGCCACAGCTCAGACGACTTCGACACCGTACACATCCAGCCAAAAGGGGACCGGTGATTGATCTTAAGCAATTGCGATTCATCTACTGGAACCCCGGCGGCATCCGAGGAAAAGTTCAGGGCCTCAGACAGCTCGCCCAACAGTACGACATTCACGTCATACTGTTGGACATGGCTGGGGTCTGGACAGGACCTCAAGGTGGCGAACTATGCTGTGTAACGCAGGAACGAGGTGTCGCTGAGCGGCAGGGCGTACAGAGGTACGGCAGCGCTCGTTCGGCGGGACATCGTCCATGTCGACCTGGACCTCGACCCCTTCTCCGACACGAACACAACTGGAGTAGTTGTGCAAGTGTCGGAAGAGGAGTTGAGAATCTACGCGGCATACAAGCCTCTCACACTCCTCTTCGACCTCACCGATGTCCACCGCTTACTGGTTGGCGGGGGCCAGGTGTTGGTTGCTGGTGACTTGAACTCTAAGCACACCGCTTGGGGATCGCCCACCATCAACCGCACCGGCGCCAGACTGCAGGCGGATTTGGAGCGACGGGGATACACGGTACAGGTACCTCCCTGCCCGACCCACGTCCCGACGGATCACCGGCGAAATCCGGACGTGTTGGACATCGTCATTCACAACAACCTCCAATTCACACTGGACACGGAGGTGCTGTATGACCTGGACACGCAGAATCTACCGGTCCTAATCACACTATACTCGACGGCGGTCGAAAGGGAGCAAGAACGGACCAGCCAGAGGGTGGACTGGCATGTCTTAAGAGACCGTATGCCCGACTTCAGTACCGACGGCAGCTCGAGACCGCGGAGGGGGTGGAAGCTGCGGCCTGTAGTCTCACCGGTCCACGCCGGTCGAAGCGCGCCGTCGGAGTGACCTCCCTCCCGACCTCCTGTCCGATCTCAGGAAGAAAAGGCAGTTGAGGAGGCTCTGGGCCCGGACCCGCTGCCCGCTGATCAAGACCGACCTCAATCGACTCGATGAGGACGTCTCTGCAAGGGCGAGGGACTGTCGAGGGGCCGACTGGGAGCGAACCATCGCTCGAGCTGGCGCCAACGACACATCCCTCTACGCCCCGAACAGACGACTCAGCGGGCCGAAGACCACCAGCTCCAGTCTTCGCCGAGCACCACGAGCACGTAGAGGGCCGCGTGCGAGAGCTCTTTTCGAGCTCGCCTCCGCCGCTGGGCGAGGGGGATTTTCTCTCCGCTGGCGAGCTGCGGAAGGTTGCACTTCGCCTCTCGAGACGCAAAGCACCAGGCCCTGACAACATCCACCCCACAGCACTGGTCATGATGCCGTGGCGCACAGCCGTGGCTCTCACCAGGATAGCTAACGGCGTTCTCCGCACGTCCCACTTTCCGGATATCTGATAAAGGAAGGCACTCGGTAGTCGGTAGTCGGAGAGAAAAACAACAAGGGAAGACACTCGGTCGGAGTCTTTTTTCGCCTTCGACCGGGTGTGGCACCCGGGCCTCCTGATCAAGCTGATGGACGCCGGCGTCCCACCGGTTCTAGTGCGACTAGTGGCGTTGTTCTTGGAAGGGAGAACCTTCCAGGTAGCGGAGGAGGGGCGACATTCCTTCCTGCGAGCCATACGTGCTGGAGTGTCACAGGGCAGTTGCCTATCCCCTTGCCTCTACGCGGCCTATACCAACGACATCCCGACGCTCAAGAACCCAATGAGAGAGGGCGAAACGGATGTCTTGCTCGCGCTGTTCGCCGATGACAGCGCTTACATATCCTCGTCCCGAAAGCCGCAATGAATGCAGCGCCTGCTGGATCGACTGCCGGAGTGGCTCGACAAATGGAGGATGTGCGTCAACGTGGATAAAACGGCATCCCTATTCGTCAGCACGAGGCGCAGCATGCCGGGGCGGTTAAAGCTGGGCGGCCAGGAGTTATCTTAGAGGTCCCCGGTCGTGTACCTCGGGTGCAGCATTGCTCGCACGCTGCGGATGGATTCGCAGGTTGATCGAGCGATCAACCAAGCGAGGGACGCCCGGTCCTAACTGCAATCAGTGCTCGCATCCGAGCTTTCACTACGCACGAAACTGACGATATACAAGACACACATCCGATCGCGGCTCACTTACGTTGCCCCGGCATTGCGTGAGCTCGTATCTCCTCACCAAGCGGAGAGGGGTCCTCGACCCCGGCGATCGAGACGAGGATCACTTACTCACACGCATAACCCACATCACAGTCGGACATCACCACAGTTCACCACTAACCACACCTGCAGGACGGTAGGTCGCGGTCGCATTATTCAGGCCGTACGGCCTCCGCACTTCGGTACGCAACAATCCACTAACACCAGTGGGTTGCCCCCATTACCGAGGGGACAGTTGCCGCTCGCGGACAGACTCGGGTCATGAGGTTCGCCTCGATAACCGTAATCCTCGCAGGCCTCCCCAGGCCATTAAGATGACCCACGGACGGACGGATGGAGGGATCAGATGACCCCTATCAACAGAGAAGATGAAAAACTGGTTCTTCATAAGTCGGTTGGTGGACGTTACAGTTTTACGTAATAACAGTTTTCTAATTGATCCGCGGACGTATCACCCGATTTAGTGAAAGAGTCGTTAAAGGTGAAACCTGCGAGCAAGAAAGCGTAACTCGGTTTCACGCTCGCGGGTTTCACCTATTCTGAGCATTACTATGACGTCATACTTTTTCGTGTGTGCAGCTAGCTTTATCGATTAATAAGACGTTATCACGTCCTAAGTTTGTGTAGGTAAAAAATAAATAGCAATTTCTAAAAATAATTGAAGGTGGATTGAAAAGCATTCAACCTAAGCAAGAAAATTAACACATAGTAAATCAGTTATATTTTTATTTTCACCTCATCAAGTTCGATGCACGTTTGCCATCTCCTATTTAAAGCATTCAGACCGTTGTAGAAAACATGATTCTTCATTTAGCCAGAATATGCGTCTACTGCTGTCTCGTCCTCGTCGTTTGTCAAAAACTTTTGGCCTCTCAAATGCTTTTTTAGATTAGTGAACAGAGAGAAGTCTGACGGTGCCAGACCAGGTGACTAAGGCGGATGCGGTAATTTCAACCGTTGCAAAAAGAAAAAGATCTTCCTTAGATTCAAAATATGCGTCACTGCTGTCTTGACCTCGTCATTTGTCAAAAGGCTTTGACCTCCCAAGTGCTTTTAAGGTTGGTGAACAGAAAGAAATCTGACGGTGCCAGACCACGTGACTAAGGCGGATGTAATAAAAGAAAACCACAAATGTGGATTTCAGCCTTTGGTTGCACATACAACACAGGCGTTATTTTGGTGAAACAGAACTTTTCTTCTGAGCAGTCCTGGACGCTTTTCTTTTATTTCCTCTTGTTACCGACGTAGTAAGGCACAGTAGTACTCGGAGTTTATAGTCTGGCCCCTTTCAAGATAGTCATAAATGACAATCACCCCTTCGAGTACCAGAATACCGAAGCCATTACCATAAGGTAATTTATGCCTTATTTGCCGACAAAATCACCTTAGCCTTTTGTAACCAGGTCTTCTCTACTGTTTCGATTGTTGTTTTGTTACCGGCGTACAGTAATGAACCCATGTTTTGTCCATTGTAACAGACCGATTCAAAAAATCATCTGCATCGGCTTCAAGTAACTCCAAACCGTCACGTGAAATTATCAATCGCGTCCTTTTTTGTTGAATTAAAAGCAGTCGCAGAACGCACTCCGCAGACACCTTATGGAAACCCAATTCGTTGACTATGATGTTTTGAGTTCATTCATAAGAGATGCCTATAACCTCGGCTATCTGTCTAATTATTAATCTTTTTCCATAATTAAATCAAGTACTTTTTAAATATTTTCTTCGGTAGTGGACGTCGAAGGCCTTCCGGTGTGGGGTTCATCTTTTACACTCACGCTTCGATTTTGCTATCCAATTTTTGACGGATGGGTTCTTATCCAGCAACGACAGACGGAGCAGAACCACCTGAAGAACTGGATGGCCTTCTTATGAAGACACTTAATGACGGCACGCTGCTCGATGGAGCATCATTTGCAGAAACTATGTCCAATTGCTTTGTTAAAAAAGTTATAACATTACTTGTAGTTATAGCACACGTTTCAAACTTCAGACAATTAACTAGTCTGAACTGAAATAATAATAATGTGGATAGATTTGAGTTCTAGAATTGAATGAATCTGTGTTAGTACTTTTCAATCCAGCCTCGTGTTAACAGTTCTTCTTTTTATATCGAAGCTTCCTGAATCCTAACTACACTTTTCCATTCAAGAACCTTTGTACAATATCGAATCTTACCCGGGAATGGTGGCGGAGCAAGGGATGCGACTCTGTAGAGGATCCATCGCCTTCCATTGTTCTTGAACAATAGCCCTTTGTCATCTTTAAAAATACCAACATAGCGATAGTCAATGCGCCAGCGTACACAAAGAATTCCGTCGCCTAAAATTATTACAAAATGATTAAATGCTAAGTATCTATTATGCGACAGTTACAAATGTACAGACTATTTGACACTTTTTGAAGTGAGGCTTCTATATTATCCTGTATAGAATACGTTTTTCTATCACGAAAAAGCGCTGCGGAGGGGATAGACAATTTTTCGCTTCTATATAATTTTATATTATCTATATAAGTACGGTTCACTTCGAATGTGTCCCAGCACTGATTTAATATTTTTGTCTATCTTGAATTCTATTAAATATATTAGAAAAATTCACACATAGTGTGTTAATCAATTTCAAAAACATCTATCATCAATCGTGGTGTCGTGGGTAAGGATAATTGAGCCCGTTTAATGTTTGACTTATCTGAGGAGGCCGGCCTCTTCATCCTCCCTCTGACGGGAGGGGTCGATTTGCTGCAAATGAGCAAAAAGCCGTGTTCTTGATTTATTCATTATCATTAGAGCACTCTGAAGTCGCGTTATATTATCTCTATAAATCTAAGCCTTCAACTTACGGATACGAACACAGGCTCATCTCCTTAAGCAGTGTGTGGGCTTGTCATTCTGTCAGTCATGTGTGTTATAACTGTGTCACTATAGTAAGATTCCTTCGTTCGACCGGTACGAGCGTTGTGTATGGCATGGGTTCTAGCAGGAAAAATGCAATTACGCACCATACAGCTGACCCCAGCCTGCAGTGTGTGTCGGGCTCAGGTCGTGAAGCGATAGCTACTACCGACTAAAAACTCTATCCGTTAGTTTGCCCTATTGGCATTTTACTGCGGGAACGTGTCTTTGGTTTCGGAAGTACCACGGGCATCCAGTAGCCATGCGTAAGAATCTATTTTGCATTTTCTGCAAACGTTTTATTTGGGTAGGCGATATGTGCGCGAATGATCAGTCGAATGCATGTAATATACAAAGTGAGCTTATATCTATACGGCATATTGCTATTTTTGTTTTTCACCCTCTCTGCTCTAGGTATCTCGTTACCGTAGAGCAGGATTGGAGGCATGTTTCCTCGTCTATGCGAGGGGCGGTTTAGTAAGAAGAGTATGGGCTTACTCTTCTCCGCATTAACCATTTTAAGAACCATTCACCTAGTTCGGTGACGGCCTTTTTGAGTAGTTTGGTTCCGTAGTTGGGGAGGTATCTAATGTACAGTGCCGTATCATCCGCGAACATCGCCAGCTGGACGCTGCGGTGTCGCGGTATGTGGCTAGTGTACAGATTGATGAGGGTGGGAGGGATAACCGATCCTTGCGGACAAACGGCTCTGGGGATGAGGGGAGGACAGGGTGCCCTCCATTCTGTAGCGGAAATGCCTGTTTGCTAGATATACAGTACAGATCGTATACGATCAGTGTCAGCCTGTCAGGCAGTCCTAACTGGTATAGTTTGAAGATGAGGCCTTGATGCCAAGTCCCGATAGTACTCCGTGAGGTGGTGCACTTGTTGTATGCGAGTAGTAGCCACTGATTAACACTCACATAACGCAGGAGTGAAGTAACGGCTACATTAACGCGTTTCGTAACAATTCGTGATGACCCAAGGTGAGGAGTAGTGTAAAGTCTTATACGATACAGCATTCAGAGTGACGGTTAAGCTAATCGCGTTTCGTCGTTTTAGAGGGATGGGCGAAGGTGGGAACTTATCTGCGCACCGATTAACAGTACTGATGTTAATAGGCGTCGGTAGTTAAGTTACAAAATGACAGTTCACTCGTTTGCCCCTATACTATAAAAACTGGCTCATTTACATGTCCTCAGACGCGAACAGCTATGGGCATCATACTAAGGTACCCCATTTAGTTCGGTCGATCAAATATTGTCACTCAAATTGCGGTCACTCGCCACCGACATCTCCGATACATCTATGTTAATATGCGAAGAAGATTACGCGGATATGTGCAGAAAGCGATTGTATTAATAGAAGATGCAATAGATTTTATAATTGTATTTAAATAAAAGTTATAAACGACACAAACACCACGGCACACACACACACACATGAATTCACTTATATTTTCAAATAAAATAAGTATCAAACAGTTGATACTTAGATTATTATTTATACGATTAGTATAAGGCTTCACTTCTTAATAATTGAAATCAATTTTTTTTAAGTACACCCATCTCTATATTATTAATAGAGCATATTAAATATCCTTTGGATAACACTGTTTACATTCGCCGTAGTCAGGCATGAAACTGTAATAATAATTACTGATGACACGCGCAATCCAGTTTAGTTTCATGTAAAGAATTCGTTATTACAATTTATAATTGAGATACATGATATAACATATCGTTAGTTACAACGTAATACAATGTACGGCTTTGTAACTAGTAACATAGGTCGATACGTTATATTCGATTACAAGGGTTGAAGTCCAATGTATGGTTGCTATAGAAATTTGAATGTACGTCACCAATTTGACTATTGACGTAGGATATACTGAATAGAGGACGCATACACTGAATAACTTAATTAATACATGTTATATCTCGGCTGCAGGCTAGACTGAGATAGGTAAATTGTTTTAGTAAGTACAATAGAGTTAGTACCATGCTACATGCATTTATATGCCGCTTGATCAGTCCGGTAAATCCGTTTCTGTCACATAACATGGATGTGAAGTGGGTGTAACATAAATTGTCGCACGTTTCAATCGGTTAGCGAGGTTCCGGTAGGGTCCTGGTCTGAAAAGTCTCTGGCGCGTTTACCATTATAAAACGTCTTTTTATGACTCCTCCATTGTAGAATAGCCCTAGATAGCATTAAACTTGACGTTGGTATACCGATGCGAAGGGTAAGTTAGCTTCATGGAGGAGCCTAGTTAGGGTCATAGGAGTACTGCCTATGCCTAGAAGCTCTAGCTTCTGCTCTACTCCACACCAGCCCATCGTTTGTAACCTTGCAGGTCCGACCGCACGTGTTGTACTCCTCTCATCTTAATTCCGGGGCCCCGCTACAGCAACATGCTCCATGTGACAATGTAGATAGGCGTGTAGAGCGATCCCCAGCCAACTTGGTAATCTTTCCGTACGAAGATAATTCAGTCCGCTGGGCATTATGTCTCACGACGTTACACACAACAAAATTCACAACGAACATTCTGGATAATGGAAATTCGCTCAATTTCATCATCCGACTTCGTGCCGAAATTCTAAATATATCTTAGATACCATCTCGATGTTCGCGCACAGATTTTTTGTGGAATGTATCTTCCAGAAAAGAGATCTTTCATTAATTAAATGCCAAAAATGCATCTGCGAAACCTGTGCGTTGACTGTCAAACGTCACGTACATCCAAAGGGTATTTTCATCTCTTTTTATAAGTATGTATTAGTTATTTAAAAAAACCAGCAAGCTCTTAGACATAGATTGCTAAAATTATTTTCAGCATATTACGAGACAACTATTTTAAATGATTCAAGTGTTTATGGTTCCATAAAGTAAAGTAATGGCATCAATCAGTCTCAGTTTTAACATACTTATGTAGGCATAGACGCCGCCTCGCCTTCAGCCCGACATTTGTTTCAGTTTACAGCAAATATATTAAACACAAACTCCCTGAAACCACGAAGAGATACTCAGTAGTGGAACACATTCGTCGAAAAATCTGGTACTGGTTAAAAATCTCACCCTGGATTCAAAAATTTTTGCTTGTGCCACAAGTATGACAATCAGATTCCCAAAGGCCACAGACACGTACCACGCTGCAATTGTTATCGTCTTCATACTTTTTGGTGCCTGTAATAACATTATTTCACCATCACGTGTTACCAATTTGATTAAACGTAGTGTCATGCTACAATGCAGTCGAATTTGGCACGACCGGGTACCTCTCGCTTACGTGTCGTCGCCGTAAAGTCACAGCTACGCTGTCACGTATCGTGGGATTTGTGAGTAACCAGTGGCCCGCTCGACGGAAGGAGGAAAAGGGCAATGCATCTGCATGAAGATAATGCGGACGTCTGTGGGCGTTGGTAGTAGACCAAAGGCCCAAGTAACAAATATGTAAGAATACCTAGGTATTGTTGTATATTATGAAACTAATCTGAAATTAACCAGTCTAATTTAATTGTATTTAAATTAATTTTTTAGCGTGTGTTCTACGTTGAAGTAGAAGATAATGCAGTGTCAGTAGTAGAGAAAACTTCTATAAACAAGTGTACACTTTTAGGTAGAGCATAAAAATATACACTTGTTTGTTGAAGTTTTCTCTACTACCGGCACTGCAGTTCACTTTTAATTGTGTGAGTCCTGATGGTCGTGACAGGTCACGAGGTTAAAAACCGACTTCACACGTCACAGTTACCTAGATGTGTACAGGCAGTGGTGTTCCACTCTACTATGTGATCAAACAGCGCGTTTCATCATCAGCGGCCAGAAAACGTCTACTGTAGGACATAGACCTCCTCCAGAGAGCGGCACAAATTACGGTCACAAGTTACTTGCATCCAACGGCTTCCCGTGAACTTAATCATGTCCGGCGCTGCGTCTACTGGTCTTCCGGTGCGGGGCCACCACACACATATTCCAAAAATTAATAAGTTATACCTGAATGAATGAAAATTCAAGTCCCGAGACAGCAAACATAATTTCTGCTATAGATATCAGAATGTACTGCGGTATGATCCACACGAGGTTGAGTTCGTTGGGAGGGTTCGGTGCGTGCAGCACCGCCGCGTCCAGAAGCCCCAACCGTTCCCGGAGCACCAGCACGTAGACTCCTCCTGATCGCAAGATCCCCTCCCCAGACCCCGACACCTCCCCGGCGCTGTCAGCACGCCATTTGAACCTAGAACAATATTCCGACTAATGTTCTAATTAACGTCGACTCTCTGCCTGCCCTATTGGTGAACTGGCGTGCAAATGCGTTATTGACTATAATTACAACTGCTATAATCAGTATTAGCTCGAGCACGGAGCCTTTCATTTCGGTTAGCATACAGGCATACATTGATCATACAACTCCACTATGCCTAAATCTGTATAACAGTATCAAAAGTTGCTAAATCAATCCTTATTTTCAGTAAAGTTTACACTAAGCCATAACACCTTGAACACGATGACAGTTCATAATTAAACATCGGATTCGACGATATACGCCTTTTCAACTTAAAGATGGGAATTGACAATCTGGATATTAATCAGCTTTTGTGTCTTCTCTATATTCATTGATGTCTGCCTCGTGGTCTAATGGTCAACACCGAATTACCGTCACCGGAATAGGAAAATGAGGGACCAGAGATAATATGTCCTGCGAAGTTTGCGAGTGTCTATAGAGATGGTTGTGGTGGCCGAAATTCTCCCACAACTATACTATTATTCTTATTAAATTACTAAATAGCTATATAATAAGGAGAAAGCATAGGCTGCGCTAAAGTACTGGGAAAAAGTACCGCAGAGCCAAGT
>JAFELO010000139.1:297520-312770 GCA_017140195.1 Eumaeus atala
TGGCAATAAATATTTTTCTTAAATATGGTAATATGGTTTCTGTCAACAATTATTATTTTAATGTACCGCTGTAGGTATTGTCAAATACAAAATCCGTCCCGGCTTCGTCCGTGAAAAGGGTAAAAAGCGGGTGACAAATAACTATATACTGAAATATTTCCGTTGCGGGGGAAAGTTTCCCGAGTAGTGGCATCCACAGCTAGCTGCAATTATCGGCACATATTCTCCTCTGTCTCCTCCGTCACCGGCCATTAGATGTTAAAGCCAAATCATACGGCACAACGCACCTGTGTCTATGGTTGATCGTCAAGCGCACACACCGCATGAGCGTTCCCCGTATTTCCTTTATGATGACAATTGTCAACAGCAGTAGCGGGTTTACTGCCAAATATGGACTTTGACTTAGGTACAGTGCGTATACATTATTATGCATCAATAGCCATGTTGCTACAAGCTGTTAAGACCACGGTATACATGCATTATATCTGAAGTATTCCATTGCAAATGCGATTGTACCAAATATGAGTTATTAACCACTATGTCGGCTCATGCATGGCTGCATTTATTAGTCTTATCGCTACTTAGCGTCACAGGTTCACCCGTTGCGTCGCATTCTGATGAGAGAATGAGAGACTTTTCAACGGACAAACGGCTTGTCGATTTAAAAAAAAAGCGTCTTGATTTAAAAACGATAGAACGATCACGATCCAAGCAAAAGAAATTAATCTCGAGCCATTAGGTTTGTAAGGTAGTGGCATTATTAAGATACATTAGCGAGCGATCGACATAAAGTTTCATCAAAATCTCTACAGCATAGTTATTTTGGACTTTGCACATTCTCAGGACCGTCCGTACACGGGAGGAATACAATGTCAATTATGCACTTTGTAAAAGCGACGTAAATTGATACGCGTATCTTGCTATACTTGCAAAAAATGTGCTTAAGTACAATTACGGATGCTTGAGAATGACACTTCAGTATGAGGTCATGTATTTTTTTTTTTATAAAAAATACATGATTGATACACGCATTGATTTATATCAATGCCTGGAATGCAACGTTTAAAATTATATTTTTATGGTTTGCTTCTTAGTATTTCTACAGGGTACGCAAAGAACCGTCTCAGAAATTTTTTGTTTACGAATGAGATTTTTTTTACAACTGACCAAAGTTTTAACAAAATTACCGTATTTATGCTCAAAGCTCTAAGGAAGCTTCCCGATTAGTCGACAAAGTGCAACGTGGGTATTATCCGACTTCAGCGATGTTTTGGTGGGGTGTTAGATTAGATATGAACGAGCCGGGACCAGTTCATTCAGCTCGAGCCACCCAATCTTGGTTTAAACGTACATTCTTGATCGGAGCTGAAGGCTAAACTTCCTTCTAGTCCCGAATATTAATTCCCTCGATTAAGATTTATGGTCAGTTCTAGAGAGTACATCTTGCTCTAAATGCCATTATAATTTGATGTCCCTGAAGTAATCCACACGTTTGGCTGTGAAGAATTTCTGTTGATAACTGGCCTTGACGTTTAAAGGACTGCATTGCAGCCAATGGAGATCACTTCGAATAAGTTTTTTTTTATATTTGTGTATTAAACTAGCTCACTGCTCAGGCTGCACTAGGGAATACAGTGGTAGATTTTTAAGTTTCGTCAAACATATTGATGTCTTAAGATTGCGCGAATGTTGTCATTACAATACCGCGATAGAATCCGTAACAATAGTTTTATTGTATTTTCATCAAACAGTCACTGGACCTTTACATTGAATATTATAAAGATACCGCTCAAGGAGTAACACAAATTGTTTAAGCCATTTTATAACATAGATTTTATTGTTATAAATTTACTCCAATTATATCCCAAACTGTTAACATAACCCATACGTGTTATTAATATGAGTTGACTTAATCATATTATGATGTATGGCTTATAAAATAAATGAGAATTAAAAAAAACAATAACTAACACACTGTAAAAGTAATAATTGTTATTTACAATTAGAAATTTTTTTCTTTGTCACAACATTTGGGGCAATACCAAGTATACAAATCATACAAGTACACGTTATACCTAAGATATTAATTTGCACTTACCTATAGAAATAAGAACGAGAAACGCGGGAAATCCGAAACCAAGAGCATAGCAAGTATCGTCGCCGAAACACATGATGCTCCTTCTGAGGGCCGGCGTCACCACCATACCCATGAAACCTCCAAGGTTCACCGTACAATAGAAGATCGAAAAGAATCGCTGCAACTTCTGATTCTCTTCCGGAAGGTGAAACTGTGTAACGTGAAAATGCAACGTGTAAATCATTTCATTATAGGTGAAAGTTCATATTTACAAGGATAGCGGCGAATTGGAATGCGGCCGAAGTGGCGCGATGCCGAAGGAACGGTCTCAGACATAACATTCGCTTGAAGCGACGGTACACTTCGTGACGTTTCAGATTCGTAAGAGAAAGGCATTCGCATCGTCGCTCGCGGTCGTTGGTGGTGGTGGTGATGATGGTGGATCAATATCTGCTGAAGAGTAAGCGGTGATCCAAGTAGGTACTATTTTTTTTTAATTAATGACAATTAACAGAAACATCAGTGTCATAGTCTGAATTTTTAACCAACTTCTATAAACAATGTCGCTCTATGTTAATAATTATCCATCACCGACATGTATGAAGTTTCTTAGAATTCAATAACCTGTAACAAGTAACAAATGTCACGTATTTACGAAACATATTTCACGATTCGCATTGTTCCAGGAATTAATCCCTAAAAATTGCACGTCCTCCAACGTATTAATTTAAAAAATGCTTTGATTCTTTAGTCTATAGTCAGTCGATAGTGAGCGCTGCGCACATGGAATTCTTTCCTGGAAAGCTTTTAATTAAAATTGAAACTTAAATATTAACTTTATATGGTATCATACCATCAAAAGAAGAGCTAGGCTATCGAAAGCCTCATTTTAAATATATTAAATCCTGCCAATCTATACATTTTGTAGAACAAATTCAGCAAAAGTCGTATGTATGTGATTGATTTTCTCAAAATATGCCGAACGGATTTTTATGCGGTTTTTACCAATGGATGGAGCAATTCTCCTGATACTTACACCCCCCCCCCTTATACTATAAAAAAATTAAGACCACAAGGCTGAAGTCGTTAGTCATCTCTAGCAATTGATTGGCTATTGTTTCACCATTATGTCTTATCAAAAAATCACAAAAGTAAATGCCCACCTGATCGCCCCCAAACGCAGCAACACAAGGCTTTATCCCCCCAGTACCCGCGGCGATTAATGCTAAGCCTAGCATTGACGTAGACCTGAAATAAATCAAAAGTCAACTGTGTGTTATTGTGGTGACCTTATCAAAGCGGGCAAAGCGTTTTCTACCCGGCGCAGATGACGGCTGGAGCTCAGATGCTTCTGATAGTACGGGTTTTTGAAAGCTCCAACCACGAAATAAATCAATTACAAAAATAGTATTTTGGAAAATATATAGTTTTACCTTTTATCTATTAAGGGAGAGGTAGTGCTATGCTAGATAAGTGGAGGTAGTGCTATGCATAGTGCATGAAACTACATGCTCCTATACAACGGAATTGGGCCACCTCGATGGGGGAAGTTCCTCACTTTCACTCGATACCGACGTAAAGTGACAAGCGATCGATGTTTCGTTTCGTTCGGCTTGTGAGTTGGCCCGTTGGGTTGATGACAGGAGGGCAACGCATCTGCATAATAATCATGCGAACGTCCATGGGCATCGGTAATCATCAAAATGCTTCAACTTATGCCATAAAAAATATTTATCTATATTTTTCTAATTCCCTAGTCGTTATCGTAGTTTTATTCCCTAGTCGTTACCGTAGCTTTATTCCCTAGTCATTATCGTAGTTTTATTCCCTAGTCGTTATCGTAGTTTTATTCCCTAGTCGTTATCGTAGTTTTATTCCCTAGTCGTTATCGTAGTTTTATTCCCTAGTCGTTATCGTAGTTTTATCGAGAAATATACTCGTAACTTTTGTATTATAATTCTTAATTTGTTAACCCATTTGAAAATAATCAGCTCGATTGTCCAAGATTATTTATTTCAGACTGTAGCTATCAGGTTAATAGCACTTTATTTATTATACTCGTTTGTATTACCTGGTCGGTAAAAGTGTCGTTATAAATGCTCCCCTATAACTTGGAACCTCACGTGGTTCACGCGACTCTATTATTTTTGATGGCTGAATGAAACGGTGTGTTACAATCGACAATGTCCCCTTTAGGGACGCTATGAAGTATCATAACACAACCTCACTCTTCGAAATCCTATTTCTTTTCTAAACTGCTACGAAGATTGAGAAGTTATGAAGGTGCAGATCAACGTCGATACTATAATACTATAACTTAACATCGTTTGTAATAAAGTTTGTTAAAATGACCAAGTAATTACTGAATGGTTCGCGGTAGTCCAGTACTAAATTAAAGTGTCGACACGTTGTCATTTGCAATTTTATAAAAAAATATAAATATTTGCTTTTCAGTTATTAACTTTACTCACATCAGATTTTAAACAAATAACTATAGTTGTTGATGTGTCTTCCATTTCTACTGGTAAACCCAATGGCCTTCGTATGCGGATGATCCAATGACCATCTGCCGTCATCAATGACCACTTGTAATCAATAAAACATGAAGTACGACTTTACTTGACGCTGATGTTAGGTGAGCCGATGATATTCACGTTATAAAATACCCGTCCACGTTTATCGGTATGTGTGCTTACCTACAGATATACGAGCCTTTCCACACTAAAAGCTTTTTCTGTTTGAAGGTAAACCCAAAAACTCTTTTGTTGTAAGTGCAAACCAAACGGCGGAATGTGGATTTAGGACATTTTATAATTTAGCCCTTTTTATTACAATGTAAGAACTATATATAAAACCAGAGAAAAATTTAAATCTAATCTGCACTTGCTGCAACTGAATTAATATCTAGTACCTAGTTAATTTTTCAAGATTAATCATTGACTTTGTTTTATTATTCATATATTTCTGGTGTCGCGTGGAAACTCTATTACGCGCTGTCACCTCACGGAGTCATGGCGCAGGGTAGTGCCGAATGCCCACTGAAACCACCGAAGGTGCCATCAGTAACATTTTTGGTCATCAGAGCACCTATTCAAGGGATCGACGCCACCTCTGTGGTGTTGTTTCGCACGACAGGAGTCAGAACAACCTCACTAACTTCAGGTCAGACCAGCGGGGCTGAGTTACCCATACTTGCCGCCTCATTCTTCCTGTTATTTAATCCCTCCTTATAATAAAGCTACATAGCCTCACAGCCACTATAGCGCTTGCACGCTAGAAACACCGCGGGGATGATTCATACTTTTAGTCATTGATCAACTGGTTCAGTTGATAACAAAATCAGCAGTAAAGTTTCACGGGGAAATGTCGTGAGGCCAGAGCCGTGCTGCATTCCCGGTCAAATTAAACCCATGCCCAACAGTGAGACTAAGGCAAGGCATGACATGTCAAGGCCAACTAAAATCTGTAGGCCGAGAGAACGGGCGGTGCCCTCGGTGGTCCTTCCGGGCAAAAAAAATATTTAATTAGCTAACTTATTAATAACTTTATTGGGATGTCACATCTGCGTGAGAAATGGGTGTTTCCATCCCCAAATGTAGTCTCATCTTCCGAAGAGCACACATTTGTCGCTTCCACAGATGCTCTCAGCGAGATTAGTGGGTACCTATGCCCCGATCCTATAACAAAAAACTACATCCGCGTGTCGGATCTGAGACACTTTTTTGCTTGAGCTTCAATCAATGTCTTAACCGGTTAAATAATATTGTAGTACTTGGTACCATTAATATATCGTACTACTAAAACGAATCTATAGTGTAAAATTCAGGTTAGTCCCTAATACAGTAAATAAAAACTAAGCCTCCTACTTGGAGTTCGTGCGCAAAAAACAAACAAGAAGCGGCTTAAAGTGTCAAGGCGAGATTCCACAGATATTGTCTGCTTAGTACAGACAATCATAAACTTTTTAACTTCTAGAAATGAAATAAAACGTTGCGGCTCTCCTAACCATTGAAAATATAGAAATATCAAAATACAGATAAATAATTAGTTTGAATAATATAATGGCAAATTGGTTATTATGACGTTTAAAAATTTAAGTTTTTTTTTTGAAGTGAAAATTTCTTTAACGACTCTAGGGCAGGCAGAAATATTTTGACTTCGCATCAGCAACAAGTTATATGGCACAGGAAATCCCATTTTCATGTGCCGTGTGGTGATGCGGCGTACGCTAACTCGTAGCAGTTTCGCAGTATTACAAATGTGTGCTATTAATACAGGTCATTATTACTGGATATCTTTGAGTTTTTTATAGGGGGACACCATACATAGCCATTAATTTTGGGCAGTATTACGTGAGCGAGTCCCGGTCGTGCCGGTCGGATTCCGACTAAATGAAGTATGGCACCACCTACAGTCTCCTAACCTATTTCTTCTGCATATCAATGACACTGTTCAAACTAGAGGCTTTCATTGTAACGTGGCTGATTGCACTGGAGATGTTTTATACACAGGCCGAGTCAATATTTACCGGGAACACGTCAACGAGTGTCGGAACAAGCTTCAGTCAGAAGTCGAGTATTTGTTATTCAAAGTCCCGGAATGGGGAAGACTAATTTGATACAATTTAACCCCCATAATACAGAAGTATGCGCGTTTACCGCTAAAGAGTCGCCTTACGTCGTATCTACTCGTTTTCAAAACACCTACCTATCGGCCTCGGCTAGTATCGGAATACTTGCTGGCGACATATCGCGTAACGTTCACTTCCGCGGTCATTTGGAATCGAAATCTAAATTAGCCTCAAAGAAGCTGGGTGTGCTCAATAGGGCGAAGCAATACTTCGATCCAGCCCATCGGCCGCAACTTTACAAGGCGCAGATACAACCGCATATGGAGTACTGCTCCCACCTCTGGGCAGGAGCCCCGCAATATCAGACTTGCAAATGTCTATGGGTGGCGGTAGTCACTAGCCACCAGAACGTTTGCCCCCGATCTAAAAAAAAAAGGAAATTAACATTCTGAATTATATATAACGATTACCTAAGAAATACTTACGCGGCTGGCAACATTAACGGTGGAATAGCGGAGCATGTCGTCAATATAGTGCCAATCAGGTATATAACGGAGAAATATACTATAACCCTGCAAAATAATAGGTCATACAAAAAATGATTTCATGGAAGAATATTGTATTGTTGTATGCAAAACAATCGAGTGAGCGGAATGGTTCGGATCGCTCACGTAACGTCCGCGTGAAGTGACTCACATCTAATACTTAACATTTCGTGCGGTTCGTGAAAATTTCCGAACTCTTAGTACCCACTACGCCATCGTTTTTAAAGCAAAAACATTTCCTCTTCTGATGTTGTTCGCAGCTATATTTTTCCAGAAACTATCAAACTTTTTTTTACCTCGAATGCTACAAAATTAAATCAGAACCGAACTATAAAAAGTTATTCCTAATGAAACTACCTATTTGCCACTCCATATCAAAGCCTTGAAATGTAATACTTTACCAACCTAGTAGAAAGCTTTCTCTAGACTGGACTGGTATTTTTTGTGGACGCAAAGAGAGGAAAATTATAACAATGGTAATTGAATGGAGCCTCTTTTGAATATATTAAATAATTATATTTGTATAAATAATGAAATTTCATGTCTCTGTAGACGACCATAAATAATAGATTCGGCGTTTATTATAGCCCTTAATTATTTACCCTTAAATATTAATATGAATACAAAATATATTCTTAACATTCTCATAGCACAAGCCACCATTTACATTACTAGAAGATCTAGAATCTAGTTTGAACAACCAAACATATTTCGTCCTCTGAGTTATCAATTATAATATTTAATGCTTTTAAAGATCACGACCATAGATATCTTAATATCTCAGATATCTATTAGCTACGACCTACGATTATCTTCGGACATCGACAGTAATAAGTATTAGGTTAGAAAACGCTCTCCTTCTCGGTATGCGACGTGAAAGTACCTTCAAAAACTTCAAAAGGAAAAGGTCATAAATATGTATTTTTTTAGAAAGAGTATAGGTATTTTAAACTTTGTCCTGTTTTGGTCCACGTCTCCAAGTCATGACCTGGGATCCTGGGGGAATTGAAGGCAATAAAATTTTATAGGTGGCTTTTCTTTACTTTTTAGCTATAGTCGACATCATCTCATGCAGCTGAGCTGATAACAGGAGGTACATCGCAATGGCAAAATTAAGGTAGAACCCATAACTCACTTATTTAATACTTTTTTATTAGAATGAATCAACTTTTGAAATTAACTCGTCACCGCCAATTTCGGATATGATAGTGACATCCCGGAGAAATCAAGGGGAATCCTTTATTTTTGTTGTGCATGTTTTTCCAAGTTACTTTTCATTAATCAGATAACAGTTCGATAGTCGATAGTACATGCAGCTGACAAGATGGTGGAAGGTTACGTAATGTAAACGTATCCAGTTCTATAATTCAAAAAATTCGCTTTTCCTTCAAATCATGATTAAATCACAGAATACCAGGCAAATTGACGACAACCCTTAAATTTCATGAACACATGCCTACCTGCATTTTTAATGTTTTTGGATTTATGCATCCATATTCAAGTGACCAAAAACGAAACCCTAGTCCCTATTCCTCCCAGTCAACACTTTAAATCGGTGAGCTGATGATGAAGTGTGTGTGCGGGCTTTTAACGGTTGAAAGTTCAACAATAATCTTCAAGTGAAAATCGATTTATAATTTAAAGGAATACTCTGTTCGCTCTCTTCATCTCTTAAAATCAAAAATCGCAAAGTTAATTTATTTCAATTCAAGTTGGCAAGTTTGCTTTGAATTGTTTCTTATTAAGTTTATTGTTTCTTGACTGATCTACACACAAATTTCCTTGCGATTTTTTCCTGTGATCTGTATTGCTAATCTAGTGACGCTATCAATGGAAGATACATAATACGTGTTCATAACACTTTTTTTTTGTCGATGAGACATTGGATTTGCAGTTGAATTGGTACGCCTTTTTGACGAGTGGATACAATTGGAGAAGTTACATAATATTTATCTTATCAATGAACCATTGCTCTCGATAAAATTACAAAAACAATAATACAATATGTTTGACTAACCTGTACCTTCCTATGAAATTATCAGCCAGGACAGCACCCACCAGTGGCATAGTATAACACACCATTATGAATACGTGGTACACAACCGTCGCAGCATTTTCGTGAAGACATAGTACATTTCTTAGGTACAGTGACAATATAGCTGGTAAACATTTAAAACACAATACACAACCGAAGAAACTACACCCTTACTTAACTATGTGTTCCTCGCGACTTCGTGTGTCTGTGTAGACTACAGAAAAGAACACTTGCAAACGTTACTTAACTATGTGTTCCTCGCGACTTCGTGTGTCTGTGTAGACTACAGAAAAGAACACTTGCAAACGTTACTTTTTCTGTAGCTTTATCTATAGCTTATGTACCATAACCAAAAAGAGTGGCGTGAGTAACAAAAGTGCAAACTTCCGCATTTACAATGTGAGTTTTTTTCCGGACCTGAACTTTCGCTGTGGGAACGTAGGGAAATCCAGTACAGCTTCATCGGATTAGACTAGACGAGACTAGGTCAAGGGTCGAAAGACGGAGCGACCCCTCTCTCTCCCGCAGATGGGAAAGATGCGTCCCGGTATGAGAGTGTTTGTAACAGCTAATTTAACTATTATTATCATGTCTAGAGGGACCAAGAGGTCCCTCCTCCCCTGACTCCAACGGCGGGGGCGGCTCGCACGCGTTAGCCAAACGAACTCGGCGCTGACATGAACGTTTGGCTCATGGAGAGGATCATGACCGGGTGGCGTTCCCCTCTTTCACCTTCTGCCGGATGAAGACACTCGCGCACAATATTCTCAGAATAGCTAAACGGTCCGGTGGTATTATTTGACCTAGGCAAACCGCTGATAAATATCGGGATTAGTACTTATTCTAAGGGTGTCGTTCGGACTCTTGCCGTTTCGTGATGCCGTTGTATTCGTACGACAGAACGTGTCAGGACGACTTATGATTGTCACACAATTTAGACCATAGTCCACTGCGTTTGTATCAAGAGGGTTAGAGTGGCGGGCACCCAATCGAAGTGCTCTGCTGAAATGTCTTTGAATTTTCCGCTTACGGAGGGCAGTTCAAAGTCCTTATGTAAATCAAGTTTGCACGCGTACCGCGGATAAACGGTGGCTATACGCAGGAAGCTATTTTGCACTTTCTACAAAATCTCTATGTGAGAGGGTCCTGCGTAAGCGAATACTACACCGGAATATAACAGTATCGGGCGGATACAAACTTTGTAGCGTGAGCTTATATCTGAGAGACATCTTACTTCTAGCATTTTTTAAACATTAAAGCTTGTGTAAGACATACCGCGTTTTATGGCTGACTTTAGCTATGCGCTCTTTGAATGTGAGAGCACGATCAAGAGTGCACCCGAGACACTGCACAGAGTTTTCTCGGGGAATTTCACTGCCGTAGAGGGTTATGGGGGGCATGATACGCCTAGGGTTGCTATGCCGATCACCACCGACGGCGGCGCCGCTGGAGCATATAGCATTAACCTCTTCAGAGTTGAGTTCGATTTTCCATCGACCGTAATGACGGCTCGCGTGAAATTATCATGGGATACCTCGACAGACCTTACAATCGTGTACAGCGCAGTATCGTCTACGAACACCGCTCGTGTACAAGTTTTACAGCGTAACATTTGTTACAGAAGAATGTTAAACTGAAAATAGCTCCGATGTCCGAAATGTTTGAATCGGAATTTCTAGATTATATATAAAGAATAATATACAAAATAGAGTTCGCCTTTGGAAACGAACAGTAACGGCTAGTGATGATGGTGGTACATAATTATTTTTTTATTAGATCAGTCTGTTTCTAGACATAGAGCACTATCTCCGTATCCTAATATCGATCAGCCTAAGTCAATCAGGGACTGTTGTGTTCCACCCGAGGTTACTGCTCTCTGACTAGAGACCCCTCTAGCGGAGGCCCATATGTAGGTGTATATATAGGAAACGCAGGAAAGGAAGATACCTGACTAATGACAAGAACGTTTTTAGTACAGGAAAAATCTTGTAGTAAGACATACATGCAGGTAAGTAGGTTAAATCAGATTACTACCTACTAGTACACAAAAACATTTAGGTATTTTTAAAACATTCTTACTTCTCAGCCCACAAAATGAAAATCTTTCGCAGAACTCCGTGGCAATTATACAAAATATAGATACGTGATTACTATTGTACATGATTAAAAATACTTGGTATTCTAACAAATTAGCTCCTCGGGTGTCTTTCTGTAAAATAAACTTGGTAAATCAACGACATTTGTCAAAAAACGACAGTTTTAAAATCTCGTCTCGCATTTTGAAAACTTGAAAGACACTTCAAACCCTTTGCCACATGTCTTGTATTAAAAAGTTTAAATTTGATTATATTTTGTGTTTCAGTTTAAAGGCGTCCTGAAACTTAATACCCATTTTTGGTATATCCAAATTCCGTATAAGATGATGTGGATGCGTAGGTATGTGAGCGCTTTCCGTCTAAATAAAAGCATTAAATGTTTGACCTGTGCTCAAGCACGCAAGCGCTACATTTTTAAAAAACATCTTCAATTTTATTCTTCAGGCGTGACGACCCAAATATATCATAGAGCATTCCGACAGGCGGCCGGCGAATATAGTATACAGTGCCCTAAGTTACAAAATAAGGAGGAAGTTGTCTTAGTGTGGGTATATTTTTGTGCACCAGCGATAATATCGATGAGTATGCAAATAGTACGAAAGAATCAAATTGACTCGGTCAATACGCTCTCGGCAACTGTTATTACGATAAAGTAACGGCACGTAATACGCGCACCATTAAGCAGTATTGGTCACTTCACTCCCGCGTTGTTTAGTAGATTTTATCACGAGTACTCCTGTACATAAGAATTAAGGTAATTTGTATTTTATTTATTACAGGGGAACAAACGGAAAGTCGGTGCCTTTTGGCGACTACCGACACCCATATACACACGGATAATTATTGTTATGCAGAATAATAATATTCTTCCTACCCTCCAATGGGCCAAAACGCGCTACATTTTACGTCGGTATAATGTATGTTAATTATAAATTCACAAAACAGATGGCTGGGGGGCGGAGCACGCATTATACAAAATTTAGTAACTGAATATGTTTTTATATACAATACGAAATATACGCAAATAGTAAATATACAATGATAATAATAAAATATGTAGAAACTCAAATATAACGATAATTGTTTTTTTTTTTTTTGTTAGGCAAAGCCAATATTAATTTGTACCCCGCATGGCATCAGTAAAACACAAATAGTCAGAAAATATGTACTGCAGGCAAATCGGAATTTGTGAAGTACTCGTTAGAAGAAAAAACAACTTTACAACATCTATTTTATTGAACATGACATTGAGCTGTAACCAAACAAAAACAACTTACAATTAACAAAATGTATATTTGATTGCAAATTTAAATTCTGGTTATCTAATTTATTCTGATGAATCTTGTTTATGAAATAATATTATATTTATTTATAATATACAATTGGAGATACCAAATTTCAATACACAATAATGTGTTTGCAATAAAGTGTTTAATTATGATCACTTTGTGATTTGTATAAAAAAAATATATTTATTCGAACCATTCCAGGGAACGATTAACCTCGACATATGGCGAGGATAAATTTACGACACAATTTTAATAAAGTTAACACCGTCCGTCTATGACAGAATAAGAAAGCATATAAAATTTTGCAAATCATAATATAACTCTAACAATAATAACACAGAATCGACAAGATCTTATATTTCTAACATGTAATATTAATTAATTGAATTTTAAACATTACATCTAAAAGTTCCTTGCAACCATCTATAATCGATATTGAACTGTGAGTGCTGTAGTGTAAAGTAGTGTAAATTTTTGTTAGTTTAAACATCATTCTGAAAAAAAAATGATTCGAACAATTCGAAATGACAAAAAAAATTGCACCACAACTTTTGTAGTCCTGGTATTGTTGTAATTTTTTTTTACAACAAATACACTACGTATTGTACACAATACGTAGACCTAAACAACCAATACATAAAAAGGCGTTCCTTCTTCAAATTTTCAAAATCGATTGACGGATGCAAATGATAATTGCCAAGCCCGGCTTGGTTTCGCTTTGTAGCGGTATAATAAAACTTCAAATGAAGATACTTTATCTCATTTTATCTTACGATATTACCTCAAGCTCCACGGTACTAGTCCTCAAAACGTCATAAATATAATACATTTTTAAATTTTATCCCACAATACTACTTTACCAGTATTATTACATCTTAGGCAAATTAGAGTAGCCATCTTGTCCACTGCTGAGCACAGACTTCCTTGGTGGTAATAAGAAGAATAACAAATTCTCTAGCAGCATTCCCTTTGTGAATTCAAAACGCATGCGTTAACTCATCATCATTATCATCAGCCTTTCCACGGCGGGATATAGGCCTCTTTCAATGAACGCCAAGACGACCGATCTCATGCTACTCGCATCCATCCCGGACCAGCAGGGAGATCACCTTCCCACCTGGTGAACGGTCGACAAACACTTGGTTTTCCTAAACGCGGCCTTCACTGGTGTGGTACACTCCTACGAAATATGCTACTGGTCAACTTGGCTCCAAATTTAATCCGTCCGGTAATAATACTCTGAAAACAAAACAGTTTCGAATCTGAAAATCCTAACTCACTGTTAATTCCCTAAATTTACTTAATCACGCATTACCAACAGTCAAGCAGCACCATTTTAGTCAAGTAAGTAGTTTTACAATAGTTTAGTCTCGTCACAAAAATATTTCTGTCAACAATGTATTTGCTCTCTCCCTCAGCTATTATAGCCAATATTTATAATAAACTCAACAGTTACTTCAATACAAGAGCATAACCCTCATTATCCGTATTTCCTACACCTGTATCGAGAACATTCCTTCACATAGAGGTGTTCGATAGTGGACGTACTTACGAGCTTTTGGCTAAGGGGCTCAAGTGATCCTATATGGATTCCATTTTTTTTTTAGGGTATGGAACGGTAAAACAATAGGACACCGCGTCCTTCTAAAGAAAAGTTAATAGTAACTAAAGGCCCAGCTCCATAAAACTATGTGATTCGGCCACAAAACAGAATAAAGTATCTCCACTGTCTGCTGACACAAATCTTACTTAAATACTACGTCCCAAGTTAGAGATAGACAAAAGTCCTATAAAGTTATACTTACCAAAAAAGGTTACATAATTATAATTTTTATTTTAAACACAATTTCACAAACATTAATGTATAATTATTTAAATACGCTTGGTTATTATGTATTACCGGCGCCTGGGTCAAAAATGACTAAAGGGACTACTTGGTAGGCATTTAACAGAAATAAAATATTAACATTACTATTATAGTATATTATAATAAGACACAAAATATAACTATTTCATGGTATTTACTGTGTTTATTAGTTTATTCTCGAATAATTTTAAACTATACAGAAATTCGTGGTATTTTTTAATATATTCACTTTGAATTTTTTTTTGTATCCAAGATATAAAAACATATCAGTAAAAAGAAAGGAGCCATATTCAACCCATGCACCTTATTATTTATTCATGTACTACATCGGGAAAACGTCTATCAGCTACCAGCTACCTGGGTTTACCAGAACCTCAACTGAAAACCACCAGACACAAGATCAGTGGCTGAGGAGCACAAACAGACTACAGTTGAAATATTATTTGAATACATTGTGCAATGTGTGAGAAACATGTCCATCAATATTATATTACATGACACACAGCGAGCAGTTGTATTGACACAGCAAGCGATTTTCACTAAATGTGTTTCTACATCACTGTTGGAGACTGATAGTGGTAAAATTTAACACTTAAAGCATAGTGCACATGACAAAGGAAGGTTTCGTACATTGACAAAATATTTTGTTGGTACTAACACTGAGTTAATAATAACAATGAAGCTTGATATGGAAGTTGAATTTTAGCACAATTGGTCTCTAGCCCTTTGAGTTAGTAACAAGATCTTTGTCACCTATTTCTGTACGCACTA
>JAFELO010000139.1:316198-338714 GCA_017140195.1 Eumaeus atala
CGCGCACACACCACAAGCACGTACGCGCGCACGCACACACACTTGATTTTTATATCGTTTCATACAGATTTAAATTTCAAAGATCATCAGTCATCTTGGTGATAACTGACATCCGATCAAAACGAAACCTTCGCCCCTTTCCGCCTGCGTTTAAGATACATTCTCTTAGGAAACTGGTAGTTTTTTTTTTAAGTCATTGGAAGCAAACGAACAGTTTTTTGCAATCAACACCCTTAGATATCTACATAATCACCATGAAGGTGTATTGCTCACCTTTCCTTCTCCCCTCAAATGGGCCACCGGAAACCCACAAACCACACGAAACTTGAACGAGCGTCACTTTAAATCGGCATCACGAGTTGTGGACATACCTTTTTTCTTAGTGAGAACATGGAAATGTGCCAGGGCATATGAATATCTCATGTTGAACATGTACGCGGCATTTTTCTCCAAAGTCAAATAGTCGATAGCTTCTATCAGCCATTGATGCTCTCTGGCACGCAGGGCTAGTGTGTCTATGATCAGCTGTATGGCCAGCGGGTCTGAGGGATCCAAGTTCAGCAGGAGCTTGGCGATTTCCAATCCTGTGCGGTGGCACGCCTTGTTTGTGAGCAGGTATATGTACTTCAATAGAAGGATGTGGAACGGTCTATTTTCAACAAATTTGTACTCCAGACGAGTTTTCCTCTATAAGAAAATGTATCATTATTTCTATCGTACTTAATGTTGTGTCACACATCTGTTTATCGTGAATGTAAATTTAATAAATATAACAAAAACATAATATTTAATTTTCTTTATAAATAACTTAATAAAGCTCTTTATTATATAGGCAATTTGAGAGGAAGATATACGTTATATCACCCTATCAAATTCCGTTGGAAATTATTTTAGTAACGCTCTCCGTAAGACAAGCGTGTGTAAAAAACTTTTGAACGACAGAGGGAGTTTCACTTACGTTGGTAATGTTAAAGAATGGCGATGTCACATGAAGCATATAAGCAATAGAGCTCTCTATAAACTCTGTGGCATTAGCGTGATCCTCGAGGCGGAACAGTACGTCAGATTCCTAGTAGGAAAGAAAGCATCAATTATTAGCCTATTTGGAACTCAAGGGACAAAAATAATACAAATTTCAGTTTCACTAGTTCCGATTAGAAATAATTAATATGAAGCAAGTTAGACCCTTTACGCTTTCTTTTACAGTAAAGGGAAAAAAACGAGCAATCTGGGTCTTTTACGACTACCCACGCACACGAACATCAGCATAATTACTTTGCCGATCCTTTTCGCATCCCTTCACCTCCTCCAATGGGCTACGCTATAAAAACAGATTATAAGCCTTCTCACCTCTAGCAATTCCTCAATATGCATTGTCCTTAATGCTTCGCCACTTGGTTCTATCAATGACCGTAATCTGAAAGTTAAGATGGTTATAGAGAACAAACCATACTATCGATACCTTTCCTAGATATGTATAAACATTTCATTTCCGACGACTTGGATCAAATGTTCTACTAACGTGCATGTTTACGATACGATTTCGTACGAGATTCGTGTTTCTCAAGTTCGAACTTTGAGGATGAGAGAAGGAGCCCACGTACATTATTCATTGTAATTAAGCTCTAATTGTTGATAAATAATCAGTGTTAGTTGAAAATAAATATCTTGAAAATTGCGAACTACCGAAGTGAGAACCTCTTTAGAGACGCTAAGCAGCGAAAGGTATTGAGTTCTCGTCATCGAACATGCTATATGTAGCGCACGTGGCAGCTCGTAGCTTAGGGCACCCACGGCGCGTAGGGCGTACGCTTTTATGAGCCGTCTGTTTCTTTGCCTTTGCCGGTTAAAAAAACTACAAACACAAATTTAAATTTACGAACCCTTGTATCATCGTTGACAGGAACACTTTGTGCTGGTTCTGATATTCCCTGTTGTGGTCATATGTGAAGTACATGTAGTTCTTGTCCTTCCGATTTATTGACATGGACATGCCTGTTGGAGTAAAGGCGGTCATAAGTTCATTAGTCGAGTTCCTGGTTAAAACTGTGTGTAATGGGTTCATGGAGGATATACTTTTTTACTATACTAAATGTTTTGGACTTTGCCTAATTTAAAAACTAATGTAAAATTACTCAAGTACGTAAAAACTAAATATGTTTCGCAACGTAATCCCCAAAAGAAGTGTGTAGAAGTCACTTCTATTTTTCTCCACACTGACAGACAGATAAAAACCTACTAAAAGTCTTGAATGTGCGTCCACAGCGACCATGGCTTTAATGTCGTTAAAAGAAATTCGCTGAGTGCCAAATCCGTGTTCCAAGAATTCGAAGTCCGCATCTATCATTGCACAACACAGATGCCCTGACCTCCTGAGGAGATGCGTTATCTTGTTGGAAGCTAAGAGAGAACTGTTGTAATGACAATATCTCTCTCTCCCTCTGTGTGTGTCCCTCTCTCTCTGTCCCTCCATCTCTCTCCCTGTCCCTCCCTCTCTCACTGTCTCTCTCTGTCCCTGTCTCTCCTCTCTGTCCCCCCCTCTCTCTGTCACTCTCTCTCTCTCACTCTCTCTCTGTCTGTCTCTCTCTCTCTCTCTCTCTCAATAAAAAACAAGCCGTCCAGATACCCCTTCATTTGGCAATATTACTTGGGGAAAAGAGCTACGAGCATCCGAGGGAACTGTTACTGATGAGAATCAACAGTTCTCTTTGACTGTTTTCCACAATCTTATTTCTTCTGCATAGTATCAGCCCGTACTCGTAACTCCTTTCCCCAAATAATATTCCCAAATAAAGGGGTCCTATGTCCGGTTAGGTTCTTTTTATAAACACACAACTCGTCTTTGCTGCTCACTCAACGAATACTATTACTGCTTAAAATGACAATTATATAAGTGCATTACGTCATGTTGTTTTTTAAACAGGGAATTTCACTACATAATAACAGTATGTTTAGTATTACCCTTGCTGTCGTACCTAGTTGTTTTATAGTCACGTTTAATATTATATTGGGCGTGTAAATTTTCATGTTTTTTGGCAATATTGTTTTTTTTTTTACATTTGCGCGGGGAGGGACGTCGGGATGGAAACAACTGCTGGTATTCAGTGCAACTCGAAGAACTGAAGTTCTCGTAAAACAATTATTAATCATCTAGACATAGGCACCTTAAGACGCGACACCCACAGATCTGCAAACATTCTATATACATATAGTTTTATACCTTTTGATTGAAAGTTGTATTCTTTTGGAATGAATGATCCTCTTTGCACGCGACGCAAGTTTTGATGACGAGCGCGCCTGTAACATTATCACATATGAAACAATAAAATGGAGTACTGATTAGTAAACAATTTCATGTTAACAATGTTGTATAAAATACGGTCCACCGCGGAGTCCCAGATACTTACATCGCTGGATTTTCCTAGCATTTCCAAACGAGCATCGGAAGGAGGTAAAAGTGTAGCGTAATGAACGATGATTCCAGTTAATATCTTTTTTTTATAGTATTGACTACAACGGCCATAAACAAAGGTTACCCAGATTGTTTTACTCTCCTATCCCCTTTCCCCCAAATGGGCCATAGAAAATTTTGATGAAATTAAATTCGGCCTTTTGCCATGTGGCTGTCAAACATGACACACATATTCATGCCGCCCCCTCCCCTAATGGGATAGGCGGTGAAAACGGAGCTCCACATAACACAATCCTTATATACCTGCCTCGCCTCTTCCACATTCGTAACTCTTCGTGTCTCGCACATTCATTCTTTCTAAAATGAGTCAAACCACCAATGAGATCATGCCTATGAGATCAAGATGTAATGGAAATCTAATCCAATACCTTAGATGCGGACTATAGAGCCGTCTTACCTTCTAGTCGTTTCGTCTTCTTCCTCTGGCCCAAAAAGCCTTGTTAACTCGTTAGACGCATTCAAATGTTTAAATTGCACACTGAACAACTTGTTAGCTACATCTTGAATGTTTTCTGTAGGAGGTGGAGGTTTGTACGATGGTTCTCCTAATAGTGCATTTACTTCCAATAAGGACTTGTCGATTTCATCCATCTAAATCAAGACAGAAAGCAAAAAAACCTAGGTAAAAAAATTGCATAGTATGTGATACTTATGTGAGATATACATACATATATATATATGTATGTATGAGAGAGAGTGAGAGAGAGAGAGAGACCCTGCAGTGGAAGTAAGATAAAAGATCTTTGCACAGTTTTAAATTTGAATGTCTTTATTATAGCCATTGGTCGGTTCGGTTTCGGTCGTTGCGTTCACGCAGTAAGCTACATAAATATAAAATTTATTTTGATCACCATCTAACAAAAAATATGGTCACATGCTTGACTTGTTACTATCTGACAAACAATGTGATCACATGCTTACTACGTACTAAGTTGAAGACTTGTATTACTAGATATAGTTTAGATGAATCACACTGTGTTTGCGTACGCATAAGGGAAACCACAAAAACAATCTTATAAGGACATTAGAGACATACAAATGTACATAGTACGGGACTTATAGCTAATCTTAAATTTTTTTGTGTTAAACCTCCATTATATAGAGACATTAGGACGGTGTGTGTGCACATAGCTGCGTAACAGTATTTTATATTAGTTGATTTTTGTTTGACCTCTGTAGATATAGACTAGATATAGACACTAGCTCCCACCGCTGCTACTCCTGTGTGACTTACAATGTCTTTAGCATTGGGTGCTATAACTAATCGCTGGTAATCTAATTATCCTACGAAAAGATAATAGTAAATACTAATGGGAATAGTAATAGTACTGACATCAAATGTTTCCTTGTCCTTTTGCGATGATTTTCTTAATCTTTTTTGTTTTCTGTTATTTTTCTTTTTCACTGCATTATCTTGCAACACCGGCTCAGAGTCTTCTTCACTTTCATCAGATAGTTCCTCGCTTTCCGACTCGGAAGTCGAACTTAAAAGCAACTAAAATAAAACAAAAACATTAGATCACAATAAACTTAGCTTAAATTATTATATATTTATGTTTTTACGCGTATTCAGTTTTGCTTGTATAGTAAACTATAGGAACCAAATTTATTATATCATGTACAAAATAATAATAATACTAATAAAGAGAGTCTCAGTAGTCTAGTGGTTAGCGCTTCTGACACTGGTGGTCCCAATGCACTAGTGGTTAGCGCTTCTGACATTGGTGGTCCCAATGGTCTAGTGGTTAGCGCTTCTGACATTAGTGGTCACAATCGGGTGGTCCTGGATGACGCCATGTACCAAAGCATTTTTCGTATTTAAGTACATTTTCTGAACGCTCTTAGGTAAAGGAAAAGAAATATCTTCAAACTATACTTATATTACTTGTTATTCATCCTTCATACTATTTCAATATTTACGATAACAAAACCATTATCTACTATTAAAACACAACAAATAGTGAACAAAATACATGTCTACATTTAGAATAGAATTACATATGAATTGCATTTGCTTTGCATTAATAGTATATTAATTAAACACAAACGTTGATGTGATGAAACAATGGCCCCTTGGGGAGCGTGGCTAAGGAGGGCATATCGCATAGTAATTATGTGGATGTTGTGGTCCTCGGTAGTCGTAAAAGGCTCCGATTTCTCGTTGGCCCCCTATTCTATAAAAAAACATTTTGAGAATGTCTTTTTTACAGATACGGGAGAGCTATACAACAATAATATAGCAATAATAAAGCATGTTCACGACACTTTCCTAAGGGGATACGCAGAGGCAACCAAGCCCTTGCATTTGGATAGGGAGTGCTTCATTTCCGTTTGTGAAAAAGACTGAACAGGTTTTGATGAAATTTCGTTCAGACTAAGATAACAATGCGGCATAACACAATTTCTATCCTGGGAAACGAAATATCCAATATCCTTAATATAGATTTTTATGGGGCACGCCCTGTGGTTTTTCACCAGTGGCACAGCTAGTTATCATAGAAGCAAGCAAACAATAATAAGATTGTTGTGATTTTTTGAACAACAATCTTGTGATCAGTTTTTACTCTCATAAAGTTACGCATTTTCACTGTAGGTCATATTTACATGTGGTGTGACTGACATTACCATATTTCACAGTCAAATTATCACACACTGAGATTTATTGACAGGTGTTACCAATAACAATAAATAGCACAGCAATCTAGAATTTACATATTACAACATGGTGTATCCAATTACAGACGCACAGCTTTCTCCCAGGAAATGTTTAATAAAATTTGGCAACAGCATACATTAATCATGAGCATTGCATATTGTGAAATAAGCGATGCTATATATTTCAACAACAATACAAGCATTTATTTAATAGTAAACATTTTCAGCCACATATATAATTTAATTACATAAATAAGATAAAATGCAGTTCTCCCTTGTAAGTGAAAGATAATTTAGCCAATTTATTTTTTTATGTTATAAATATACGCATATATTCACGCCAGCTCCTTAAAGGGTAGACAGAGAGACTATCGCATACTATTCTTATGAGTACTTATTTGAAATATAAATCAAGGTTTGCATTAAAGTAAAAAAAATTTGAACTCACCCCCTCATAGTTGCTTTTAGAAGAGTTTTTTACATAAGCAGGTTCATATTCTTCATCAGAACTACTGTCTGAGAGTGGCACAACTACAGAGCCCATCATCTTGCGTAGATTTCGTGACATTTTTCTGTAAACAAAACCACAAATTAATTATCAATAGATTAATATTTTGGCGAAGTTAATAATAATAATAAAGCTTTTTTTTTTTAATAAGGCTTTATCCAATTCCTTACTAGTATTTTTATGCTTCTGTATTTGGCTAACATCAATGTAGGGATCACCTGAGGCGGCGAAAGCCTCCTCCATGCTTCTCCAACTTGTCCGATCATTAGCTGTCTTATTTTCGAATACTTTATTTTATTCTTTAGTTTAGGTACAACAAAGCTTCTTTCCATGCCCCTTTGGCAGGATCTTGTTTTTTTTTTTGTTTTAGTTGTCAAGGACCAGGTCTGACAAGCATATGTGAGACATAGTAAGGAAATATTCATAGCATTCGACTTTAGGTGAGTTTTGATGTTGCCTAAATATCTCTCTCGTGCTCCAGCAATTCTTCCAGGTGCTCTGTACTCTCCGATCTATTTCGCTTTCAGTGGTGTTAGTAAATGAGATTTGATGACCTAGGTGATTGATTCCCTTGATAATATCAACACATTTACTACACCCCTTGATTTGCAAAAAATCCTTGTGGAATTGAGTAAAAAGCTTCTCAATTGTGTTCTTCAATGTGTGGCTGTGATCTACTGTAGATAGACTTTTATGAAGTCAGCTTGTTCAACTGGTTGATTTCAATCCACTGCTCTTGTGATACGTCGTAGGAGACAAGAAGCACAATAGGCCTGTAGTTGGAAATTTCGTCTTCATCACCTTCCTGTATAGTTGCGTTATTTCGGTTAGGATCCATTGTCATCTCTATTACTGTTAATATTTTGTTATACAATTGTGTTGACGGTTTTACTTTATCACCTACACCAGCGATATCTGTAGTACCATCAGGGCCTGGGCTGTTTTCGTGCTTAACACAATTTATTAATGACATATAACACTATAACATTAATAAATATCCATTTTGTAATGGAGCATTCCACTTCACTTTCGAGCGAAAGTTTCTGAGCGAAGTCCATAATTGTTTTTGTAATAGAAGGATAGTGTTGTATTAAACATAAAATGGTTTGTAGAATGTGTTACGATACCTTTAGAAATTCTTTACGATTGGTCACCGATTTTAGCTCGGTCATCATTTGTTGATTGGTATTAATTTTAGTGTACGCCTTTTTTCAGATGATAGCTGAGTTGTAATTTTCTATGCTGGTTTTAATGTCTTTGTTTATTGGACAGCTGTTCCTTTTCATCTTCAGTTTTGTTTTCTTTGTTTTCCAGTTGTTGATATCAGTTATGCCCTTGCTCAAGATAGCATTTTTTGTACCCTCTAGCTATTATTATATATTTTCGTGTGTTCATTTTCATTTATTTTATATTTATTAGCCCTTTTACAGGCTTTGTGTGATGTTCTTTTCATAATATCTATTATTTAGTTTTTAGTAGTAGACACATGGACCTTCTCCAGCAATTTTCACATACTCCTGTCATTTGCTTTTCTTGTCCACTGATGTCCAGCTATTGACTTTCTTTTATTATTTTTCTTTTTTTATTTAGAAACCCAGCGCTTCCTTGGTCTTCCATTTCTTGTTTTTGCTATATCTTGCGGTAGCCATTCTGTGATTAATTTTGTCCATTTATTTTTTGGTTTCCGTAATCATCCTGAGACCACATGTTTCTTAATTTTGCTGTTGTTTCTCGTCTAGCGTTCTAGCTATTCCGTTCAGGTTGATTTTGTACACGAATTTGTGAAAGTTTGACATTAAATTTGTAGGCCTATATTTTCCTGCATAAAAACGGAAGTAAGGATATTTCCTTCTTATGTAGCAATATGATGGTGCTTCTTGTCCATTGCTCCAGGATGTTTTCTGAATTCAGTATTATGTTAAACATATATCCATTAGTGTGAGACAACCTTCTAGAGGGAGACATTTAAGTCTCATTACTGGTGTTGTCTAATCCGGGTGATTTATTATCATAGGTGACATCTCTTGTTCACTGTATATGTACACTTGTTTTGGATTTCTTGGGTGGAGTATATTTTTTGTAGTAATTGGTTGTGTTTTTATTATATATTTTTTGCACATCAAATGTACAGCAATTACTGTTTTGCTATGAGGTGGTTAAGTAGACGCCGGGATACATCATTCTGATGAACCTTGACAGTTCAAGTCAATTTCTCTTTTAAAATCTCCATTTGATGACATCCATGTCCATTTATTATTTTGATTCTTCTTGAAAAAAACTATCCCTTCTTGACATGTTCTTTTCTATAGCCAAGTTAATTCGTCTTTATCGGTTACTGTTTCTAATTACAATTCCGTATTTCCTTGCTTTCCTCACCAACTTTTAGCCTCGCAACCTTCGCATTGAAATCACCTATTACTAATGTATTTTTATTTGCGGTTTCCAATACTTTTGACAAGTTGTTATATAAATTTTCTTTTGTTTTCTTTGTCTGCCATTTCAGTGTGGGCATACACTTGCATAATTGTCCATTTATGTTTATATCCTGGGAGGTTAATATAAAATGGCAATTCGTTCAGATATTCCTTTTGTTCCGAGGATTTCTTTAAATTTGGTTTGATAAGGGAGCAAACACCATTTAATCTTTTCTTTTAACTTGTGATAAAAAATATATTCGTCATATTCTAGTATCTGATCTCCGTGTCTTCGGATTTCACTAAGTCCTAGTACGTCCCATTTAATGTCTATTAGGACAGTGTTTTCTTCACAGTGCAGTTTGATTGCGATTGTAATTTAGCTGCTGGAGGGATATAGTCCGATTTTTTCCATATCATTATTTAATTGCTGGAATGGTTCTCTTGATGTCTGTTCTTTTTTTTTTCGTTCATATCCCCAACGAGTATTATGTTTTTGCCGCTTTTCTTAACAGATTTATGAACAGATTCATAGAAGATTTGATCTTGTATTTTATCCGTAATTCGTGTTCAATACTTATACAATCTAGTAGTCTTATGCATTAAAACCAACATGTACACAATTTGTTTTATTTCCAGGTAGTGTAGAACTACACGATTGTACTTAGAATTGCTAACGATTATAATACAGATTACGATTATATAACAGTAATAATACCTAATTCATTATTTTCGGTAGATGTAAGATCTCAGGTAAAATCAACACTTTTATTTCCATGTCTTCAATATTTGGATCATATTGAAGAAACAGTAGAAATTGATGCAACAAACCATATGTTTTCGTAATTAAAATCATAATTGGATAAGCCTAGTTTCTTTATTTTGCTTTCTTTAGTTTAGTTGTGTTTTTATTAAATGATTGAGAGTTGACTTAACATTTTGAATTATGAGTGGTTTATAGATTATTGTTGATTTCTTTTATACTAACCGTAATACATCTCTGAACGAATCAGTAGTTGAAATGGTGTGGTAAAGTGAAAATGATGAAGTTAGTCTGACTATATTATTGAAGATGTGCTAATTTTATAATTATATCATATTATCAGTAATGTTTTGAGAAATTTGTGATTACAGCTGTATTTCTTTTCCATTTCGTTTGCTTTCAAGTATGAAAGCTTTCAACAGCATCAGAAATATAAGAAGAGTCAAAAGATGTAGGAGTGTAGGTTTTATTCTGTCACAATAGCCGAAAGTTCCTCTAGTTCTTCATGGCGAAATAAATTGGAGTTTTTATCAACTCATCACCTTGATTCCTCTGTGAATCATCTTAAGCTGGTGGATCTACATCCCATATGAAGTAGTATACTTTTGCTTGAACTTAAAATCTCTCAAGGTGGCAATGTACCTTCAAACAACCAAGCATTCGATAACAGCATACATCTTACACTACCAAATCATTTCTGTTGAGACTAATTTTTATTTGTATTTTTTATTGAATGATATTCAAATTCTTTATACATTCCTTTTCTATGTAGTTGAAAAATTAGAAGGACACAGTTTTGAAGCAGGTATCTGTAGTTGTAGCTAAAAAGCTCTGAAATCTGTGGTATACAGAAGTGGTATTTACTATCTCAGAAAAAAAAACCCACAATTACATGTGCAAAATGTACCCTTAATCATTAAATTCTTCAAAATCTGCACATATCCACATTTTGTAAAGCTTCAAAACAGGCACCTCCTAAATTTCAAGCATATGCGTCATATAATCTCTGAATAGAACCTATGTGACAGACAGAAACTCTACAAATATCAATTCACTGTGAAATAAATATTTTTTAGCTAGACGTAACAGTACATGTATGACACTATGACGTTTTTCCCAGTTGCTATTGTCCTTACATATGCCTGTTCTGTTTGCATAGATAAGAAAAATCAAAGCAAAATTTAGCATTGACCTAAAAGTAAAAGTAATTCTATTTATGACTAAACTATGTCCAACTTTGGCTATAGAAGTCATATATCAATAACTTGCATACTATAAAGTATATACAACATTTCAGGGGAAAAGCAAGCAACTACACTTGCTTACTGCCACCTAAAATATATGTACAAATATAGTTATAGCGAAGATATTTTAAATGATATGTTATGAAGATATCTTCATTCAAATTTATGTATGTACAAATGTGGCAGTACTATTATGGAAAGTTAGTACACATTTGACATGTAAATGTATTAACCTCGATTTTAAGATGGAATTATATTTATTTTAATGTTGTAAAATTTTTGATAGTTACACTTGTTTCCTAAAATAAAATAAAAAAGAGGTGTTTTCTTGATTTTAGTGTGAAATAAAAAACCTCTCAAGTGCACCTCTTTTCCTATAAAAAACATCGATATGCAGTTGCCACCTAATGTGCAGACTATGAACATTGTCTTATTTGAAAACATTAAACTATTAAATTGTAGGAATGATTCTCAAGTGGCGGTGCTGTACCAAAAAACTGAGTGTTGGATGGCCTCCTACCCCATGGACTGACGACTTGGTTAAAGAGCTAGGGCGCCGCTTGATGCAAGTTGCTTGCGACCATGACCTACTGCACTCTATAGGGGAGGCCCATCTCTAGCAGTGGAAGTCGTCTGGCTGATTATATTGATCCATTACATTTTGGGTGCAATTGTAGTGTTGGTATCAAATAGCTCCATAGGAATTTTACAGTATCAGCAGTCCACAAGTATTGAGGTCTTTGGGAACAAGTAGTTTGTATAGGCAAAATAGTGTTGTCTTAACGATTTTTCTATCCATGGAGTACACTATAACTATTACGCACAAGGAGGGTTCTCCTTGTGCGTAATAGTAATGTGAAAAAAATGTTAAGTTAGTCAAGCCGTTTTAGAGTTTTACGATTGACAGATAGAAGATGTTTGAGACAATTTTCGGAGTCACACAATATTCAACGCAATACATTCGTAGATTGAAATTTCTTTGTCAAGAAAATCGATACCGACACATTTTTTCATAAAGTTAAAACAATGTTTTATCTAATCAAACAACAACGTTACACAGAATTATGTAAATAGACAGTTTTTTTTTTAAGATTGTCCCGTAATTTATTACAGCACATGATTTAATACAACAAGAAATAAGTGTAAATGTTATAAGCATTTTAATAATAATACTTGTTCAAAAATGAATTTTGAAATGGGCAGATTGAGCAGGTACAAAACTAAAACAATAGTTCTCATTTCTACATACCTTCTAATTTAATATTCAGCCGCAGACCCTGAAAGCTGAATCCTAATTGTAATTTCTAGGAAAATCGATACACCAAGGAACTAGCAAAATCTGGTGAATTCGTTTTTTTTTCATCGCTGACATTAAGCAGAAAACATACAGCTTTAACATGAACGTAAATAATATACCGTAGATAGGGCTATTTGAAAAACGAGGGGTTATTTGATTAAAAAGAAAAATAATATTGCCTTTTAGAAAATTAAGGAATTTACGATGAAATAAGAAGGAGTTTATTTCATGATTCAGAAAATAGGATATATGCATTTTTTTATATTTTAATACAAATATATTATTACAATGATTAATATTATAAAAAATATATGAATTATAATAAAAAAAATTGCACTACAAAAAAATATGTCCTACATGAAATTTGGATTAATAATTTAAACATTTTTTTCCGCGCATGGATGTTGACGTCATTGGTGTGATAAGTAGTATTACTATATAGAATGTGCTGGTGTGTGAGTAAATAGTGTCGTATATAGTATGTGATTTTTATAACTTCTCGAGATTTTCACAAAATAAAGATTATGTTTTAGTACCTATTACCATGGCAATATACAAAATACTGACAGAAACGCAATAAGTAAACATTTTTTTATCCGAGAAACGTAAGAATTTACTTGAAAAAGGCTGTAAAGTTGAAAAGAAATGTAACGTCTAATATCTCCCATAACTTGTATGTTCCTGAGAAGATTGCTCACAGTCGATGGTTAGTGACCCAGAACAACGAGTACAATGAAGTCTATACGCGCAAGGAATGCTTCTTTCCACACATAATAAGTACAAGTAGAATTTTGACATTCTATTTGAAGTTTATAAGAATCCTATTTTAAATGAAATGTGTTCATAATTTTTTTATTAAGTGCCGTGCTTTCAGCTCCAGTTCCAATTCATAAAAACAACCTTAACATTCCTATTTCATAATATCATTTCATTCGTCGAGGACGTTGAGATATGCGTAAGTAGAACGTATCTTGTATTTTACCAGTGTTGGGTGAAAATTAAAAAAATTAAATAAGATAAGTCTTATTCTTATGCTTCAGGTTCTTAAGGCTCCCTTATGGGATTCGCCAATGTCATAGTTTTTGTTTAGACTTTGCTTTATTTGGGTGTATTGCAGGAGCATAAGTTCGGTTCCAATTGTCAAGGAAGTTTACCCTGAAAGGAAAGATAAATTGCCTATGATAAAACTACTAACTACATATTATAATATAGACATATTACACTACATACACAGAACTACTTTATAAAAAAAAATAGTTTTATGTTATATTATAATCAAATATTGTTGATTTTGACAAAATCACAAAGACGGTTAACAAATGGAGAGAATACACATGTTAGTATTTATTTCAGATTTATAGGACGGGGAATATCTGGTGGAAGAATATAACATAGACAACTCTGCAATTTAATACAAGAGTAAAATATACAAGAGAAAAATATATGTTCAGAGGAACCTACGTTCAAACCACATTCACAAATTGAAAAATCATCCTATAATTTAGCCAAAAAACCGGGAGTGCACACGTGTCCGAGTCCCAATCGGCATATTGTTGATGTTACAACTTTACTTGCACCACGATATTTAAAAAAAACCAAGGTCTAACTAATACAGATTCCTGAATGCTCGCATAGTGCTCTCCTTTAATACGAATAGTCCTAGATCATGCTCTCCCGGAACAGTGGTATGCATCCTCCTTACCTTTTATCCCTGAGTGGCCAGGAATCCATATTAGTTTGACACCTATCCTGTTTAAGAAGCACAAAACGATTCAATACGAATACGGTATAAGAGAGGGGGTTCAGCACATTCGATTTGAAGAGCATTAATAGGCGAATACTTCATGGCGCCAATAACTATTCGTAACGATTTGGACAGGATTTTTGGAGTTTTAAACTTGTTTTGTTACAGGACTGAAGTAAAAAGGAAACGTAATCCAAGTGACTACGAATAAGAGCATTATACAAGAACTTTTGGGTGTATGGATGCGATCCCCACTACTAAACAGATAACGAGCGTACGATATTAATGTTCTTCTCGCGTTTTTTAACCTTTGAGTTCATATGTTCTGACCCTGACATTTTCGAATCCAAAACTACACCCAAAAACTTTACACAATTTTTCACAGGAAAAACCTGATTGTTGAAGGAGACGGAGATGGAAAGAACAGATCTACAACAAGAGAAAGCAATTGCGCTACTTTTCTGAATAGATATGACATGTCAGTCGATGTTCAACCATCCAGTCACCTAAATATGAAACAGCGGAGTTCAAACGGGCTACAGAATATGCGATATTATCAGAGGAAGTGTACAGACCTAAGTCATCCGCGTATTGGAGGATATTACAGAAACTATGACCAGAAGGATCGGAATCATAGGTAAATATTTTATACAGAAGAGGACTAAGGACTAACCCTTGAGGGAGTCCCCTTCAAACCATTCTAGGAGAGGGATCTATATTGAGTGTAAAAATAATAATAGAGCGACAAGATAATTAAAAATATAGTTTACTTTCTTCACGTGGATACTCAGATGGATCACTTTTTGCCTGAGCACCGGAAGAAGAACATTATCATACGCGAATGAAATATCTAAGAATACTCCAATGACAGTCTCACGCTTAGAGAAGGAAGCATAAATATCCGTGACAAGGATTCCGAGACTATCCATTGTGATAAGACTTTTGCGGAACCCAAATTGAGTAAGGGGTAAAATGCCACGGCTTTCTATTATGTTGTATGTGTGTATGTATGTTGAGTAATTATTCGGTGGAAAATTTTGAATTTCATCATCTGTGACCAAACAAAACTGTGACGAATCTGCATTTGATATTTTGTATCTTAGTCTAGGAGGATTAGGAGTTGTGATTGGAGCAGAGTGAAGAGACAAGGAAATGGTGATTTGGAAATGATCGCTACCAAATGAATTATGAAGTATGTTCCAGAAAGAATGAGAAGAAAGTTATGGGGTACATATAGATATGGCCGCTTACGCCTACTTTCATAATATACATCTATTTGAGAAACTGAAACAGGGGCGATATAACCCCCACCAGGATCCGGCGGATCGGCATCCATAATTATGGATAACTAAAATTGACTAAAAACCTACACACAAATACAATAGGCAATTTAACTAAAAAAAATCTTTAAAAATTGAAAAAGAATGGAAAAAATTGCAGGTGTAAGAAACGCTTGTGATTCTCACTCAACCCGAAAGTAAAGTCTACCGAGATATGTCTTGAACATGACGTATTGTTTGACTTTTATGTCTAAGCAGTGAATATTATGGCACGGCGAGCACTGGCATAGAAACCTTGTGTTCCATCTCTAGCAATTTCATGTCATTTAAGGCCGGTTTTATACGAACATGGCATATGACATTCAGCTACCTAGTGTATTACTTTTAGGTCAAAATGAAAAACATGTGTAAAATCCAGTAATTAGCGTACTGGACGGAACATCAAATTCCTTTAGCTAATTTTATTCTAAAATGAATTATAATGTTTAAGAAACATAGATATCATCATCATCATTTATCAGCTCTTATCGGTTCGCTGCTGGAAAATAGGCCTCTTATAGTGGACGCCAATCCATCCCGGACCGAATACTGTACGGAGATCGTCTTCCCACCTGATGAACGGTCGACCAATACTTCGTTTTCCTAAACATAGATGTAGATACTAGCTACTTTAAAATACTTGAAAGAGTAACCCTTTATGAAGTTAGAACTACCGGTTAAAATAAAATGCCCGACATAGCACGTGGCTTACAACAGGTTGATTACGTCGGATTGAACGAGGTTCATGATATATTTAAAAATACAGTTGCAATGCATATCTACTCGTTGACACATTAAAGTCAACAGCCAAGTAACATATAATCTAACTACAATAATAAATAAATCTATAGAAATAACATGGAGAAAAAGACCGTAAGTGTGACACACTTTTTGTCTTAATTTTTTCATTCATTTCTCTCTACGCAATGCGCATTCGAGATTAGATAGACAAAGATCTTCCTTCTCCATACACCAAGACGGCCAGCCCTTTGACATCCATTCTCTACCTATGTTATCTATATGGTGACTGCTGATATCAGGTAATACCAAATTAGTAATTACCAATGAACAAACAATAAGAAAAACAAATCTTATGTCAAAGGTAATTACCGAAGAATAAATGTCAGAGGTACTAGTATTACATTCTCTTTGGTCGGAGGAAATTAACTCTGAAAGCACTCTATGTACTCTGGTTGCTTACTTGTCATATAAGTTGATTTTTGACTTGTGAGCTAAGTTCTGAGTGTAGTAAATTATTTGCTCGATGGTTACTAGATAGTGCTACATGGCACTTGGTAGTCTAAGTACTCACGTACCAATGCGGCTACATGCGTGAAATTTATATTACGTTTAGTTTTTAAGTTTCTACCTTTGTATCGTACTTGAATCGCGAGTTCAAAAGTGTTTCACTTATTTAGTTTTAGTGCAATAAATTAAACCAATTGTTTAAGATGAACTGGCATTTATTTGTGCTTAAAGTTGGGTATTTTGTTGCGGTGGTGAATAGTGCAATCATTCCTGATACGGATGATGTTAGGGAACAAGGCCTTTATACATCTCTGGATCATGTTACAATATTGACGGTCAAAAATTTTGAAAAAAAAGTTTACGGGCAAGCCCATTCTATATTAGTACAATTTTATAACAGTTATTGTGGTCATTGTAGGGCATTTGCACCTAAATTTAAAAGTCTGGCATCAGAAATAGATTCATGGAAAAACGTAATTCAATTAGCAGTTATTGATTGTTCTGTTGAAGAAAATAATGAAATATGTAGAGAGTTTGAAGTTATGGCTTATCCCTCTTTGCGTTTCCTACAGCAGAAATATGTAAAAGGAAACGGAAATGTGGGAGAACGTATACAATCAACTGACAGTGCTGAAAAACTCAAAATAGCTCTTATAAAAAAGATTCAAAATGAACAAACAATGGGCAGGCTTACAATGATTCCGCCCTTACATATTAATGCATATGCAACAGTAGATGGAGCAGTTGCAGGAGTACCAAATAATATTTTATACACATTTCTTGTGTTTGAAAATGAAAATTCTACTATTGGCTCTGAACTGTCATTGGACTTGAGTGACTATAATAATGTAATGGTCAAGAGAGTATATAATGATAGTGAACTAGCTAAGGTTGTTGGAATCAAAAATATTGGTCTTGCTGTAGTGAACTCAAGCCTACAACTTACAAAGTTAGCTATTTCAGATGTAAATCAAACAAAACTAAGCTTATTAAAGTCTCTAAATGTTTTCTTGAAATCCAATGATTATGTGTTTCCAATCAGGGATATCAATTTTGATGACATAAACCATCAAGGTCATGATCACATGAAATCACAAAAAACTGATTCTGTGCACTATAGTGATTTAGAAAAAACTATAAAAACAAGCTTGCATACTGAAATCACAAGGCACAAGATATTAATAGGAGAACCATTGAGTATTCTTCAAGATTATATAGGTGTGCTTCTAATAACTTTCCCATTCAAACATAACAATCTTAAGGAATACTTGAAGCAACTGCACACTACTTTAAAATCAAAAAGCCAGTGGAGTGGAAGTGAGGTATATGACTTAGTTAAAGTGTTAGAAACTGCCAATGAACCTGTTTATAGTTCAAACTTAGATTACATAGGGTGCAAAGGCAGCCAACCAAAGTACAGAGGATACACATGTGGCATGTGGACACTGTTCCACACATTAACTGTTAATTCTTACAGGAAAAATGAAAATCTAGGTGCAAATGTTCTGAAAGTTATGCTAGGTTATGTTAAATATTTCTTTGGTTGCACTGAATGTTCTGAACATTTTCAAGCTATGGCAGAAAAAAATAGGTTACTAGATGTACAAGGCAATGACAAAGCCATACTTTGGTTATGGATTGCACACAACGAAGTCAATCTGAGACTTGCTGGTGATGTCACAGAAGATCCAGAACATCCAAAGATACAATATCCAAGTGCTACAAAGTGTCCTGAATGCAGACTTGCTCAAGGAACGTGGAACCTGAGAGCTGTGCTTCAGTATTTGATGAAGATGTATGGGGAAGGTTACATAGAAACATCGAGAAAATCAAGATCTGCAGACTCCACTTCAAGCCCATTCTCAAATCTGGATATTGGAATGTTAAGCCTCCTGTACATATTTTCTTTTATAATGCTCATTCTTGTCATAAAATTTTTCATTTCTAAGCATTTTTTTCGAAAAAGGCGTTATAAACATGCATGGGCCAAAGTACAGGCATAATTTATGACTGATAGCAAAATTATGAAAATCTTTAAATAGCCATGATGACAGTATAAAAAAATAAAAAAAAAAATTTAAGTTAGCTGTGAGATAATGTTGAATCAATTCTCATGCATTATCTGACTTAAATAATACACTTTGAGATTGGCATGTTTGAACTTTTGTTGAAATAATGACACCGAATTTTACATTGCCATGGTGTCAAGGAAGAGGCCAAAAGAATACTCAGAAAGTGCTCAGTGCCAAATTTCTTATAGGTTTCCTATAAGAGTTTGCAGAGCTTCATTATAGAATTGATTTACAAAATGAAATATTTTTAATTAGAGTTAATTTATTGGTCAATAACATTATTTTTTTAAACACAGACATTATTAAATGGGAATCCAGATCTGTCATGATGCCTATTGTTATTTCAAAAGACTCGTAAACTAAATTTAATATCTACTGTTTATGATATTTTTTATTATTTCAGTGACATGTTTTATAATCAGATTGACAGTGGACTCAATCGTTTTATTTTTATGATTGATATTAACATTTACTATAATTATGGAATTAAAATGATTCAGGGATTCTAATAGTTAAGTCCATTTAAAATAGTCTGTATTATTAAAGTAAACCCTGCATGCATGCACATGAATTTATATTATACAGTTTAATTTTAAACAATATAACACATAGTCCAACATTCATAATTTAACATGATTTGGTGTGTACTTATTAGTAATTTAATAATATACAAGAGAATTATTGCCTATGGCGAAGGAATGTGTGATACATTGAGGCCTTTTATAAAGCAGAATAATTTTCTGATTACCTTAATAATTAGTCTAGAAATTTATTAAATTTTCAAATTACTTAAATCTTTAGATTAGAAAATTCAATAACACTCGGTACTTAGTTATATAGTATATGATTCACAAGAGGTGTAGGTCTAGTTTCACATATTCCTAATAAAGTCTACGTTTTAGGAAACTTAACTGGCAAATAAAATACCGCATACAGGCTTACAGGATCTCGTTAAAAGTAATTGATATGAATGATTTGTTATAGTTAAGAGTTAAGTATTAAATACTTGACGCTTTAATAGTAAACCGTGAAACTGGTCCTTAGAATCATATAAATAAAGTGTGTGTAGGCAACAAATCCTAAGTTTATCGGTTTGTTTGGGCAATATACACATAGCACTCATAAAACAATGTGCCAAACAGTACTTATACAATACAATATGTACTAAAATTTTATGTTAAGTAGTACGTTTCATGGGCTAATTGTACTATAAGAGTATGTTGGTGGGTTCTCCTAGTGTGTCTTCTATTTATATAGTGATTTATACCCAGTTATAGTATAAATTATATATATACCAGAGGATATATGAGTTTCTTAATATTATTATTTTTCTTCATTTTTCTCGCACCTCGTTAACCTGTATGTTAGAAGTAATAGAAAAATCCTAATGGCTTATTAGTTATTCGATATTATGCAAACTATTCCGTTGTCTTATGAATATAAACAGTAATATTCCATTGTACAAAACAATATTCATCATTATGAATTTTCACACACAGATGATTGCCGTCACACAACATAAAAGTGTGTCATGTCATAAACTATTGCTTTATTTAGGATGATCATAGAATTATATATATTTTATATTCATATTGAGTTATTTATTTATTTTGGTGGATCTATACCTCTGTAACATTAGACTTGTATATTCTCAGTATTAATAGTTCACCCTATTGATAATCTTAATTCTGATGATCTTAATGATTATGTCAAAATTAAAAATGTCTGTGATAGATGTAGGCAGAACAATAGTTACCAGTTCTAATACAAGTTCTTTTAATTTTAAAACCCCTTAAATGCATGTGAGAAGGAAATGTAACTGAAAATTTTATAAGACTCAGTATTGTTTGAAATTACCAGACCTAACGTTTTCTTAACAGGATTAATATCTGCGATCAGCATAATATTCAGTTTTGTCGTAAGATATTTGCTGTGTCCTAAATGAATGTAATGTAATTACATTACATTTACATAAAACATATGTTAATGATGATTTCCTCCAAAGTAATTGTTTCCAAAATTTTATTACCTAGACTAAAACTGTTTTTACAGATATTATCTTGTATTATTTGGTTATTTAGGAAGCCCAACGTTTCCGAAGCTTTAGTACAGCCACCTTGGTTAGAGGTGGACTGAGAATTGAGATGTTAGATGTCCAAATGTCACAAGTTATTAAAAGTACCCAAATACCCTGGTTGCTGTAAGGCTTCTGAAATATCAGGATTGTTAAATGACTAAATAAACAGCAGTAAAATCTGTAAAAGGGAAATGCTACTAAAACTATTATCTGTAATGGGTAACATTCTCGTAAACTTGAGACATTATTATAGCTCATTCACTTGATATAATTTATGAAGTACAATGATAAATAGACATCCATTTTCATTTTATCTTACCTCACAGTGAGTTAAGCTTGAAGCTAATTTCACGGAATAAGTAAAGACACGGTTGATATATTATTGATATTAGGTTATTTGACAAAGTTTTATAAATCATTTCATAACATTTATTAGGTAGTCACTATGGAACCTATACTAATCTCACTTTTAAGTCTGTCAATAAGTATTTAGCTGAAAAATTCAAATTAAATATTCGGATAGTATTATTATCTCTATGGCGAGAAGGCTTTTTTAGTAGGTGGCGTCGAACTAGTTCTAATGACGTAACAGGTTTGTAATCGTTTAAACGATCGTCAAGTTTTGTAAGCCTTATCCAACATTCAGCGAAACATTATAATGTAAAGCAGTTGAATGCCAGGCCGTTTCGCTTCACGGGACAGATGTATAAAATAAGTATTTCAGAATATACTTAGATATTTTGATAATGTAATGTACATTCACGAGTTACTTTAGGCCATAACGCTTTTGAAAGCGATTGTTTAAATATATTCTAAAGATTACTTGCAATAATAATTTATTTTTCATACTGCGTATTGTCGAATAGCCTAAAATTTCGTCTTGCCAGTTATATTTGATTTGTTACAAAACTGTTACTCTCATGGATTAAACGTTAAAATAAATTATTAAATTAATCAATATAAAATGAGTTCACATTACATAAGGGAAACGAAGGTGGGAAGACGATCTCCGTGTAGGAGCAGGAGATCGGCCGTCTTGGTGTTCATTGAAAAAAGCCTGTGTCCAGCAGAGGACCAATAAGGGCTAACAATGATGATATTACATAAGTTGATAATTTATACTAAATAGAGTTTTTTTTAATTCTAGTATGTTGAGGTTTCTTTTTAAGTAAGATCTTGGGTTCTAGTCGCATATTATACATACTAGATTATTGAGATATTCTGATTTCTAGTTGCAACTAAAGTCAATAAGATGTCTCTACACATATTTAATGTCCTAGAACCAATACAAAAATTATAAATAAGAACATGAAATGTTTTTGAAGAGTCAGTATTTATATACGTAGGGAATTACAACAATTATTGTGATGCTTTTGTGTCAAAAGTTTTATATGAGGCTCTCCCGGGAGCATGGTCAGTGCAGTACACCTAGGGTGTCAGGTATCACGCAGATAAAGAATTCATAAGTTTAAATATCAGGTCCCAAACCATCGGAGCAGGATTTAAAGACGCACAGAAATAACATTTACTTTGCAAAAAAACTAATTTAGAAGCCGTTATTAGCACAGTTAACTACTAGATCCAATGATGTTGTAATTCTAAATAAAAGTGGTTGTATTTGATTCGCCAGTTTTTTTGCACTCGTCTTCTTACTTTTTATAGTATTTCCGATACTGCCAAGAAAGCGCCTTGCTAAATAATTT
>JAFELO010000139.1:338796-388784 GCA_017140195.1 Eumaeus atala
TTATCGATTCAAAGACTTTTTAGAAAGTTTTAGAATACCTTCCACATAGTTCGCTTTCTTTCTTCAGTCTTTCGCTACATTATTTGTATACATTTCATCATGTTCACACAATAATTTCCAACGAGACTAACAAATTACTTTCTATTGTTAGGTAAAACGTATAGGTAAATATGTTACTCGTCTGAAGTGAAAATCGACTATGATATTAGGTCAAGGTTAGTTATAGCATTATTAAAGGTGGAGGTTTGAATGAAAATTGCTACTACAGCTTTCGCACTCTCCTTGTGTCAAGCGCAGATGTAACATTGAGCTGCGTATCTTATCCCTTCCTACTCAAGATACTTTATTTTTTGTTCGTATGTTATGTATAACTCGAGGCTTACGAAATACAGTACTGATACCTAAGTATTTAAATTTGATGTCTTCTATTTTATTAATGAATTTGTGAGTTCCAGTCATAAAAATATGCAAAATAAAATTCCAATCATAAACACTTATTAATTAAAATTTGGTTTCTTTCCAAGCCAATCAACTATTAATAAGGCCGTGCAAATCATTGCTTTTGTTAATTAACTTAATGCGCTTATCACTGCCATTTCACGTTACTAATTCGAATTTAATCAAGTAAAAGATTAAATAGCAGATAACCGATACAATACGTAACACATCATCTTGGCTTTACTTATTAAAACACAACTTCCATGTAGTTTATAAATATAAGCTAATAAAATTATTTTTTCTTCCAGGTACTTCTAAATGTGATCTCGTAATGAGCTACCTAAATAGAACAAATAATAAATCACCAACACTTAGAATTAATAAAAAAATATTTTTTACATTCTATGTAGGTAAGAGATGATCTTTATACACTGAGTTTACCTAACAAATAGTCAAGGAAATTATGTTCGTTGCTTCTTATAATTCGTCACAAATTTTAGTTTTATATCTTAATGGATTTATAATCGATTCGAATACTGTGAAATTTTCATCACAATTTAACACTTGATATGCTTAACATTTGTATAACTGTAGTCTGTATAAGAATAAAATGTAAAATAAGAATTAAGTACTTTTATTTTTGTTCTCATCTCAACCATAAACTATAATATAATAAAGAATTGAGACACGAGACGGGAGATAGTGAATTCATATTTGAATCATTAAGTGGCATAAGTAAATTTTAAATCATTTTTTTTACAAAATACATGGTAACCTACTTACCTACAGGTACATTTTATGAAACCAGTTCTGGAAATTTGTTTTCAGACGTGGTGCATGGGTAAATACAGTGGCGTACGTAGGTGCAGCGGGAGGCTGGAGAATAGTGTAGCTTGGAGCGTGGATAAGGGAACGCCCCTTTCCCACCCTCTTGGACTCGCACTAAAAATGAAGCGGCCTCACTTAACTACCTTTAGAGAACGCCACCGGAACTGCTCTAGTGTTATATAGTCCACTTTTATTTAACACTGGCCTGACGTGGACGGAGCGGTGGTGACTCCGTCCATTTTGGGGTAATCGGAGAATCATGAATGAGAAATTCAAAAAATGTTAACGTTTATAATAATATAAATCTATCTATTTTTCGGGGGAAGATCTCAAAACAAGTGCCTTAATAGTGATACTTGAATACCACCACAGACCGCATTTCGCCGGGGGAATACGCACCATCACCCACGCATAACTAGCTTTTTTCCAGCCTAACTAGTTTTTATGTCCCCTAGGCCACCGACCGTCAGAATTAGAAGAAGTTCTTGGTGGTAATATGGTGTGTATAAATGAATAGCAATTTACGATAATTTTATTTTATACATAATTAGGTACGCAGCTACACATAGTAATTGTAGTAGGAGTGTCCTATTGGACGCGCTGATGGAGTCATGGTTGTTGCCATCGCGTTCCTGTAGTTCCTCCTACAATATCAGATCAGAAGGAGCACCGCTGGGTTACGGGAGCTGTGTGTAAGCCTGAGCCCCTCATATATTAGGAAGAGGTAGTGCCATGCTGCATAGGAGTGGGCAGTACCATGAATAGTGCATGACACTACATCCTCCAATGCCGGGAATTGGGCCGGCACGACCGGGGAGGTACCTCTCGGTTTGTTAGTAGCCGGTGGCCCAGGGGCCTCGAGGTGGCATAGTAATTATGTAGATGTACATGGGCTTCTGTTGTCGTGAGAGGGCTCGTTTGCCCCCCCCCCCTATTGTATAAAAAAGGTGTACGCATACATCTACGTAATTATGACTGTTTACCTCGGTCAGTTTCTTGGAGTTGGTACCTACTTACTTTATCAGCAGCGCACTTATCCATTATTATCGAATGTTATCATTAATGCATAGTAAATTACTGTATGTAACTGAACTGTGCAATTGCATTGTAAATTAAAGTAAATTCTATGCATAAATTGTATTGTAAATTGTAACAATGGAAATATATTTAGGTATGAATTTACGTCATAGATAGAATTGAACCGTCTTACGTCATACAGTAGTACCTACATCACTTCAGAACATTCCCTAAAAACTTGCAGTACGATTGAGAGCAGTGTGTGCTTACGTAATACTATTTTACTGGCTGTCAGTCTATCTTCTATACGAATATTAAATAAGTATAGCTATAGTTTGCTATTAACGTCAGGATAAATACTGAAAACTGAATTAAAATTTTGCTTATAAAGCATGCGCGTTGCGAGAATGTTTTTTTATGACTGCATAATCACATAGGGTAATACGTAATCGATTTTGATTCTGAATATGTAAAAGAAATGGGTACCTACTTGAAATTTGACAAAATTCGCCGATCATTGACATGGTGGTTATTGACGAAGTCATGCGGGACGGGGGGTTGATGGCTGTCACCCACACAGGTCACGCTACTAATGTATCAAATGTAGAGAGACCACACCTTATAAATATTCTCTAAATGTACATAAATACACTCAATTCGATGAAGTCCACAATATATTTTTACTGGTTACGTAGGACCATTACATGGTGTCCTATAAATCTAACAATAGTAAAGTAACAATCTACTTTTACGGATTTTATCGCGGTTTATTTAATTGTAATGAATGACCAACATTCGCGTAAACTTAAGACATCAATAAGTAACAAACTCTTCCAAATCGCACAGTATATAATTATTATAATGCTTGTTCCTTTACTCCAAGGCGCTAATCTCAAGAACTACTTTTACAGTTTGAAAGTTCTTTCACAGTTACCGAACAAGGCTAGGCTAAATTCCATCACACAACGACCAAAGACACCATGAGACACTGCCAGTAGTAGATTTTAACAGCCAATATATAAATTACCTAAAGCTTGACGCATGGGTTATTGCCCATTGCCCTTAATTTAAAAAGAAACCTTCAATAAAAATAGTTGTTTTGTAAGTATGATATAGGTAGATATCTCGTGCTCCTAGGAGTACTACTCCCATTCCTTGTCGTATCCCATATTATTCTTCTTTGAGTATATTCATCAGCTGTCTAGATATTGAGAGATCATTGAGTGTCGATAATTGCCTACAGACGTCAAATTATACAGCATCCACGAGCCACTAGTGTTGGGGGCAAACCAGTCACCGGAGGCTTTCTACGACTACCGACGCCCATGGACGTCCGCACAATTATGCCGATAAGCCATGAGAATTGAGGAATTACTTACGCTCAAATTTTAGAGCAGATTCGCTCACCATGGGGTTGATTAACCAAACTTAAAAGTGGGCTTCTTCAAGCTTTATTTATTTGTAAAATAGTTTTGGGGGTTGAAAAGCCAGCTGTATTTATATCATCATTATTAGCCTTTATCAGTCTACTGATGAAGACAAGTCAGGTACTTAATGCAAAACGGTTCATGACATTCGCATAACACATCTCGATAATATTTTTTTACGGCAAAACTACTGCAGACGACACGATTGATCGATGGCAAGGGTGTTTTCAGTGTCACAACTCACTCACTGATGGCTACCCCATTGATTGGTGTAGACCGAACGAAGCGCCACATATCACGAATCTTCGAATTCTAATTTAAATAAGCGAATATAAATAAAATATTAATAATATCAAACAAGGTATCAACTCTGAATAAACTAATCCTTATTCAGAGTTGATCCTTTTCGCTTTCTCCGACTTGGATGATGCAACACAAATCTATCGGCGACACATCTTAGCAGCTGGATGGTAAAGTACGTACCTGTAATAATCACGCATAACTTTGTGACTCTACGCTGTCACATATCGCATTTTATACGGTATGTGAGTTTCAGATAGCCTATGGAAGGATCTGGGTAAATATTGCTGAACCGTTTGATTTTACGTCACTAAAATCTCGTGGTTCATTTGCTATCAGGTGATCCAAACTTCGCCGTTTATGCTATAAACTACGAAGGTATATATTATTATTTATGCTAGGGACTCAAAAACATCGTGATTACTATCTCATTTTTATACTTACAAAACTTTGCTTTCCAGTGTTTTTGCCCAAAGACAACGATAGAGGCGAAGCGTATGTTCATACCAATGTAAACTTCATTGGCTATAACAGTTATTAAAACTTTTTTGAAGAGTTATTCTTGAAAACAAATTCAAAGTGTTACACTTTATTTCCGTCTCAATATAAAAATGGAAATTAAAAACTTTATTCAAAACACTTTACTCGGTCACCACTAAAGTCCCCGATTTATACCTGACTTTTGTTCTAAAATATATTAATGGGTAGTAATAAAACTTCAATTTGATTTTCCAAATATTTATTGAATACACATGAATAAAAACCACATTATTAATTCATCTATGAAAAATTATGTTCACACAGAAAAATGTGCCACTCAGTGCACCGTTTACATTATACTGACCGACGTCACTAAGAAGTAAAACATTCAGCAGAATTGCAATAACATCAAGCAATGTTGGCTCCCCGAGAATGTTTTCAAACCAGAAAATATTATTTTTCACTGCAACCATTTTATATACGAAGCTAAGCTATGCAAGTATCGTATAACCTGATTTTTTTTTTCACTGTGTGTCTTTAGACGACAAACTATCACCCATAACAGAAAATATCTCTGCTTAGTAGCACCGCAATCCACTGTTCACATCTATAAGTAACACGAATTGTATGTAGGATTTTGATAACACATTAATACTATGCGATGTGATCTAAAACATTATGTTCTAGACAGCACACAATTTTCTGCAACGTATGATAAAGCAATTTACGACGATCGCATAATTCCACACACAGCTTATATTATTTATGTTGCAGACAAAACTACACTCACACCACTGCAAATTGTTATACACTAATACTCTTCTTTGTCGGCTAGTCTCTTTCATTAATTACATTCCACCACATTTATGAATGCCATATTTCCACTTCCGGTATTCTGTGAATACCGCAAGAAGCTGCGTGTGAGAGGTTGAAACTAAGCGATCATTTCTTTTTCTATCCCGTACTGTATCCGTATCCGTGAATGTTTGGCGGTTGTACAGATGGTGCCAGCCTAGCAGACGTGCCCCACTTTTTTACCCAATAGTTTCCAGCCGTAGACAGTAAACGATTAGGTAGTATAGAGAGGCGGGTCTTCATGGCCAGTACTAGCTATATTGAGTACTGTCATAATATTACTATTCATTATAAAATAACTTTAAATTCCAATCACAAATAACCCAATTCCAAAACTACCCTCCCGTGTGCTAGGAGAAAGTAAAAGCTCACATTTTGTACGATTTCTTAAATATTTATTGCTACGTTTTGTACTCGATAGAGAATAACATATTAAACAATTAAAGTATAGATTTGTGCGATCGACGGGGTGAAATATGTATAAGTATTTCATGATAAAATACTACAAGTCCTATGTGTTTCATATGTATTTCACTCAGAGTAGGTGTAACGATTGCGTCATCGGCGTAATAATGACAAAAAAGTACATTTTTACGCTTAACACCAGAATCCGCTATAAGGTAAAACTACTTTACATACACAAATAATGTACATGAGATTTTGGTGGTTACAAACAGGTAGACGACAACACCTGAAACTTCCATCGGCACAAACAATAAAATTTCTTTCTCTCGTCATTAAAACCAACAACAACAATAACAAAACCTTAAATGATACTTTATGGAGTATTAGAATTGTAAATAAAAATGATTTATTTTTATTTGATAGTGGAATATTAAATTTTCTTGACTATATATAAATATATATTTATGATAAAAAGTAAAAATGTCAACCTATATAAAAAGAATAAAATTATGAACCAAAATCAAAACCCATCCATCCAACCTGAATAGTTAATAATAATAGAACTCCACATGCATCGAGATTCACTTATTATACAACAAGACTAATATTAACTAAAATAATTTTATTATGGCAGTAGAAAATACCTCCAGATCGTAGGCACATTATTCCCAAAAGTGATGGTAAATGAGAGTAAACTCAAAGATCAAACCGATTAGGCACATTTTATTTATACTCTCGACTACATATCCTTCTGTCCCAATTTTATGTTGGTACACATGTCCTTTGTACTAATTGCTTTTAGATTAAACCTTTGTGCATACGACCGTAACCATACACACTACAGCCCTATGTTGCACACATGTATGCTTCTGTAAAGTGATTACACAAACACGGAAGGTGTGTAATGTTCGTCACGTTACAACACATTACAGTTGAAAATAAAATAGAGCAGTGAAAAACAATTCACGTACTAACTACACTTACACGATATATTACACTAATATGATTAATAAAAAAAGAGTGTGCATACTATTACAGAGTATGCTATAAACACATTTGTGCAATGAAATTAAATTATTACGAGTAAATACTGCGATAAAAGGTTATAAAAACAATATAAATTATAATTATCTCTATTTTACATTAATCAACTCGCTGTCCTTTTTATATTTTAAGGTGGCATTCGGTGGCTTTTAGTGACAAACGACGCCCACGGACACAACATAATTCTTGTGCAGATGTGTTGTCGCCCTGCCCTGTCCTTCAATTGGCCATCGGAAACTAGCAAAGCGAAACACGACAGAATAGTTGCGGCGGCATCATGCGAGCCGAGTTGTGGCGGCACAATTCGGCTACACTGCAGCCTGGTACATGGCACACTTACTAGGTTTTGTACTTCTTCTTTAATTAAATAGTGAAGAAAAACTAAAAACGCTTTGAATGTGCGGTAACAGAAGGTTAAGAAACTTTATTTAATAAAGTTTTATACCTTCTGCGTATCTTCAAAATGTAACTTAGATCATAACAAAATATCAAATTAATTTTCATATTATGGTATGGTGATGGGCAATAAAATGATCAAAATATTCAAGTCCACGCATTTAACATGGATTCCATTTATACAAAGTCTTATATATGCAATAGGCCCACAGTAATGTTTTTAAATGTACCACTTAAATGATAAATGTTTTGTGTGATTTAGACGGATCGTCGATTCCATTTTAAAATGTATTACTTGTAAATTTATGAGAACATAATAGTTAAAGTCGTATAATTTATAAGCCTGCCAACATTCAAAATAAATCGACCGCTTCGTCTCGTGCCTGAATGCATAATTTTTTTTTATCTCTCATGGTACTAGTTATCAAAATAGCGTACCAGAAATGTGGTAGGGAAATAACTTTCCTTGCTTCGCGGCATATAATTTTTTTTTGTGAGTAATAATAATTAATATTATCATATTTTTTATATAAAATGTATCATTAATGATAATAAAATGAATATAAAGACAAAAATATCACATAAATTACATAAAGATAAAGAATAAAATAAGTATTATTTTTGACACATATAATAAGAAGTGTATATTATAATGACTAGTTGCGGTAAAAATATAAAAACATAATTGTTAGATGGTCAAATGCCATACACTACAATAAATATCATTTTGAACTTTTAAAAAACCGACTTCGTATAATGAGGAGGTCCGTGGACCGAGGTGAGGGGGGAACATTAATGATAAGATCTACTTTGCCGACACAGTAGTTTCAAAATAATGTCTGCACGAAAAACAGAGGAACGCCTCGATTTGATAACATTATCCCCAGCACGGAGTCGGTTAAAAGAACTTGAAATAGTTTCTTTACAATGCAGTTATTTACAGTCACTATAAGAATAATATAAACTGCATTTTTGAACACCAAACATTTTTATACCCTAAAGACAGTTTAGCTAAATAAAAAAATATAGGTATTTTATAAGTATAACAGTCATGTTTCCATCTACTTTGAGAACGTTTAGGCGATTTGGTCGTATATTAAGTCTTTATCAAAAAACTGACTCTACACGTTGAGTCTATAATCGCATATCACAACTCCCTCCATCCAATAGCAATTTACATACGAAAATAGTTTTCAACTACAATTGTAAATTACATTAATTTTTAATTAGCAAATGAACTAACATGAAAGTTAACATCTGTGTAAGAGACGGAACGATACTAGGATAGTTGAAATACAATAATTATGCAACTCAATTCTAAACACTCTTTTACCTCTACATTACACTGTGGCGTTTACACGGTGCGTAGACCCTGTTGAAAGAGACGTTTTCTATTAATAAACAATAGACTTTAGGAGATGAATATGGTCGTAGAAATGTGATGGCATGAAATGAAGGAGGACTCACTCACTACAGGAGGGTCCGTCGACCATAATCCCACACAATCCTTCCGATGGACCAAAGGCAGCCGCCAGGTAGTGGAGTCATAATTGCATGATGATGGTGGTACAATAAATACATGATCAAATTATAGAAAGACTTACTACTATAAATCAAACAAGATTGAATAATGTCGCATACAGATTGAAAAGTAGATTTATCTTGTCAATTACATTCATATCAATATCCTATTCTCTCAACGTCATACGTTAAGTATACAGTTATACCTTTTGGTTGTCATCCTGAATCTGTACGGAGATGATAAATGTAGAGATATAATAATTACATGTTACATCATTTCATTCATTTTATTAATCCAGCTGAGTCCATGAGGAGGTTTAGGTATAGACCAATATATTCGAGGTTCCTTCCAGTGTTAGTTAACACAAGACACCAGACGTATGCGATGTTAATTTTTATCATTCCTTATAACATTATATTTGTACAGGCTTGGTATATGTATCATGTACATGAATCAATCTATGTTCATTTTGTAAGACCCTGTTTTTTTTTAAATCTTTCATTTTATACAAATATTGCCCCTCAAGGTAAAGAAAAACGGATAATCATAAACGGAATGTGCGACATCTGTTTTTAAAAAAATGTCTTATAAAATAAATTCACATAGATCATAAAGTATTTATATAGTGCCATGCTGCATAGGAGGAGGTAGTGCCATGCATGGTGCATGACACTACATCCTCCTGTGCAACGGTACTGGGCCGGCACGACCGGGGAGGTACCTCTCGCTCACATAATACCGCCGTAAAGTGGTCCAAAGCCGGTTCAATTCCGTTGCACAAGGATGTAGTGTCATACACTAAGCTTGGCACTACCTCCTCCTTACAACTTGGTCTTGTGACGATGCAAACACGTGTGTTGTTATTTATCGTAGTATTTTTCATGCCAATGCATTATATCAATGAATGTTCTGTCTAACATGTTTCGTAATTTATGCTTCAAAGACAATGTGCACAAAATATGTAGACCCTAAGTCTCCATAGTATTGTAATTAGAGATCAAACTAGGTATATAAAGACAGGTAATTACGTGCTACATAGACGCTAAATATTACTAGTATTAATTGAACCACTGTACTATTTTCGCTATAAGGTGTCATGCGTAACAGGTCTCATTGCTCTTTCCCTGACTTTTACCTAAGCGATTCATGAAAACTGTTTCCAACAAATTATAATAAAGTGACACAATATAAATGCCGTAAAGTAGAATGAAGCAGATGCAGGAAAGGAAAAGTACCTAAAGAGTCTGAGCCACTGAATTAAAATAATAGCGATTAAAAAAAAAGAATCGTTTTATTATTAATTATGAAGATGTAATAACGCCTATTTCGACTCCAATTCCTTTGTTAACTAAATCTATATTATAAAACAATTGAATAAACATTCACAGGTTGCTTCATTATAATCGCAGGTATGATGTGTACGCGTCCCCTAGACGATTAATCATAATGCAAAATACAATAATTGCACAAATAAATGCAAAACAGTATGAACTGTTAAGTGTAAATGCATCAAGACTGTCAATTGCTGAGTAAACATTCAGATCGATAGTTAAAATAAAAAAATCTGCAACACATTGTTGCCATTGTTTCTTTTTGTTCTTCTGTGCGACTCAATGAAACTATTTTGTTAAAGATAAACACGTACAAACTTTGTCCAATCATTGTACACTCTTCACAATACTAATACAAAGTCAATAATATGGCACATAATTTATTTGTCGCTTAATACAATGATAGGCCTCACCCACGTAATTGAAATTTTCAAATCTAGGAATAAATCGATATCCCTTATTCATTAATTTGACAACGACTCAGCAGTATAATTTCCTGATGATTCATGTTTCGTTCTTTACAAATGACATTTATAAGAAATATTTTTAAATTACATTACATACATATCGTTAAGTTAAACTTAAAATTAGCGTGCTATCTTCGAATAAGATTTTTTTTTAATTGTGTACGTACAATTTTTTTTTGTTCTTGTTTAATTTTAATTGTTAAGACATATCTCACGAATCAAGAAAGTAAGCACTGTCACGCATAAAGCCTTATGGCGAAAATAGTAAAATTATAGTTTCTACAACGCACATTATAATATAATACTGCCATAATAACTATTTCTATAATAAATCAATGTAATAGGCAAATTCAAATTTATTTCGAACATATATTATTAATAGGTATTGATAATTAAATCGTATTAGTCTCCAAAACAAAAGAAATTATGACAGCCGAGTGCGAAGAGAATTGCAATAGTTTATTAACATTTTTTTTACCTCAATTTTCAATACCAGAAACCTTAACGAAAAAGATAGTATGTGCTAAGCGAAAGTAAAGCATCTAGTTCTACCTAAAACCAGAAGACAAAAAAGTCTTCCGTAATCAGTCGAACTGTTAAGGCTGGACAAGCGCCGCCAATCAGTAGTAGGTCCTTCCGAAAAAAAAAAGCATCTAGATAGCCGTTATAGGTTATATAAAGAAATATACGGGCTAAAGCAATAAGGCAAAGTTGCATATCGCCTAATCTGTTTAAAAGTACACCGACTGTATTATGTATATTATATTGTGGCTACTTTTAATGATATACGGAATTGCTTGAGACGTCACACACACACTAAGAACAATTTCCATAGTAAACTAAAAGGAAGAAGCACACGCTTTAAAGTTGTGTGGGGCAATCCTGCATGCTCGGCAACCCCCGGGACACTAAAAGCTCCCGAAATATATAAAATTATTTCATCTGCAGTACTGTTATTTGCATTATGTGAGTGTTTTAGGCCCAACACTAAACCGTTCTCCCACAACGTAAGAGAACGCTTCAGAAGGATATTCAGACATATTACATACAATTACATCACAATGCAATAGTCTCTCCTTCATTTAACATCAAACCCAGTTTCAAATCTTAGTTTTTTGACTTTTAATTATCCCACAGGTTACACATCACCATAGAACATAAATATGTTCTATGGTAATTAACGGAAGATGCCGAGTATTTTCTACTGATATTTATTTACGTTAGTTATTTCTAGAATTCAGATATTTTTAATCTCAAAACCGGAGCACATTAAATTCGAAGCATGACGCTTTAGGTTCCTTTAGCACATTCTATTCATAATTTGGGCATGCAATTGGGCCATTATACAGTGTATACTTGCCTCGATAATAATTACGTCTATTCTTAGCCAGTTATCGCATTTTCCTTGCTGAGTCTCCCCGAGCCGTCGGCGTAGGGACCGGCGCGGGTTCCGCTAAATTCTACACCGTGCATGACAATGGTTAAAGCAAGCGTTAGTATCTTAAGCGTGAACATTGAATAATTTAATTTAGTTTATTTACATTTATGAACTGATGGAAAAAGAAGGTAGAGGGAAAATAGTCACGTACAAAGTAAAACCAATCACAAGAATAAAAACACACATTTAGTAATTGATGAATTCTGGCATTTTTACGAGCAACTATGTAATAAAATGTAAACTTGGTAAATTATACTACCATTTTTTCAACTACGTTTTGATATGACACCTATGTTTACCCGCCATTAACAAAAAACCACATTGAAAAAATCACATGCTCAATGTATTTGTAGCAAATGCCTATGGGATTAAGATACTATGTCCACTTGTAGCAGTTATATCTGAAAAAAATTCTCGATTTGGATTAAAATTAGATTTTTATGCTCCATGCACAAAGATGTAGTGTTTTTTTGTTGCTGACATAGTCGTTGCGATGTCTCTTGCTACCAAAGCCGATTAATTACTTTGACGGGAAAGTATAGGAAGCCCCCAATTAAACTTAATTACTTAATAGCTTATGTTTTGTATAAGATAAATCCCCACCTGGAAACGTTTAAGGGACTTAGAATCCATAATTTATTTTGCTAATAAAAACGAATCTCAGAGCAAAACATCAAATACATTCTCAGGCATATGACAGTAATTTTCAAAAAAATCAAGTGCATAAGTATTACACGCTTAATTCAGAAGATGTTTTGTAAAACCTTTCCTCTTCAGTTTGTTGATGTTAATGAAAACAAAGCATCTCTTAATAATGGAAAAGATAAAATATGACCTTAGCCCAGTTCACTCGCGCATTATAATGTTTTGTTTCACCTCGACACCTTATAAATATAATAAGATGTGGCACTGTAATGCCTTGGAGCATTGCATTGGAATCGAATTGCGTCCCTCCTCCTCTCACTCACAAGATACAGCCGTAAAGTGATAGCTTAACTGTCGCGTTTCTTGCAGTTTGAAAGTAGACGGTATCCCATTGGAGAGAAGGAGGAAATGAGGGAAACGCAAATGCACAACAATGTTGTTTGTACGTAGTCTACAACAGGTATGTTATAACGTGAAGAAAAACCCATCACTTTTTTCAAAAACTTGCGGGAAAGGAGGTATTTGACATACATACAAATATAAACTGTACCAATAGCTGAAGATCATGTGGAAAAGATGTGCAAAAATAACTAACATTTCCATATAATATCCATTGTATTTTATAATTTTAATTAAATAAAAAAACGAAGAAACGATGACTCGTAAAGTTTTAATGTTATGATGTTCTTATTGTGGATTTTTCGTAAAATAAAGTGTGTATTAATAGATAATAACAGATGAAAGCAATTTTAACATTTTATCTTAAATGGGGTGGGGTTTACAAAACACACATTTTGTTATACGAAATGCCCACAATCACAAAATCATTACATTAAAATGTTACCAGCTATCGTATTTATGTATGCATATATTAAGATTGTTTTTACGTATTGATTTATAAAAGTACGAGACACACGATTCTATACTGCACTGTCAATCTAAAGAGTACGTGAGTGTACGTTAAACATTTTTTTTTTGTAAAGCCAATCTTGAGCGTATGATTTTGAGTAGCTTTTACAGCGCACAATTTTTTTTTCTGTTACTTTTATGCAGACGGTTTTGGGATGCTGACTATCTTTATCTAGCATCTTGGTTTTTTTGTAAATCAATCATTTCACGTTACATAAATAACAAATAAACATAATTATAGAGGATATCTACTTACACCGTTTTATACGTATAGTTTTAGAGAGAAAAGTTGTTTATTAATAATATTTACGATACGTGAATGATAATTTCATCATTTAAAATCATTTAAGTTTGGGTACGGAATCCTAAAAACTACTGATATGTCACGTCAAACCAACTCACCAAGTTGTTATTTAACGGTGTTACCTGGTATATACGGAATCACAATTGCCAAAATAATATGTACAGTGAATAATTGGCTAGTAATTTCGAGTAATTCATGGCGCAATTTATGGCTTCCACACATACTAACTAAAATAACTGGGGTTTTTAATGGTAGACTGAAATTATTTACGTATACATCTTCACGCAATCTCCCTAATGGGGTAGGCAGAGGGAACAGATGCCATACATCACGATCCTCACCTGCCTTGCCTCTTCCACATTCATTATTTATGTAACATTAATCGTGATTGTCAAGTTATTACATTTTATGTTCCTAAAGTAGGTCTTTCTCGCTCTGTTCTGTCTCTCTCTCTCTCTCTCTCTCTCAAGCGAATTGCTTGTGGCGTTAAGTAGTTATGGTGTGCTAACAAGATTAAGAATAAATTTGATATATCCTGAACACATATACCCATTTTATTGGGAAACCCGGTAAAAAACTGATCGAAATTCCGGAATATTTCCTACGATAAACACTAAATAAATTCCGAATATGAAGTCGTCTGCTAAAAGTGGCTTAGCATTATGTATGATGACCGGGGATCAGTGAGTGATGAATTTAAAGTATTTCGACAAGCGATATTTCGTAAAGGCTATGAGTACTAATGTTATATAATTTAAGAATACTTAGAATGACCATAAATACTGTGACAATAAAAAAAATATTACGTTTGAATTTGGAACATCATTTTTATGCGATTGTTCATTGTGTTTTCTGATTTTGGCAATATTTTGCGATATTAAAATGGGGTGGGGTGATAAAGAGAACATAATAGCTGTGATTGCATTACACTAAGAAGTTATGGAGCCAAATGCAATTTTTTAAACTCTCCATTAAAGGGCTGTGCAGCAACCAATAGAGACTACTTCGAATAAGCTTTTTATATTCTTCATTGTTTTATATTTTTGTATTAAACTAACACTGTAAAAGTAATAAATGTTACTTGCAATAAAAAAAATCTTTTTCATTGCTATAATATTTATGGCAAGACTAGGTATGACAGGTTGAAAAAAGTACCTATATGTTATGACAGATGTTGATAGCGAAGCACAGCGTAAGAAATAGGTGCAAATGGCTTTAATAAGGAAAGGTTGACAATGTGAATATGTTACATATATGCAATATTAGATGATATTGACTAATGATGCTGTAAAAGAGAAGAAATTGCGACTGTTACCTTAATTTTGGAGATGTCAACGCCAGTGACGCCCTTGACCAGTTCGGGGATGCACTGGACGATGCTCAACACTTCTCCGGTGAGCTTGGCGGCCCCCACCTCGCCGCCGCCGCACGACACCATCGTCACTTTACGAGCTTGCGACAGCGGCGCGGCGACTTCCGCTGCCACCTGTATAACAAAGTGCACCATCAGTAGTAGAACAGAGTCAAAAAGAGTGTCGGTAATGTAGAAACATGGTCTGTGAAACGTCGACCGAGCAATCGAGCGTAGCACCAGTGTAACGCTTACGTCTTTTTTTTCGGACCTGAACTTATGCTGTGGAGGCGAAGGAAAGACCAATACAGCTTCACCGGATTGCTGTGAGTGCTCGTCTGAGGACGAGGCTAGGTTTGGGGTCATAACAGGGACCGACCACCCCCCCCGCAGATGGGAGAGATGCATCCCGATATGAGAGTGTTTGAACAGCTAATTTAACTCTTATTAATATTCCTTCCTCCCCCGACTGTGATGTCTGGGGTCAGACGTAAACCTTTGGCTCATGGAGAGTATCATGACTGGGGGGCCCGTACCCCCTTCCCCCCTCGGACGGGTGAAAGAACTCGCGCGCGGTCGTATTCACCCGACAGAACGTGTCTGGGACGGCGACCGATGATGGTCACACAGTTTGGATCATTGTCCACTGCTTTTGTAACGAGAGGGCTGGGATCGGTGTCGAGGCACCCGATCGGAATAGTACGTTGAGATGTCTTTGAAAGTGACCTCTAATAGAGGGCAATTCGAAGTCCCCCGCATCATCCGCAACCCTACTTACCAAACTTTACCAATTGCGGGATCGGTCCACAAATATTATTATTAATTATTATTCATCCCATCTGGGTCGAGCAACACTTACAAACGAGAATCGTATTACATTATAATATATAACACTTAACTAGCATGTCTCGACTTGACAATATAAGACATGTAATATGCTAAACACAATGTGTGTTGTGTAGTTGAATGGCTGGTGATAATATAACGGTGACATGTACCATTCAATTGTTATTATATCACGTATTTTCTAGAATCTTGAGAATGTTAAGACCATTTGAAGCGAGCTAACTCATAATGCGTCTTTGAGTTCATTGATCAGTCTGAGTGTTGTTTGCCGTCAAAAGACTACGATTTCTTGTTTGCCCCCCATTTGCTAAGGCGTTCAAGTTCAAATTAGTTTTCAACGTCAGTGGAAAACACTTTTATAATAATATTTTAAATGTGAAAAACAATATTCGAACTGTCAATCCAATGACCATATAAAACAATAGATACCCGATTGTTTACGTTTACACAGAAAATTTATTATCTTTATCTACGGGCAGTTCAGTTATTGTTAAATTGTGCCGGTTTTGAATAAATAAAACTGAAGCTACGTTTTATTGCGAAAACATGCAAATTATTTTACGTTGTATATAATCCTCTGGTCTTTGATGGCCACTAATGAGGTGGTTTCTTAATGTTCTTCTACGTCTCAAGGGAACGTAACAAAAATGGCTTCTGTGTTTGTGACAGCCTGATATCATTTATTCAATTTATCAGTTTTCTACTGATAAGTATTAAATGATTTAAGTTGATAGCCATTGTACATTACGAATAAAGAAGTTTCGAAGATTTGATGTTCTTTTTTATTGAGTAGGGGGGCAAATCAGCAATCGGAGCCTTTTTACGCCTACCGACGCCCATGAACAACCACATAATTACTATACCAATGCGTTGCCCTCTATCCTCCTCCCCCAATGGGTCACCGGCTACTCACAAGCCGAACGAAGCGCGACATTGAAGATGACACTTGTGTGAACTAATACTAACATTAAGAATTGTTATAGTACTACACTGACCTAATGGGTCAGCGCGTGCCCCTTTTGCCAAGGGAATCATACATAGAAAGATGACTAAAGACGACCTACAAGCTATCTTAATGTTTTACTGGGTCAGGGTTTTCCACTAGAGAGTTTACAGTCAACGCGCTGACTGGCATTCTACCCAGTCAGTGTGCCGATGCGTCGTAAACGTTTTCTTCGAATTAAGAATAATTACGTAAATATGTATCCACACTAAATATGTATACCTAGCATTGCAGTAAAAACAAGACTAGTATCGCGTAATTCAAGTTCAAAGTTCATTCCATGGGTTATCTTGCATCTGGCACTAAAGTCGCACGAACGATGCGTGGCGATACAAAGAGCCACTATATATGAGTACATCTATATTTAATGTAGGTTCATAGAAATTTGCTATGCGTCTTCCTATTTGTTAACATGGAAAAGCTCTTTATGATGGGCCTGGTGGTGGTGTGACCGGACAGCGGTAAGGTGTGTCTGATTCCGACCGTCGCAAGGGACAACCGCGGGTACCAGCGGCCGTCTTTATTGAAATAAATGTGTCTATCTTCATTCGATGTATTCAAATATCGATTTTCTACGATTGGTTTTATTGTGTTTTTTCTTGGAGGATTCGAACGTTCGTCCCATTTGCAATATGCTTACAATTTTACTGGTACTACAAAAACCATATCTTCGTTTTATTTTGGGTAGTTTTTATTATGTGTACCCGAATGCGAAACACGACGGGTTTATTTCTTCGAATATAGTACATATATATGTAGGTATATGAATGTTAGTTTTTTTATAGTATAGTTGGACAAACGAGCAATCAAATCCCTTCAACGGCCACCGAGACCCATGAACATCCGCATAATTGTGCCGATGCGTTGCCCTCCTTTTCAACCCCCTCCCCCAATGGGCCACTGTCTACTCGCAAACCGCACGAAACGCGGCCCTGTATTACTTTACGGCGGTATCAAGTGAGCGAGATGTACCTCCCCGGTCGTGCCGGCTCAATTCCGTTGCATAAGGGGAATCCTCCTACACAGCATGGCACTACCTCTTACAAAATAAGAGAGGAAAGGTCGAATTACGCTTCACTAGTGTGTGAGTTTGTGAGTGTGTGACACTTCACTGTACTAGTATTTGAAAAATAAGAGGAATATCATATTTTCAAAGGTTCTACTAACACAAGTTTTACACATACTCCTTATAAAGCTATAAATCTTTACATTTGACTTGATGAAAATCATGGAAAATATCACGTCTGATTGTCCTTTATATTGAGTCTGTCTTTTTTTGATAAGAGAATTCGTAATTATTAAAAACTTTAAAGTGCACGAGCCAACGTACAGGTTTTTGCACTATCTTGAACCTTTATTTTGTAACTGCTCTATGCCGACTGCGGAAGTGTCCAGTGCAGCTTCGTCATTAACTATAAGATCCCTTGTCGTAGATGGAAAAGATGCATCCGGATAGTAACTAATATTATCCTGGCCGAGGGCACCCTCCCCTCACCTGTTTCCTGAAGGATTTCATTTTCATGAAATCATGAAATGTCAATCATGAAACCGTGGCAATAATGCCACGTTGCTATAAAATTAATTTATTTTTCTCTGATCTAGTTTGTTAGAAAATACTTTTTTCTAGTTTTTGTTGTTAGGACTAATTTGACAGTTTTAGAATATTCGTATATACTAGTACTACTAGGTGTTTTCAATTTTCGTGGTATTATAATACCCACTCTGTATATAAGGACCGATGCAGAAATGCCGACAGAAATCGATATTTATGATCGGTAATCATGATAAATGCAATTATCGATTATATCAATATGATCAGTTTATTTATTGTTGGTCAGACTTATATATCTTAGCCTCGCCACTATCGCCGCACTCGGAACCCACTGTGGTGGGTAATCTTAGGTGGAAAGATGAAGCTAATTGAACTTAGAAGTTTGAGCTCTATTCCTTTCACTGACCTGATGTGGTACCACACAGGTACGTAGAAACAGGTGTTCGTTTTGTGAACCAGAAGATCTCTAAATCCAGTTGCAGCAGAATAACCCTGTGAGGTCAGACACTCATCATGGACCCAGCTAGCTATCAAGGCCAGTTCGAGGCTACTGCGGGTTTTAGGTTTGTATTCTACATCTCCCTGGGCCGCAAGTCCCACACACCAATCGGCAGTGCCGTCGAATTACGATAACAACACGACCCAGCTCCGATGGGTCTCAAAGGATCGTAAGCACAGAAGGATCCTAACATTCCATGTACGATTGCGATTTTTATATAGGTGCCGGGGAGAGGGCCCCATCCAATGAATTTGTCACAGACCTCAAACGGCATAGTTATGCAGTGCAGTGCCACTAAGGGTCGATAATGTCGCATCGATTAATTTCCAATACCCCAGTACAAAAAGCAACTTACCCTTGGCAGAACGTCCAGCATCATATCGACCATGGCTGCCGAGCCGTACTCCTTCCACGCGTCTGCCTTCTTCGCCATCTGCTCTGCGTCCGCCGCCGCCTTCGCCTTGATAGCGAACGCTTCGGCCTGCGCACAGACAAACACGCTCTTTACTCACACAACTACATCAACGTGGCCCTTAGATAGGACGTAGACTCTATAAGCGTACATGAGCTTATTACTTATCCAATGAATTTAGCTAATGGCAGCCTTTTCTTCAGAGCCTAGTCAAGAGCGTAGGATAAATACGTAAGTACAAGTGCACAGACTGCCGATCTCAATGCTATATATGGCTAGCTGATACGTATGGAAGAATATCTGTAGTGGGATAAGACCGCGGCGCCTCTAAACGTCGCTGAAAACATACGTATGCTAGCTTTTGGATATTGTCTTGTAATTAAATTATAAACTGTCAAATTATTTATTAGCGTCATGCGTATAATACTATATTTTAATTCTATCGGTTATAGTGGTAGCGCTGGTGTTTCTTCTGTTGGCGTCCGTCTCAAAAACTCGCGAGACTGGCAGTCTAAAATGTCAGCAGTCAATAAGTATTACGATCAGTGACGGCGACACAAATGCACTCTCTAATCCCTCATCCGGTAATCTGGAGATCTCGAAGATCGAGAAGAGAGAGTTAGTCTGACACAAGCGGTGAGATATCAGGCGAAGGACAAACTCCAAATTCCTGACTCCGGACTGCTATTAAGAATCGAAAAGTCGATAAAACTTCTGTACATGGCTAGAGCCACGTACAGAAGTGTTATTCGGCTTTTTCACGCACGTTTTTTGTCACGCTGACGCAGATGGGTTAGAACCCTGGACCTCCGATGACCTGCAGCTGAATATACGACAGTCAAAACATTTCAAGAATAGACAAGAATACATACATTTTAGTTTATCCTGTAGGAGATAAAGAGATCACAAGTTACTAATGATAACCCTAGACGTCACTGTGGAAGAATACATTATGTATCATCGCTACCAATGTTCCAGTACATTTCACTAACTATTTCGATATCAAACAAGGATGCCGCCTGATGGGGAAGAAAGGTTAGTACCGCAAGACGAACTGGTGTTGGTTGGGCCCGGTGGACTGACCGCTTGCTTAAAGTCGCGGGCAGCCGCCAGATGCAATTGCTCCTGACCGTGGCCTTTGATGGATGGATGATGAAAGATGTTCCTGGCCATGAGCTCGGACAGGAGCATGGTGAAGATTGAATTGTAAATAAAATGCACATGATGCGCACTTGAACTACAAGGCTTTACTCAAGGAAGAGGTCGCTGCCCCTTACCCTGGGCATGACATGACCTTATCAAGGTCATCTTCACCCGCTAAAAGCAGCATAGTGACAGGACTTTGGGGGTACAAATATTTAGACTACTATTTACTATCTAGTCAAGATAACGACCAAACCAAAAATAAATATCGAACGCTTAAAGTTTATAAAAATTGCCACCAGAGCCAGCAGTAGTTGAGGGCTTACAGCATATATTATAAAGCTTATGCTTTCAAGGAAAAAGATACGTTAATCACTAGCAGCAACTTGTATCAGCAAGTATCGTTTAAATAGCAACTTACCTCAGCGCGCACTTTGACCGCCTCTGCCTCTGCCTCCGCCTCGAGGATCGTCTTTAGCCTGTTCGCCTCAGCCAGTTTCTCCAACTTGAATTTTTCTGCTTCAGCAGGCCTGTGTAGAAAACAATTTTAACATATTTGTATGGACGTTCTGGCGGCTCCTCCAAGCTAAATGCGACAGGGGTGTTTTATAAAGCATAAATACCATCAATTTACTTATACTTTCTGAATACCTGAATAAAATTTGTTAATTATTTTAATTTTGCATTTGGTATGACACTACCAAGGTTTGTATGTGGAAATATGTTTGAAATATTGTACATAAATCTCAGTACAGCAGAGCAAGCTAACAGTTTGACAGCTCGGCCACAACATCATACGTTACCATGAAAACAAATTGTTAGACAGGCCTACGCTTGTCGGGAAAACTAGTTCAGATTAAATTAGCCTTGGTTCTCGTCTACAAAAACATTTCTGAAGTCTTTAGTAACCATACCAAGCGTCAGCAACATCTTTGTCGTCTGCCATCGGTCATTCTCCATAAAATAAGGCTAGAAAACTGTATAGCATTACTCGGAAAAAATATGGCAAAAAAATATTTTTAGCATGTTAGTCGCATCATGCTAAAAATTCCAATGCACTCACAGTTTCGTTTGTTCTCTATTACAATTTTTTTTCCGAGTATTTTGTTGGACGAGACTTTAGATATAATTAAATAGTAAATAATGAATTAAGGCAGGTGTGTATGTTTTGTTTTCGTCAAGAAATTAGTTACCTGCGTACTGTAGCCTCTAGCTCCTTCTCCCGCCGCTGCACCTCCCACTTCTGCACGTTGATCTCCTGCGTCCTCTCCACTACAGCGATCTGCATCTGCTCCTCTTTGATGCGTTGCTTCGTTTTGGCAGCTTGCAACTCGTATGCCATCTCCGCTTCAGCCTGTGTGACATTTTGAACAAATATTTTAATTGCATACTTACATACCGATTGAATTCTTTGTAATCTCGAAATCAATACGGAACACAACAGCATATGTATAATTTAGATAGACCTAATGCCGACAGAGTAGACAAGCCAACCTTAAGTGCGCCCGCTGAAAAGTCGAAAGGGAAAGCAAATGTGTGGGTGTAAAAGTATGAGATGTTGGATTTGACAAATTGATTCTAAATAAATAATCTGTCCACAATGTTTTATAATACTCGACGTATATCCTTAGTCTGGCCATAAATGTTGTTTCAATAGGAAAGAAAAAATGTTACATTTGAATTTGGAATCTATCGTTTTTATACGATTGTTCATTGTGTTTTTGCATTTAGGCACCAGTACATTGTACAATATTTTGCGATATCAAAATGGAGTGGGGTGATTTGCGATATTGAAATGAACACAGAGAACAGAGTCGCTGTGATTGCATTACACTAAGTGTGTATGGAGCCAAATGCAATTTTTAACTCTCCTTTTTTCTGGTATGGTATTTGGTATTCGTCAAATACAGTGAGACTTCCCGTTTATGACAGAGAAACATCTGGCAGTCCACGTAGTATTAGCACGGAAAAGGTGGTCGAAGCAATAAGGGAAAGAATTCGAAGAAATCCTGTCCGAAAGCAAAAGATTTTCTCTTGGAAACTGATGATTGCACCTGGAGCAGCGTGTTTTAAGAGATGACTTAGGACTTGCAGCCTATAATAGACGCACTGGAAATTTATTAACTGGTAAATTAAAGAAGAGTAGGATGATAAAATCGAAACAACTGCTGAAGCGGAACGCAAAGGGAGGTAACATACGTTTTTTACGGATGAGAATTTGTTTACAATTGAGCAACGTTTTAACAAAGAAAATGACTATTTATGTTCAACGCTCTAAGGAAGCTTTCCAATTAGTCACCGGAATGTAGGTGTAGCGTAGTGTAGCGTGGGCATTATCCGACTTCAGTGATGGTTTGGTCAAAACCTATGAAGGAGTGACTGACCCATATTTTTGTGCAAAGAGGTATCAAGCCATCAAGATACTATTCTTGTGAAGGCAGTTAAGCCCCTCAATAACAACATGTACATCAACCAAGCATGGTCGTTCCAGCAGGACACAGCGCCGGGTCATAAAGCTCGGTCCACATCAGAGTTGAAGCCTGAACGTCGTCTAGTCCCGATCTGAATCCGCTGGATTGTGATTTATGGTCAGTTTTAGAGAGCACAGCTTGCTCTAAACGCCATGTTAATTTGGATTGCCTAAAACACTCCATGCTATTGGCAGTGCAGAATTTCCGCATTTAAAGAGTGCGTGCTTCTACTGGTAACAGAGAGGTCAGAGCAGTCTGATAAATACCGACGTCCATTAACATCCGCATATATATTTACACATACGGATATTAGTGGACCCCGGTAGTCACCAATAAATGTCTCCGATTAGCTGTCTCTTACGCTCTCTTATATATATATATATATATATCACAATCTACTTTCGCAGACGAAGTTGCGGACAACGGAGCGCATTATAACTGTGTATTTTTTATCTACTGATATGTATATCGTTTAATCTTTTATACAGACACAAAAAGAAGATAAGTAAATCTCTCTTACATACATTATTTACATTATTCACACGTACATATTTCAAGGTCATATACTTAAATCCTACAACAATAGACATAATTACATGGGCATTCCCGTCACCCCAAGGACTTTATGTATGTTTATCAGGTAGTTAGTCTGATGAAAGTTGTAGAAAACTTTACGTAGTTTGTTCATGATATTCGCCATGAATGCCTTTTTCGAAATTCAAATTATCATGAAGGAAGTTTTCGCTACGAGGCTTTCGGTAAGTCCATCACAACACTTCAGAAAGGTTTTAAAACTACAAGAATTTTTACACATCACATCTTATTATTTGCCGAGGTTACTTCGTCAAATTTTATTAAGTTGCTACTACGTAGTCATATCATCGCAGGTTATTGACCGTCTTGGCGGCCGATCTCCTGCTACTCGCATACACCCCTGACCAGCTATTGGACGGAGATCGTCTTCCCACCTGGTGAACGGTCGCCCACAACTTGGTTTTCCTAAACGCGACCTCCACTTCAGAACCTTGGCGGCCTATCTGCCATCTGATCTTCTGAGTATATATATATATATATATAAGGCAAGAGTCCATTAATACCAAACAGTCCTTACTATATATGCTAAATGTTTCTTAGCTCATGCTTCAAGCATAAGTCGTTTTACCTTATATAGTAGATGTAATTTTACGATTGCGTTCACCGTTAACATTTATACCCTGCAGCTTGTATCGTGTTTATATTTTGTCCAACTGTGCGCGAAAAAACATACAAACAACATAGTGTTAATATAGTAGTTTGAGCTTGAGTATACCATGAGCTGATTTTTTTTTTCTCTTAAAACTTGTTAAGATGAAGATAAGGCTGCCCCACAGATAGTGAGCCTAAAGTCATTACATCAATTAGGAGTAACTCTGAAAGCGAAACTGATGTGAAATGTATGTATGTATGTATCTTTGTATGTATGTATCAATTGGGCGACACTGCCATTATAGAAAAAATTAAATAGCTGCAATAAATAACGTAGTGGTCCAGCGATGATGTAATCAGCCACTTTACTGCTTATTGTTTGTAATTGGCTATTGTCAGCGTTTGTAATCATCATACCTAAGTCGGTGAGTCGAGGAGTGTGTGTGTGTAATGTAACAAAAACAGTTGTTATAATTATCGGAAATAATTTTCACGGAATCAATTATTCTCTCTTTCTCTCTTCTACGTTTAGGAGAGATGCATTCTGTTATGAGCTTTATAATAGCGCTGGGACAGCTCACGCACGTGGCCTGCGTGGGCAAGATTAGCTTGTGGGGAGGTTCATGATTGAGTCCCGGGTGTGTACTTGTGGACCATGAAAGTAGGAACAGATAATGACAATTACCTTTTTCGTTTGTACTTCAACATCGTAAGCGGCTTTCTTCAACTCAAAGTCACGTTGCGCCTTGGATATCTCGGTGTCGTTGAGGAACTTGGCAGCCATCCGCTGTTCCTCGGCCATCGCCTCTTTGATCCGAGCTTCTGCTTGCGCCTCGGCTTCACCGATTCGAGCGTCTCGTTTTACTTCAGCCGTCCGAGCCATACCAAGAGCTTTAAGATAGCCCTACAAAAAGAAACAACAATTATATTATATATCTTAAAATCTGATTTCACTTTTGGTATGGTATATACTTATATAGTTTATAACATTTTTATAGGCGTAGTTCCTGAGATAATCGAGACAGATTCACGCTCGCCAAATTTTAAGATGCAAAGTAATGTTAACCGGGCCGGCACGACCGAGGCGTTTCAATCGCTTACACATTAACAGTGTGAAGTTGTACGAGAATAAGGTCTCGTACAATTTGAGAAAATCCTGATAGCCCTACAGGAAAATTGGGTAAAGGTCCTTCATTGAATTATGCAGGTTCTAGTACATGAGGATGCCTTCATGCATGTTGGGAGCATGTTTAGCCTCAGACGTAAGTTCCTAGGTTCGAATCCCAGATAAGACCAAAATAAGACCGTTATCAGGATTTTCCATTTCTACTGATAGCCCCGAGCCAGGAAGTTGGCGGTGCTACTCTCCGTGTCGCCGAGAGCGCGTTCAGCCGTCGGTCATGCCCCCGATTTCCAGTCGTGTCGTATTAGCGGACGGTAATACGACACGACTGGAATTGAACGAAGCAAAAATTTAAAAAAATATTGGATTGAAAAATAGCAAATAGTGAGAATTGGTCATAAATTACATTGAATTTCATCGCGATATTCCCACGGGATCGGACTATGTGCGGATGAAACTGCGGGGCGCAGCTAGTACTTGTGCGAAAATTATCAAAAAATAAAAATATTTTATCAACATCATAACAATAATGACATAGCTAAGTAATCTGCTACGCTATCATTTACAAAAAAAGATTATTATCGTGCCTGTTAACATCGCTGAACAAATACAAATTAATCTTCCTTCGCTACTGTGTTGTGTCTGGCAATGGTCTGCCTCCTGAGTCAGAGATATAAAACTAGCTGGATACTAGATGATCTAACGTTGGAGAGCCCTACAATTAGCAGACCGGACAACTCTTCGCAAACTCGAGATAAGACAAAAATAAGGGATTGCTACCTTAATAATTTGTAAACTGAAACCGTCCTCGTAAACTTTCTATCCATTGGTGATTAGATGACATTAAACGATATGAATTCAAAATTAAAAAAAAAACACAAGAAACCTCTTATTTAGAAGAAATCGATAGTAAGTTTCAAAAGAAAGAGATTCAGTAAGTAACTTTATGTGAGAACAAGGTCAGTGCTGACACAAACATCAAGGTAGTAATTTCAAATATACATACCTCATCATCTCTTATGTCTTTAAGTGTGTAGGACACAACTGTTATTCCCATATTAATAAGGTCACTGGAAGCGACCTCAAATACCTGAAATAATAATATGTATGCACCAGTTATATTAGTATCCTTTGACATTATTTATCAGTGTTTATGAAGTTCAGCACAACAAATCCGGCCATCAAAATAAAATGCAACAACATAGGCGACACTACTACAACAGATCATAAAATGTAATACTATAACACGGAAGTAAGTAATATATACCAAATAACACCACCGAAAAAGAAACAAAAAGAAATACTGAGCCAACTAACCAGACAATTAATAGCAGAAAGGAAGAAACTTTTGAAAATGAATTAAGACAATTTAAAAAAGTTTACTTCGTTAGGTAAAGATATGTCATATAATAAAGGAAGATAAGAACAGAATAAGAACAGAGTATATCAATGAATGTATCAAGAAAACGGTCGCAGTGAAAAAGGCACTAAAAGAACTGAAGGACCCAAGAAATGGATACTCAAAGTAAAATACTTTGCTAACCAGCATGGAACAAAACGATTGTCAATACTGGACTATGCAACCAACTTCTTCAAAGCCTTATATTCTACTGCCACAGCGAGCAAAGATACCATTACGTTACTGGGTAAGTGTGAAGTTATTATTGCAATCAGAACACAAAAAAATGACAAAGCCCCAGGACCAGATCATATAACCAACGAGTTAACGAAAAACAATCTCACGGAAACAATAAAACCCCTAACAGCTATATAACAAGATCCTAAAAACCAAATACATTCCGACTCAGTAGATTAATACCGATATAGTACTCTTTCACAAGAAAGGCGACAAAGACTACATAAATAACTATTGTCCCATAAGTTTGATGTCGAATATATATAAAGTATTCTCAAAGATTATACTTTACCGAATGACAAAAAAAACTTGATGAAGAACAGCCTAAAGAGCAAGCAGGATTTAGATCTGAGTATTCTACTGTCGATCACATGCATACTTTAAAACAACTGATAGAAAAAGCACAGGAGTATAGATTACTATGTCCGGGTTTCATAGACTACAATAAAGCCTTCGTTTCTATAGACCACAACTATATTTGGAAAGCTATAAAAAAAAAAGCAAAGCATCGAAGACAAATACATAAGAATAATGCATAAAATATACGTAAATAGTGCAGCACAGATAAAATTAGAATTCAAAGGAGAACGAATTGAAATTAAAAAGGAGGTTCGACAAGAGGACCCACTCCCACCAAAACTTTTTGGGAACAGTATAGGAGTGAATATCAACTAACAATGGATACGATTTGCAGATTACCTAGTAATTCTTTCCAATAAACCCCAAAAACTACAGATCATGCTGCAAGATCTTGCAACAAAAAGCGGAGAAGTGGGTCTTAAAATGAACAAAGCAAAACCAAAGCAATGACAAATAGCATTGAGACACCAATGACAGTAGATGAAGAAAGATTAGAATATGTAGATTCATGCAGATATATCGGCCAGCATTTAATGACCCAACAGAACAAAAATTGAAACGAGAATTTCAAACACATGGAAGAGATTTTGGTCACTGCAAGATATGTTAAACAACAAAAACTATAAAGTATTAAATATGTGTATTTTGCCTGTTGTAACATATGGTTGTCAGACCTGGGTTGTCAGATACTCAAAAGTTAAGGACATGCCAAAGAAGCAAGCATCGCAGCATCTTGGGGTAAATAAAATCACAAAGAGACCAAAAAAGGGCCATATTCACAAAAACACTACAAAACTGAAATGGAAATGGGTTGGTCACTTGTTTAGGGATACAAAAGAAAAGTGGACAAAAGTTGTCACAACATGGACACCGAGAGAACACGCAAAAAGACGGAACGGCAGACCCATATCGAAGATGGACCGACGATCTGAAAAAAGTGGCCGGACCACTTTGGACGCAATTCGACGGGATATACAACAGTGGAAAGAGTTGGGGAGACCTATGCGTCGACAAGATGCGCTGATGAACAATTACAACAATTATGGTTAATTTAGACAAATACGTGTATAGGTATATCAGCATAGGTTAATAAATAATAATGAATATACATACAAACAGGCCAATTGCTTTACCAGCACTATTCATGTAAATAGGTCTTTTATGTAATATAATATGACATAATTATTTATAATATAATATGACTTTCAAGAAGAAGTCTTATCAAGAATCCAAAAAACCAAGGATTACTTTAATATGTAAAATAATTCTTAAGCCTGTGTGCGTGTAAGCAATATCCCTCTCAAAAGAAAATATAGCGTAATCATAAAGATATTGTAGTAGTTACAAATTTAAACAATTATCATAAGTAACAGTGCACAAACCTTTTTGGAGAAGATTTTTCTGTCTTTGTATATTTCTTCTACAGTCATAGAGCCCATTATTGCACGTTGATGACCTTCAAGGGTAACAAGGGCTATATGCTGTATTTCCTGCTCGGATTTGCCAAGAAATTGTTCACAAGCTGATAGTAACATTTCTGCATTCTGGCCTTGTATTTTTACCTAAAATCATAAAACAATGAAGGTCATTTCAAAACGATTTATTTCACTACTAATGTTAAATTTACAATCATTAACAATCGTCGACCATTAACTACGTAGCGCTTTTCAAGTGGGGATTGAGCCTGCACTTCTACATTATTTTTTGAGGTCGCAGTACCTATTCCGACCAAATGACTTCCGTATGTATGTGTATGTATGTATAACTGTACCAAACAATAGCATTTTATTGCACTCCAAGAATTATACATTTCAATGAAAAATTAATTAATTTGGGTTATTACGTCTTCAAAAAAATAAATCTCGAAAGAGGCTTTTTTCAAAATAACTTCCAAGATTCAAACAAAAGAACCTAAATTTGAATAAGAATTAAATTAAAGAGCCACCGACACCAAAACAACATTATAAAAGCAGAAAACAAAATTTTGCTCTCTGGGGGGGTTTCTAAATGTCTAAATTTTTTTTTAATTTCCTTTAAATTATTTGCGCACGAAAAAAATTAAGTCCAGTAGTCCAGTTTTGGAAAGGAGATAAAAGTTTTTCATCCTGCCGGTCCCATTATAATAAATTAATAAAACATCTAGTCAGCTCAATTCGTCTGCAAAGTAACAGTGCTCTTCTAAAGTAGATAAGAAAGTACAAAATATATAAAAGAAACCTGTGCAATGCCGGTAACAGATATTGGTACACCTTGGCTGGTATATACTGTCGGTGATTCAACTTGTAAAGTCATTGTGTTCAGGGATATTCTTTGTACACGCTGTACGGCAGGCCACACAAACGCTCTTCCACCAGGCACAAGCAGCGGTTTCGAGTAACAGCATCCTGTAATATAATTTTTTTTACATTAGGTGTCAAAAGAGAGGTGTTAAGCCTCTACTGACTACTGGGGTCCATTGACATTTATTTACAGACAATAAACAACACATCTGCGTAACATTTATGCAGATGCATAATTATTATACAGATGTGAGGAAGAGTGACCTTCCTGGCCTGGCCAATAAGGCTGCAATGCAACAGGGCTAGTGCCGTACCTCTTACTCAAATATATAATAGTATTTCAACTAAAATATTCCAATGAGTGACACAGAAATTAGTTGGATATGTCAATTGATGGTAATTTAGGATGAAGGACAATCTATTTCATAAAATTTCAGCTTGTGTACAACTTGTAAAGGTAATTAACCCAACTGGTCAGGTGTATTTAATAAAAAAATTCTAAGTATACAGGTGGGTTATGTGTTTAGCTGTCTATTTATTTTTGTATGTTCGTTCGTTCATAGCACTACATTCATGAAACGTGCAGATAGGATTTGATGAATCATAACACAATTCGAATCAGGAGATCTGAGAGTGACTACGGAAGTAGGCATATGCAGATGCATTGCCTACCCTTACCCCAGCCCTTCTCAAAGGGCAACTAGCTATGCACAAACTCTCCAAAACATGACAAAACAGCCACCACTTCTAAGGCTGTATATATCATGTAGATTAAGGATTCCTTTACAAAGTATTATTCCAGATAACTATCTGCATTTGTGGTAGCTATAAGAACTATACAAAACAACCCTCTTCCACGGTCCACACTATTTCAAACCATTAATAAGAAACAAATTATTACTAAAAAATGTGCTTTTGAAATTTTTTTATATTTGTAGTATCCGAGAATATGTAGTACTGAATTTTTTTAGCTTTCATTTAAAGGACATATACCTTTTTTTGATTTTTGTTTGCCTAATGCAAGGTTGCGTTGGAGAAAATAAGCTTCTCTGGGCCTCTTTCCCTCTCGCTCACCTTCTAGACTTTAGGTTGATTGGTATGATCACGGATATTACTGGCAGCCTAACAATTTTCTGAACAAAAATCTAAAGTTCCTCCTCACATACCCTACATCTCCACTTTTATTACTCTATTAGTAGAATTTAAATATATTTATATAAAATTATTAACTTTAACATTTATTAAGATGTATTTAAATCCTACGTATACATGTAGAGGGATGTCTAAAAGGAAATACAACAATCTTTACTTGTTTGTCTCTCATGATATTGACATTGATGTTAATCCAACATCAACATAAATCTTTGCCAGACAATTTCTGAACATTTAATTCTTTCAACAAGTATCAACTACATTAAACATTTTTTAATGTTAACATTTTAATAATTTGATTTCAAATATATATTATTCGCATACAAATGATATATTTATATGTTACTGCTTTGTGTTCAGTTATAAAGTGTTGTTTTAAATACAGTTCTATCATTTGACACATGTAAACATGTATTGAAAACGCATACCTAATTTAACATATATACATTATACATGCACTTTCTGTTTATCTACAAACAACAAAAAGAGCTACAATAATAGAGGCACAATGATATTTTACACTATATTAAATATTGAAACCAAATTTTAATGGCTAAAATTATCACAAGCACACAATTATAGTTCATTCTGCATATGTAATATTCAAAACTAAAGCCAACTTAAATGTATGTTTTTAAATAACTAATTTTAGTTAGAATCTTAAGATATGAGACGGAAAGCTTAATAGATAAGATCTGTATTAAATTTTCCAGCCAACAGCGATAGGGATAGCTGAATATCATTAAATTTGACAGACAAAAACAAATATTGAATCAAACCAAACTGCTTAGCATAGCATTAAAAGGTATCATTTGGTATAGCATTACGTAAAAATTAAATAGAATATAAATAATATAGGATGTGCAGTAAGGAACCAGCATTCATAATATTAACTAAAACAGCCCAATTTTCCGCTGATAAATTTAGGCTAATATTGTTTAAGTAAGAGAAACACACCCCACAGTCAGATGGTGTGGTGTGTAATATGATGTATATATTATGGAAATAACACATTCACATTATGTTTTCCACCCCACTTTTCTACATCCCCCGCAGTGATCCACTGTGCTGTCACTAGATGCACAAAAAGATGCCAATGCTCCAAACTAGTATTATGCCCTTATGTCCAACCAGTATTATGTGTATGATTCATGGTGTAGACAGAACTGATATAATGGGATATTAGACTGATGACTTCTCAACCTATATCTCAAATAAACTCAATTAGCTTTATTTTAATTGGTGACTAACACATATAGTAATAATTCCATATAGTAAAAATAACAGAACAAAAAAAAATGTGGCATCAGCAGTAGGAAAAGTATGTTGTGAATTTACAAATAAATAATATGCTTAGCATTTTATATTTCACATGTTGTTATATATTAGAAATATCTCTTGTTAGTAGCAGTAGAAGTTCAAGTATTAATTATATTTTTAATAGTAAATATTTATAAGTTGTGAATATATGGCTTATGGGTGGGATGGGATGAGCGAAACACACCTGCATAATCTCTGTGCAAGGAGATAACCCTTCAGCTTGTGATTATACTATTTTTACGCAGTGTGTTAAAATGTTATCAATGAGAAGGACATATCACTAATGATTTTAATGACTTGTTCATTGAACGCTTCTATTTAGAAGCGCAATAAAAATTCGCATTGCTCATTGCTAAATAAACATTAGTTGATTAACTGATTAGCGACAGAAAAAAATATAAATGCGCTGAAGACGGTGACACAGTTTTACCACAGTTTTACGATAACTATTTTTGAATAATTACAAGAGAACCATTTAAAAGAGAAAGAGTATTTCACCGAAAAACAACTAGAGGGATAGCTTACCTGATACAACGAGCGCCTCGTTCGGCCCGCAAGTAACAAAACCCCATGTCATTTTACCAGATATGAAGTAGTTTATTTAGAAACTTAAATAATTATACGATATATATATATACTAATCGAGATTAAATATAGTAACGACTCAAAAACTTATCAACAATTTTTTTTTAATCAAAACATAATAATCGGCTTTGCTTCAATGGAGGGGTAGGCCCTTTTTACTTTTTTTTCACTAATACAGGCATCGAAACCATAAGTCTGCAGCCAATGATGTCATACTTTGACAGTAATGTATTTACGCCTACCACGCCTGTTTATATGATCTGTATAATTATATTATACATAATAATTTTTCAAAATTTTATGATTTTGAAATAGTTCATAATATTTATAAACATTAATACGCAAAGAAATCATCAAACAAGATTTTCAAGTAAATAAAACAAAAATTTAGAAAAATATTTTGTTACAAATGCACACTTATAAGAAAATGAACATTAGTTCATTTACTGCCCAGCAGTAAGTTTCATACTAAAACAAAGGCGTAATTACACGTAATAGAACACTCTAGTGCAAAGGGATGTACAACAAAAAATAAACGACATACACCAGAATATTGTTTTTTTTTTTTGATCTAATAATGCCGGAGGGTGATGCCTTCGATTAATATGTCTATTTATATTTTTGTATGCATATGTATATTTATGTGCATAGCCGATCCGTTATGCTTCCTGAAAACTAATTAGAGAACCAAACTTGCTCTATGTGTAGACATAGAGCAATAGAAGCAATAGTGCTTCGACAGAATCTGTTTTTTCGCAAAAGAATATGAATACTAAAAACATGTTTTTATAGGACATCATACTAATTATATTAGAACTATGGCGCTTTCGAAAATAATTACAGTCAACTGACTTGAATGGTGCGAGACGCGGTGACGTCATTCATCACCTGGATGGAATCGTTTGGAGGGGAGGTGTCTTCCCTTTTAACTATAAGCACATTGTTTGGAGCTGCTTAGAGAAGAGTTGAGATCGCACCCCCCCCCCCCCCCAAATGGGACCGTCGGTTTATGCGCGTTTAGTACTATTACTGTCTGACTCCTGTGTAATTATAATCGAATAGTGTTATGAGATTGTTGCAAGTACTTATTGCTTGAGGACCACGCTACTGGTGACTTTAGTTAGGTGCGTTTTAAAAGCGTGTCTGATAGTGATAAAATTCGCACATATTGCGATCAAAATCGTCCCTGTAGCTCCGTTTTAAAATAATCAGACAGTCGATTAGTTTCTTTTCTGGGTCGTATTAACAAATCCGGGACTCATTACCTGTGTCTGCATCAAATCTATCTATCATATCATAGCACCATTCCGCCCTGCTGGCTTGTTCTGTGTCTTAGTGTGGATGTACGGCACACAGCGTGGAAACATTCTCCTGGAACAAAGATATTGTTCTTGTAAAATCTCATGAACCCTTCCCAATCCTGTCTTCATTATGTGCTGTATTTATATTGATGCTCTGGTACGTTATTCGCCTATTGTCTCGATCTTCTTTAGTCTTGATCAACTGCTACTGATGAGGACGTTATCCTATTGTATATAATATTTCCTTAGGTACTCTTATTAGATTGCAAACTGTCCTCTTAGATGATTACAAATGTATTGTTAATTTGAGGACCTATATATAATAGCAATAAGGATAAAATTGTTTGGGTTTGGAAGAACTCGTTACAAAAATGAGTCCATTGTTTTCGTAAACGATACTACAAAACATTCCATCAATGGTTTATTACACTTAAAGAGAAAACAAAGATAACAAAATAGAAAATTAGTTATAAATGAAACGTTATTCCATCAAGTCATCCGTCAAGAAGACTGGATATATTTGACCTCTTTTTAAGAAGAAAATCGATCTCAATCGATTATCAAATAGTTTTTATAAACGCATCAGATAATTCGATCTTACACCTCCGCAGAGGGGACGCGCTGGCAAGGCTTCATCATCATCATCATCATCATGATTATCAGCCCCTATCGTTCCACTGCTGGACATAGGTCTCTTTCAAGGCTTATTGTGTATTAAACAATCTCAGATACTTGCAATTTACTTTTAACTTGTAACCCTCTTGGTTAATAAAGAAGATTGAGAAGAGAGATAAGTTTGTATTACTATTTTTGTCTATATAGTTCGCTGTACATTGCGCAGGGAGAAATTAATAAAAATGGTATACATAGTGTGAATCATGCAGCTTTTTTCAGTGTCCTAAAGAGTAAACATGGAAATCATGTTTTTTTTTGCCATTTATCACTTACTGGCCGATATAATAACTTACCAATACATACAAGATTATTTTTACGATACTATTAACACTAAAAACTAATAACAATTTATTACTATAACATAACACTTTTAGTGTTGTTGTAAGATTCTAAGGCGAAATTCTAGGCTAAGATCATATGACCAAACCGCTTCGTCTTTAGTAGTTCATTTTTCTTTAGTTGCTTTATAAAGTAGACGTCTTTACTTAGACATTTTTTCAAAATTTTCAAAACACTTTTAATTAAAAAAAATACGAAAATGGACGGAACAGATCACAAAATAATTTTGAATTTGACATTAACGCATACTTTTTTCATGGGTACATAGAGATTTGAGTATATGTACATATTATGAGTGACACTTAAATATTTACTCGTTAAATAAATTGGATACTGAATCTATTTCTATGCAATTAGGCTGTTTATCTTTATTAAACACGATGCGCGTAATGTACTGTCACAGACAAGGCACTTGCATAAATTGATAAGTAATGCGATCAGCCATGAATCCACTTATGTAATAATATGTTATTTCTGCGTATACAGGTATTTTGTTACAAATAATAATTAGCGAGGTTATATAAGTTTCTGTTATATATAAACTACTATATTTCATGATTAGCAGTTTCAATATTACAGAAACTAACAGAAAATAACATCAATATGACCCTACCACAGTATGTATATTTACAAATACAAAATAAGTCTTGATGCGAGTCAAATAAGGCTATATTTTTATTATGCAAAGAACAATATTTACATACAAAAAGCTTTAAACAATAACTTTATTTTTATTTAAGACGACTTATTCGTTTGGTCATATGCTATTTGTGTCACAGCACTTTACCGCATTATTACTCTATATTCTCGTTGACCGGAAGTACGCCATATTTGTTTACCACTTAGGACACGTCGAGAAAAAATGGACTATACACAACCTCTTAGGCTGATTTCCTTGATTTATTTTAATTATTTATATGACCCGTCCAAGGTCACATAGGGAACATGACTTGCAAATGAAGATAATATAGTTAGAGACCTACGCGATCTTGGTTAATGATAAGAATGCATTAGTTGGCAGATAATAAACCACATTTGCTTTCTCTTTCGACAGAGACGGATGCGTTTTAGGCTTGCTTCCTTCTTTGTCTTTAGACAAAGAAGGCAAGCATTCTTTTTTATTCTATGGCCATAGCATAGACACCAGTATATTATTTGATCAGTTTTCTTATAATTCCTGTATTTCCGACGATGCAATCTTTTATACTATCTATATTAAATCTGTGGGGATATGACAGGTTATTAACATTATGTCATATATATAGAAATTGAGAAAATCCTAAAAGGAGTCATCTACCGTCAAAAGTCAGCATTCACTACTCGGTTAGTGCTGTTGTGAGCTAAAAGATAAGACTGCGGGGAATCTTTGTTTATTTATTCCTTAGTTTAGTTAGTGTTTATTTTTACTTACATTTAGTCTTTCACTTTGTGAAGAAATCGGCATATAATTTCACTGTCACTAGCATTATTGGAAAATAATATTTTTTAAAATTATTTACTTGCCAGCTACTTAAATGTATAGGTACTTACTAAGTGGAAATAGGATGTCAATAGAATGGTTTTTCAAGACCCTATACAGAGCTGCAAGTATTTCGAGCAAAGTCATGTATGAATTTATTTATTATTTTCTTAATTAGTTGTAGTTGTTACTGTATTGTCTGTATTCATTAGCAAGATATGGGAATCTAATCTGCGGTTCGTTGGTGAAAAACAACCTAGATGGCGGTATCTTACCATAGTAAAGTTATAACATTTTAGGGAGCTTGCGCTATCTGGGAATCTATCCCTAACGATAGACTTTTAACTTAAATGTATTTAGTATCTTTGCTCCACTACAGCCAAAATGGAGTAGTTCTGCGGAAATTTATGGCGGATATATTAACGAAATGTTACGTATAGTTGATTTAAGCACCGTGCCGTAAAGACTTGTGTTACAGGTACTAGACAACGGAAATATATTTAATATAATATTTAGTATATTTAAATTTTTTAATATAGAAATATATAAATAATAAAAATCTTAAATATATCTGCTACGTATTAAAATACATATATAAACATCCATGACCTAGGCGGGCCTCGAACCCGTAAACCGCCATCAACTGTGCCACCCTGTCGTCGAAGACTGGGTGTTCATAAATTACGTCAAACAAATTTCAAGACTTTTGGCTCCCTTCGCCCTTGTCACACTTTTGATATAATAAGGCTATAACTAAATACACTTAGTCAAGTCACAAGCAACATTTGTGTGGCCAGTATTCTTAATGCTGCCCACAGAAATGTTCCTTTATTTTAATTTAGAAAATCAGAATGTATACTTTTTCTGATTTGACGTGTTATTTGATATGGAGTGCGCGCTTAAAGAAATCAGTGTCGTGGTTATCGCACTACATAGTTGAGGTTACGCGCCAACCTGAATTTCCGACATGCTGAAATATTTGAATTTCACCAAAAGATTCGCTTATCGCACCATCAAACGATATAACGAGTACACAAGTTTGGATGCGGTCGCACTCGCTCTCTTAGGAAACACACGCTCTCACAGTAAAAGGGGGTTTAATGAAGTGTGAAGGCTGTGAGCGATGCGCGCCTAATGGACATAAGACTGAAGAAATTCCGCGCTTTGTTGAAGAGGTACGCAGGAAAAAGAATAGCCAAATTCTTATTACGGGTGAAAAAAGTTTTACCGTTGAGGAGAGCTACAAGAAACAAAATGATCAGGCGCAGGCCCACAGCAGTGAAGAAGTAAGCGACGTATTCCGCACCTCCAGCGAGTCCATTTTCCATCATCAGTTATGGTTTGTTTAGGTTAGGCGATGGGGTGAACTCTGATAGTTTGGATGAAACCAATTGAACCGGCCGGAGGCGGCTGCTATTTGCACCCCTCTTATAAGAAGTTTATATATTTAGTCTCCAATAAAGGGCATGAGGGGGCGGCGCTCTTTACATACGGTGTAAGGGGCGAGGATGTGAACCTTACCATGTTGCACTATCCCAAAGTGGATAGGGTTGTCCCGTGATACGGCGCAGCATTTCTGTGGAGGAGGCGCCGGTCCTTCAGGGGACTGACTAGCCGTCGATGTGCCCTGTTGAGATTTAGTTCCGGGGCACATCGACAAATGTGGTACTGATGGCACTCGCGGTGGTTTTTGTGGGTATTCGGCACTACAATGTGTCGCAAGCCCCACACACCACTGGCCACCACCCAGGGCCGGTGGTGGCGCGTAAATGCGTTTCCCTTCGTCAATAAAAAAAAGAATCTCGTATTACTCACGACTTAACTGAGATACATATTTGTTAGAAACGCATAAAAACGAATGCGATTGTTTATCAAAGTGCACCCGGACCTTGTATAACCAGCTTCTCATAATATGTTCCATAATATGCCCTGGATATTCCAGCAAGATTCTGCGCCAGCCCACAAAGCGAGAAGCTTGCAAGACTAGCTGACTGCGAGAGACATAGACGTCATCCGGCTCGAAGAATGGCCCTTCTCCAGTCCAGAGTCTTTCCCTATTTTGTAATCCAGCGTATTCATACGTTGGATTACAAAATAGGGAAAGACTTGCAGCAGCAGGCCTGCTTAAAATCTTATCCCAATTTGGAGTCACTAGTCTCGTTAACGTTAATAGTTTTGCTGATATGTAATTGTTTCTTCCCACCCTGAAATGAAATGAGCTACTCCAGATCGTCCATGATCCTAGTTTTTAAGTTTTCCCCTTATATGGGCACTAAACCCTACCGATTTTCCAAATTTCAGCTCTCTACGTTTATAAGAATTACTAGTTCTATTGTAACGACAATTGGGTCAGTGAATCAGTAGGTGTCAGCATAACCTTGCGTCGGAAAACGATCAGACGGAACATACAGATGAGTTGCCCTCCTAAGCTTCCTTCCTTGCATTCTAATGCGCGATGTCACAAATAAAACGCAATAGCATAGCTGTCACTTTATGGTAATATTTTTTGTGTGAGAGGTACCTCACCAGTTGTGCCCGGCCCAACTTAGCTGGAAAGCAGCATTACACTACCTCTTATAATCTCTACACCTTTTATTGTTATTACGTATATAATACGTAACGTACATAAAAGTAAAGCATTTTTTTTTATTACATAATATTATTTTACATTTACAGTGTACCTGACACTGATTCATGTACTAATTAATAAAAATGATGTAATAATTTTGTAATTATTATATAATATTATATATTGAAAAAATGGAGCAAAGACCGAAATTATTGATTAATACACAATACTATGATTGTATTTTAAATTTGAAGGCTCTATGCCTGCTAGAAGTGCCTTAAATTTATGATCGGTTGGCCAGCGGGTGACAAAATTAAGAAACTTTGACTAGTTATTATTATTAAACTACTGGTTCGATTTGAAATAGAAAAGGATGGTACGGCCGTGTCGCTTTCTTGCTCGACTTCGCAGGGGCACTACCCCGAGTTATACCGGTAGTCAGCGCTCGCACTCAGGCTGCCGACATATGAATTGCAATAAATGTGTTCATTGGTTGTTAGAAGTATGCGCGAAAAGTGCATACTTCTAACAACCAACGTTTGCTTTGCACCAAACGATGGATTTCATTAATTGATATACTCATAGAAACTAAGAAGTTGCCACGTTCATCCTTTCAGGACCTGGAACATTGATTTATCTAAAACGATCAGATGCAGAAGGGCCTGTCCCTTCTGCATCGGTGCTCTCTTTTAATGAATGTTGTGAAGAGCATTCTCAGTCAACAAAGAAATAGCTTGTATTTACAATTACAATTGAGCTGTCTAATACTCGAGTAGCAGATCTGATTTCATACATAAAAGATGCCCCAAGTTTCAATGATGCTCAGAAGTGAAAGAACATAATACCGCCGTAAGTGATCTTCAGTGTCGCGTTTCGTGTCGGTTTGTGAGTAGCCGGTGGCCCAGGGGGGGGGGGAAGTAGGGCAACGATTCTGCAGTGTAGTTATGTGGATGTTCATGGGCGTCGGTAGTCGTAAATAGGCTCTGATTTCTCGTTTGCGCCCTATTCTATAAAAAAAAAGCGAAAGGCTCCTTAAGAAGACTGTGTTAGTGAAATTTTAATCCGATGAATACTGAAGTCTGTGAAGATTGCCAGTTCAGGAATACCCCGGCCACAGAGCAAACAGAGTTTTCTCTGTGATCCCAGCACCCCTGACCACCTTGCACCGCATCCTTAAGCGATGCGGCACAAACTTTAGGAACCCCTATATTAATAAAGAAGTTTATAAAACTATATTAAGCTGTTGCCTCACTAGACAATATCTTAATATACTTTATAAACTTCTTTATTATCCCTTAACGCAATATGGAGAGATTTATTACGCCTACGGCTATTAAAATTGTTCAAAAACTAATAGGTATCGATTTAGAACACTTTCATAGTGGACAATTTTGAGCATATGTCGCAGTTTAGTCTTATTGTCGACTTCATAGGCAATTGTGATTCTAAAGAGTCAACATTACGCGCATGGTTCTAAGTTGTTTTTACAAGGATATAATTTATATTGTACATCTCTTAATCGGAGTGTTTTGAGACACTGATTGTGTATATTGGTATTTTTTTGTAAATCGATAATTCTTTTACAAGTTAAAAGCTTTGAGAAATAATAATTAAAAAAATAAGGGATGAGATTTTGGATATCTCTTGGTTCAAAATGCAAACATGATAGGGGATTAAATTCGAGATAATAAATAATAAATTTGTAAATCGATAATCGATTTAATGGTATAGATTATAAAGAAACAAAATTTTCGTCATCAGCGTAATTTTCTTGGTCATGTCAATTTTAGTCAGGGCTGAGATATTCTATTACCTACATAGTTCCTATGGCTATCGACCAGATCTATTATTAGACCGTGAATCTTCAATTTCAATCATCAATCCCATGGTACCATATATTGCAATGTTATATAATTTACGTAATTATGTGAACCAAATTTCAACTTAATCGAACACAGGAAAGTGGGTCTAATTCAGCTTACAAGACCTAAATATTTCAAAAGTTTTTCAAAATCAAGATTTAAAAGCTATTTACTAGTCATTTTTAGCTTTTAAGATGTGCTTTGACAGTCTTTTCAAATTCATTAAAGTTCATTAAATTAAAAAAAACACACTTAACTTCTTTTACAAGTTAAAAGCTTTGAAAATAATAATTTAAAAAATAATGGATGAGATTTTGGATATCTCTTGGTTAAAAATGCAAACATGATAGGGGATTAAATTCGAGATACAAATATCTGCGGATAAACCATAGCGTACAAAGATACGAAGATTCATTAAACCTCCGTTTTTACAAAATCATCATTCATCAAAGCCACATTTTTAATCGTATAACCCGCTATATAAAAAAAGGAGTATCCGCATGGATCTGCAGGGCTGCTCTTATTCACGCCATCCCAACAACGGACCGCTGGACTTTCACGAACTGCAGAGCATTTTCTTTTTATAGTATAGGGGGACAAACGAGCAATCAGAGTCTTTCAATGACTACCCGCTTGTATGCAGCATGGCACTACCTCTGTCCACCATGTCTTTACGTCGGTATGTGTGAGACAACACAGTCATGCCAATAGTACCAATTACAATGCACAGCTATAATTTTAGTTCAAAAATGAAAGCGGACCCTTTACAGGGGCGCTTTTTTGTCTGTCTGTTCATCAGTTAAGTATGTCCGTATGTCAGTCAAGATCCTGTTAGGATCGTAGGAAATGATACAGCCATTGATGAATTTATTAAAAAAAAAATTTGAAATCTGCACGAACATATAAAGGACACCCTATAGCATGAAATTATGAAATTTGGCAAGAAGTATTATGAAATTTATGAATTTACAGTACATACACATAAAATAATCAATATGAAAATTGGTAAGTTATAATTACTTGACAGTGATAGAAACGGACGCCGTCTCTAGAACTGACGTCTGAGCACCCATATGTTCCGTTTCAACGCTTCTTTAAGACGGGTACTCTAAGACGCGGTGAAGTGTGAAAATTTCACACTTCACTGCAACATAAATGACATCACAACATCGTGTATAATGTGAATAACAATATTGATGATTAGCTGTTACCCGCGACTTCGTCGGCGTAGACGAATATGATTCTTGGCATGATCTTAATACTAAATTTGACCCGCCCTTGTACGCCTTTGCGGATCTTAAACTGGGGTATAAAAACATAGAATGACTCATGTGAGGGTTAGATACCTATCTGAGTCAGTTTTTTTTTTATAGTTTTTTATAATATGTATTGTAGTATGGGCCCCCCATACTACAATACATATCCTTCCCCAAACGAGAAGTCGGAGCCCTTCCACGATTTGCGACGCTCATGACGCCATTCTACGACTTGCGTTGCCCTCCTTTTAACACCTCACCGCAATGGGCCACCGGCTACTACCTGGGTCACAAACTGCACGAATCGCAACTTTACGGCGAGTGAGCGACAGGAACCTCCTCGGCCGTGCCGTCCCAATTAAGCTGCAGTGCAACGTGGCATTATCTCTTACTAAATAGTAATTTTAATGATTAAAAAATCTAACCAAGCAAAATAGAAACGGTAATAATTATTAATAGTAAATGTATAAATTTCTATAAGTCTTGAGGCTTGCTGCATAGACTGTAATTTTGTACTGCATCCACTTCGCGTTTATTTTTCCTCGCCTTCATTCTCCATGGTAATTGATATTTATAATTTATCACAGATATTTCACTGCCAAATATTGTTTAAGTTACTCACGAGCGCACGGTCACATTGAGTCAGTTCAGGGAAATTGACGTCCGCTCAGAGGACCCCACTTGTTCGGTGTGCCGCTACACCTCAACGAAGTTTGGGAGTTTTGGGAGCAGGACCGCTTCCCCGTGGCTCCACCATTAGCGGACGTGTAGAAACACCACCGGGGCTTAGCGCGTAGGGGGAATCTGTTATCGAGTCCCTCATGGGTCCTCAGGCTCAGGGGCAAATATATAAAAAAAAAATGAAATTATTCAGGTTCCCATCCTTGCCCCTTGTCCTCTTCTTATGAGAAGGGCACAAACAACAGCCCTCAATTTAATTGACTTCGCTTAAGGTGTCGGGGTTCACCCCATCACCACGACACGGCTGGAATCATGGTGGAGTGGTGTACTTCTTGGCCAGGGATTGCAGAACTCAGTATTTGACTGTAAGCCTCCGACGTGTTCCGAATAAAGAAGTGTTTATACTGCACGCGGACAAACAAGCAGTCGCAGTGTTTTGATGATTACCGATGCCCACAAACATCAGCATAAATTACTTTCCCAATGCGTTGCCATCCTTTCCTTCGCCCTTCCAATGGGCTACTGGCTGCTCACAAACCCGACGAAACGCAACACCAAGTTTTTCACTTTACGTTTGTGTCATGTGAGCGAAAGATAGCTCCCCAGTCGTGCAATTCCAATTCAGTTGCAATGCAGCATAGTTACCTCTTACTAAAATACGTACATACATACATACAGACAACAAAATTATCTCAAAAGGGTTATTTCATTTTATTTTCAAGGAACACAAACGGGTATATTAGACAAAATTAAATAAATGAAATAAGGTTTAACATAAACCATTACTACGTCCACAAATAATTAAAACATAAACAGCTTCCGCTAAAACTGCGCTGATATTAAAATGTTTTGCCATACGGAAACTTAAAAAGACTAACCAATGACATATCTAATCACTAAAATACTACAACACTTCACTGAACAGTGGGTGAAAATCCGTCTGGAATGTTCGATGATAAATGGAATATATTGTGAGAACAATGCCGTGCGAATGGTGGCGATGGCAATGTACACCGCAAGTGTACGTGTGTTTGAACGTGATTGATTTGTCTATTGTAGGTTTTGCGACAGCTCCACGCTCTATTATAAACTGTTCCCTACAGCAATATATTCACGGGAATACATTTTGATCTGTCCCGTGTAATAAAAATATTTGGGGTTCTTGTTGAGTTCTGTATCTCAAGCGAAGAAAAAGCAATCCTTATAGGATAACCCTGTTGTCCGTCTGTCTGTCCTTCTATTACGAAAACCATTATTCTCGTTGGTCTAGAACCATAAAATTTGGCGAGAAGTATGATGATACAGTATAGAAGAAAGTTGCCTCCAAAACGAGGTAATTTTTATTTTATCCCATACATTAACGGTGTTTTTGTAAATCAAGTGCCACAGACAAAAAATATACAAACTCGTATCTTACTTTATTTCATACACATCTCCGACTCAGCCGTCTGCATTTTACTGCATAGCATAGATTTTTATATCTAACATCTAATAGACATCCAGTGATTTCAGATACATCATCGAACGTGATGCTTTACTTTCCTTTTCCAGGCTACCCAAATCTTTCTCACTGTGACGAAGCGTCGGCTATTTCATTGCCATCAAATTATGGCAAGATGGCTTGAGGTAACCGGGGAAAAAAAATTACAACCTCAGGGCGGCGTATGTTATGATGTGAGTCGGAGCGGTAAATGCTCTTCATTTGAGATAGTGCCATTGGTATATGTGGTACTAGTGAGTCAGTATACAGCGGCTTCAAATGGATTTGAGGCCCGTATTGTCAGGACCCACATTGGATGCAATACGGCAGTACAGAGGGAGCGTCCCTCTGACTTGCTCTGGAAGAAACACGAATTGCACAAAAATAGAACCCAGCGGCTAGCGACTGACCTGCCAATTTACAAATACAGAATAATATTTGAAATACACGATGAAATAAATAACCCAGTTTCATGACAAGTTTGTATTACGTTTTTTTGCTCAGAAGCGATATATTTTTTGAAAAAAAAAACACGAAATTTTTCATGTGAAAACTTGCAGCTGTGATAATTGAACACAATTTCAGTGCGGATATGAACTTTATCCACAACCCTAGATAGACATAGATATAGATTGGCTCTATGTGTTTATTGTTATATCAATATCTCTTTGGATGTTTCATGATATGTCATTACTGTGGCCGTCACAGCTACTTTACCCGTCACCTTCAGCATTACCGTCACTTATCACAGTAAATACGTGCCTTTACGATCGTCTTTGACCAATACCTTAAAATTCTACCACGTGTTTTACAGGTAAACATTTTAATCGGATCAACATGGAAAGTGATTATTAAAATTTCTTATAACATTCCGGAATCAGAAGAATCAGTTGGCGGTCCCAGCTGATTTCTTTCCCGTCGTGTCGGACTGAGGTCCCATACAGTGAAGGGAAAGAGAGAAAAGAGTTCTCTTAGCTCCCTAATACGCGGGACCACCAGCTAGCTTTAGGCAAAAATGGCTCAATGTAGTATAAATAAAAAGTAAATTTAATGGGAAACATTAAATTCGTCCGCCAAGTAGCTCGGTGAGTTGGCGTGTCGCTCTGTGGGCTTGCTCTCGCTCAAGATCGCTCATAGTATGGGAAGAACTGATCAGGAGATATGGCGCCAAATCCGCCCAAGAACTCTTATGGTGATTTTATTGTCTTGAAATATTACAGTTTCTTATCCAATTTAGTGCTAGGTAATACCAAGTCTAGATATTAAGTAAAACGCTTGAACATTCACAATTTTAGTAGACCTTCACTACGATGGGAGATACTGAACGCAGAGATTATCTCTGCGTTCAGTTTGAATTGCCATAAAATACAATGTAATTCCCTAATTTTAATTTGATAATTAATATCATGGCCAAAGGGACCCAGAGGTCCCTACTCCCCCGACTCTGACGTCGGGGGCGGCTCGCATGCGATAGCTAAAATGGCCTCGGCGCTGACGTAAACGCCCACAGCTGCGCCACCGAAGCATATAGCTCTACTCTTTTCAGAGTTGACCTATTCTTCTTTGTGCGAACCACTCACCGAGCGCAGTGACAGCCTATAGGGGATTAGCGTGGGATATCCTGATTGAACTTAGATTATATAGTCTGCGAATATCGCCAAACTTACTCTGGGATGGTACTTGATGTCGCTCGTGTATAGGTTATACAGGGTTGGGTATTTCCCAACAGGGCTCTGGCTCCCGCTCGGAAGGGGCGCAAGGAGGAGTCCTCTACCAGGTATCTGAAGTACGGGTTAGATATCCTTAACGTTAAGTACTAGCCTATCTCTCATTTCTAGACGATACAGTTTGCAAATCAACAGTATGCCGTCGGTATTGTGCTTCTCTACGAAAGCACACATAACGAGCTTTCTGTTGCGGACACCGTTCGTATTGAACGTTACTATGCTCATGAAAAGGTTTCAAGTCTGGCTGTGGTTGCTATTTAAACTTGCTGACCAGGGTTCGGAATCTACTTCCGAAGGTGTGAGGTGATGGTGATGATGCGATGGTAATGGTGTTAATGTTCACGAGTACGAGTACAGGGCTATTAATCGCCTTCACTAAGCAAGCATTAATCCTTTCCTCATTCGTATGATTGCGTACAGTCTGGATAATCTACAGGTAATCCAGCTCTATCTGCGACTGCCACTTAGGACACCTAGCGCCGTCGCTCAATTTATTACCCTGCTGCGCCATAAGAATGGGTATGTCATTCGAGTGTTTGTTCACATGTGTGTAAGTTTATTAGGCACCAATAATACATGCGGCCGGATTTAGTTTTTATTTCATTTCCTTTCGCTAGTTACCTGTTACACACTTACATTGTAAGTAAGTGCATACCTTGTATTAGTATCAACATTGTCATTATATTGTTAGGCTCTTGTTTTTACATTAGGTGGTTAACATCATATACAACAATATTAGTTTTGGAGCATTTTTCATATTTATAAATCTTTTTCTATACAATAATAAGTGTTAGAACGCGCAATCGAAGCCTTTTAATTACCATCGACGCTTACAAACTTCATACAAAATGATGGTACCGTCCTAGCCAGATTTCGGCCACGGCTGTCATGTCTGTGGATACTAGCCAACTACGCAGGACATATTATATTACTGCACTCTCTATTCCCTCGTATTCCTTTTCCGTTGGGACGGCAATCCGACACGACCGGAGAGAAATCAAGCGTCTAGGGGCTAGGGGGTGTAACACCGCCAGCTTCCTGACTTTGGACTGTTATTAGAAATTTAAAAATCCCAATAACAATTTGGTCTGATCTGGGACAGGGATCCAGGACCTCGCGATGATTGAACATGATTACCACTGACCAATAGGCAATCATATAACATACAACGTAAACATCATATAACAACTATGTTATACGGATGTGTCCTTTCCTTCTCCTACTTTTTGTGTGATTTCTTATAGAATAGGGGTAAACGAACAATCGAAGACTTTTTACGACTATCGACACCAATGAAAATCTACATAATTACTGTGCCGATACGCTGTCCTTCTTTCCCTGCCCCCCAATGGGCCACCGGCTACTCATAAACCGCACGAAACGCGGCACTGAAGATGTCACTTTACGGCGGTATCATGTCAGCGAGAGGTGTCTACCTGGTCGTGCCGGCTCAATTCCGTTATAGCATGGCACTATCTCCTCCTATGCAACACCTCTTTCTAATTGCTGCAGTATAAAAATAACCCCGAATGGTTATTGAACACGCCCTGTCTCCCTAGTCAGTTTGGCTTGCGGGAAAAGCTTATGACATGTCGTTATATTCGTTTGTGAAACTGACATTCGGAAATGTAAAAATCATGAGATCAAATGCATGCGAAATGCAGGGTATAAACGCTTTCGGAGAAAAATATTTGCTCTATGACAAAACGTTTGAGCTACGATAACGTATGGCGAACGTACAGTTAGCATCAAATTCAGATTTTCTTTGCCGACTGTTATGACTTTAGAAGGAAACCAGCCAAAAGCCAGTTGGACTCTCCATTGAAGTGTTCCGTAGCAAAGCAAATAATTTCTTATCTCTCAAACTAGCAGATCGCTTTAGTTCAATTCAGTTTTCGTTTCAAGTTTTTATTGCTCTATAATCTAATTGTTTTTTTTAATATCTTGGTAGCTCCAAGGTTAGAAGGGTGAGGTGGGTGGCGAGTCACTCTTACCAACAGGGTACACTCTTTACACAGAGGACCCGAAGAAGGAAATTTCATCACTCGGTTACACGTATAGAGTGCTTATTTTTCAAAATCATACTACATTTTTTATAGCGGTTCAAAAAACACTATATATAATTTGACAACTTTCCGTATATAACATAATAACGGACGTACGGACGGACGACAGGACGGACAGGTGGACAGGCGGACACATGGACAGACAGACACAGACAGACGGACATAACAGAAACCCTAAAAGCCGAAATAATTGACTCGGATCTTTTATTTTAACCTGTCACAATATTCTAGGGGTAAGAATGATCGGCCGCAGACGTGCAGGTCCGGGTTCGGATCTCGGGTCGGAGCAAAAAAAGGTTTTTTCAATTTCTAATAACAGTCCGAAGTCAGGAAATTACGGTCCGTTCCTCGGAGAACACGTTCACGACGTCGGTCCTCCGTGTAATTTCTCTCCAGATTGCCACCCCATCGGAATAGGAGAATGAGGGAATAGAGAGTGCACTTGTATCTGTGTAATCACTTGTGCATTATAATTGGGCGTGCACATATGCACAAAAAAGTGATGACCGCTGTAGTCCAAAGTGATCTAGTACGACATTAAAATTATTGTATGCTCTAGGGCTTTTGATGCTGTCTGTACACCTTGACTCATGAATGACTAGCGCTCTAGACAGAAGACAGACTTGACGAGGTATGCAATGGGAGACATTTGTATATCCCAACTTCCATATTTGTGATTTGCGAAAGTGAGTTTGCGGATTGCTTGTTGATTTCCAGCTAATTGATAATTATGTAATTTATATTTTGCTCATTGAAAATTCATTCCAGTTTTTGATCAGAAAAAAAAAACATGAAGCTTTTGTACCTGAGCGACTCCTCTAAAAAAAAAAACGAAATCATAGTGTTGAAAAGTTTTATTTTGCATCTTTAAAGTGGATGTCCAAAAAAGATTGTACCTGAATTAAAAGCTCGAACCACCATCAGTTTAAAATATGTTTTCTTATTCATAAAAGTGCCTTGGTATATTTCGTAAGATTTTATTACAAAAGACGACTAAGTTGAAATAGCGTTCACTCTGATTTCGGTACTCCGATGACCGGTACCGTATAATCTGTGGGTACTCATTAAGTCGGAACGACAAATTACCAATTACACGTTTACTTGAAACACTAATGAGCATCCCAGTTTCAATAATTGTATTTGTTTTTCAAGTGCGCAAATGTGGTTAGCCTGCCTTTGTAAGTGTATTACAGGTAATTTATAATCAACACAGCCTTCTCAATTGTTCGATACCCAACTTGCCAGTAGCAGAAGGTCTCATTAAATACGTCCAGGCTCGACTGGACGGATAACAGCGGATGATGATGATGAAAAAAAATACCATCAGAAACGATTTCTATCATTTTTATTTGTAATTTTTTATATGAGAAACGCGTGGTACCGTCAAGTTTATCATTCACTTAACATTGACCACCGGCTGGCTCAGTTGGTAACGTGGCGGTTAGTCCGCGTGCTGCGCCAGTTCGCGGGCTCCCGCCTAGATCATAGATGTGACACCTGTAACACCTTCTGTGTCTACCTGTAAGTCCTTATTTCTTACTGTACTGTACGAACACCCCGGGCGTCCAAGAAGAGCGACCTTCTCGATTATCCTTGTACGCAAGACCAATTTATGTTTAAATGCTCCATTAATTAGAGCGTATAACAAAATATCTAAAGGACAAAAAGTAACAAATTAAACCTGTTTTTAATAATATACATGAATTTAAGCGAAATCTTTTTAATTGTAGTATTTAATTAATAGTTTTGCTAATACTTAGAATAATTAAGCTAAGTCTACTTTTAAATTACTATTTTTTTTATCTTGTACTTCATATATATACATATATACATATATATATATATATATA
>JAFELO010000139.1:401052-420595 GCA_017140195.1 Eumaeus atala
GGTGGGGCTCAATAGCCTGGAGTGAACGCAGACACCTTGAGCTAAGCCAATTGAATCGAGGGGCTGCTCTTTTCACCCCTCAAGGACAAACAACAACAATAAGAAGAGGGGAATAAAGAGCAGAAGAAAGCTTTCGCGCACAAGGCAGGGGCGTGAATACGAACATAACGCCATTGCACTGTCCCAAAGGTGGTGAGGTTGTGTGTGGTGCGACGCAACCACATGATTTGTACTCCCGAGGCACCTCACCAACTGATGGCACACACGATGGTTCTTGTGGATATTCTGCATTATAATGTGCCGCGAGCCTCACACATCACTGGACCAGGGCCGGTGATGGCGCGTAATTGCGTTTCCCCGCATCAACAAGAAAAGGAGGTCGTTGGTATACAAAATTAGATACATGAAATAAATTATATTATCCGAATATATTATATATTCGAAATGTAGTAGCAAACAAAGCGTACCTACCAACCAGATAATATATAATTATTACTACTTTTTTAAATTCTTGGCGTATTACTATACAAAATTACATTTTGTTTTTATTTATTGTGTGAATAAATTGATTAATGGCGGAAAAATAAAATAAATTATAGTATTGACGTTACACGTTTTCGCATTACAATCGACTGTTACGCATTACAATAAAACCACTTCTACGGATTTTATCGCAGTTTATTTCATTATTTAACAAGCCCAACGGTTCAGAGGAAGCTTTACAGCAACCATGGTCACCGGTGGACTGAGATGAAACCTCAGCTAGTTAAGTAATTAAATAAGTGGTGATAAAATCCGTAAAAAATAGTTTTATTGTAATAAATATTTGTAGTGTTAAAATTCTCAAGATGCGTCTATACTTGGGGTGAATAGTAGACATTTCACTTCCGTGCTGTAAGAAATAGCACATAAATATTTGATTGTTATCTGCTAATTCTGTAGCACCTTTAGAGCAATTAACCAAACGAAAATAGATTATATTATAGTATAAGGTACTCGTAGCACATGTACCCTGCACGAATGACAACTTCAATTAGTTTTTTAGTGCATAATGATCCACGTAGTGAAGAACGAACAGCTGAACAACGATTAGATATCTTTAGAGAACTTGTCTATATACATTATACTCGTACGTCTAAGAATTCTTTTATTTTAACTTAATATTTTTATACATTTGTAATTTAGTCGAATATACTAAATTATATTCTGCAAATAATTTAAGAATCGACTTAATATTTTTTAACATATCGATAATCCTTATTAAAAGATAATCACAGATCTATTTAAAGGTAACGCCTTATCTTTGAAAAATTATCGTGAGAGAGGTAGTCACACCAACGTTTATCACACCGTATTGTTGGCCGTAGAAGTTGAAGCATATTGCACAATACGGACATTGGTAATTAGGTAATGTTGATGATGACTTCTAGTGAATGAGAGTTTTGGTGCTATTTTCTCCCCTTATGCCATTAAAAAGTTAGGTATTCATTATACGTCTATCCTTTCCCACCAACAAAGTTCAAAACTGTGCGCCCCTGTAGGAAGAGTCGATATTACATCAATTACTCTATCAAACGTGGAGTGAAACGATACAGACATTTGATTCTGTTAGAAATACGTCACGCGGAACACCCGCACATGCCGTCACAATCAGCTATCGCTGGCTCAGCACATCGGTGCCGAGCCTAGGTCTGAGAATTTATCAATGTGGACTCCGTTGGGATTCCAGTGTCCACGCTTCGCGGAAAATACACACGCGTCACCGGAATAGCTGCAGCGATCATCTCACAGTCTGTGAACAAGTGACACGATAACGCTACACGCTGAATAGGCTTAATGAAAACTATGACCTTGCTACATGAGGAAGTCATTGTCTGTTAGTGTAAACTTCATCAGCAGTGCAATCGTTACATTACAGCTGAAGAGCAAGCATTTGATGGCTGCTCTATCGTTTTTTGCGTAGTTTTTGGGAGAGGTCTGAAATCATTTGTGTTGATAATAATAATGTACTCCTAATCGAATATCTACAGAGCCCTTCTCTATATAGAAGTTTTGCGTAGTTTTTGGGAGAGGTCTGAAATCATTTGTGTTGATAATAATAATGTACTCCTAATCGAATATCTACAGAGCCCTTCTCTATATAGAAGTTCTCTATATAGTCTCTATGCATATAGAGACGTACAGTTACCCTCATTTTCCTACTCCGATGGGATGACAGTCCGACATGACCGGTGAAAAACCAGGCGTATGACGTTCCCCGAGGCGTAACAATGTCAACCTAGTACTGGACTGCTATTGGAAATGAATAAACCCCAATAACACTTCGTTAAGAGCCGGGACTTCATGCCAATAGTTGAACATGCTTACGACTAGACCACAGGGTAGTCTTTGTGTTACACGTGTGTAAAGAAAATCTCTTTAGGAAGTGTCTCTTTAAGCAATATCGAATTGAATAGTTTGAATCCGGCTACTCATTTCTTTCATAGTTAACATGTAGCATCCTTGAGATTTAATTGAGAGATCCAATACGGGATTCGCCTTTTCTTTTTTTCTGGAGTCCGATTAATCTTCGGTCTATTTCTTATGCTTTAGACATTTTTTTATATCTTGATATATCCTCGCATTTTCTGTTGTGCATACATATACAAAGTACCTACAAGTAACAAAATATAACACTTTATATGTCATTATCAGTTTTGATTATAAATACATTTATATTGTTTATTTTTTAATTTCTGTGGAATGGACACTTATGCTTGTCTTAGCACCTAAGTTTAAATTGATGTTTCGCAACGCGCCCATGTTTCATTCCTTTGGTTGTGATCATTACTTCACAAAGGTACATAAATTTGGAGTAAATCATTCCATTACATTTTTGTCATTTATAAAATCATTTAAATTTTAATAGGATTTTGATATGAGTTTCTCTTTAACAATAATATAGCATAGCAAACAACAATGTAGCGCAGCGTGACCTAAGCTCCACAAATACTTTTCCGTGACTGAAGCAGTCTGATTATGCTGTAGTGTGCGTAAAACGACATACAAACTTTGTTGCTAAGCTTCATACAACTGTTGAAGATTTTAATTGAGTCCTGCATGCTATTTCGTGGTGTAATAACGTTAGTCGTCCGTCTATTCGTGCTTACGATTTGTGTTATAATCTATACACATTATAAAACAAAGTCCCAAAAAGTCTGTATGTGATCGAATTTATCATAATCTAATGAAACGATTTTCTAGCGGTTTGCATCAGACATAACAATTTTCGAGGAAGGGTTTAGGGTATAATTTAAATATTTATTTAGTTAAGGTAAACCCGGCCAGACTTGTTATATTTATTTCATATGATATAATTCTGCTTATTGCCCCCGAAGGCCCCGCCCAGGCTCTACCGCGGACCCGCTGGGGCTTCGCCCTTTTACGCCGCTTACCCTTCACCCTTGGTCATGAATAAGCCTTTGTTCTCTGGGTTTCAGAACCCTACAGGCATAACGAGCTTGAATCACTTGTGCATTAAAATAGAAAGGCGCTAATTTGTCGGCGTGTTATAATACCCAACTTAAATTATATGTATGGGGCAAAATGCCTAGGCATTGGAAAGTAATCAAATTAGGTACGAGGTAGTGGACTGGAGAGGTACCTCATAATGAGATACCTCCGTTTAATGACTGCTAAGCTGACGTGTTTCGTGCCGTGTGTGTTTCCGATAGTCCACGGGTGGGAAGGAGGAAGGAGGGCGACCCATCTGCATTATGCTTATGCGGATATTTATGGGTGTCTGGTATACTATAAAAATAGAAACACTCGTATTGATAAATATTATATTAACGCCTGAGTAATTTTATGAGCAATATCATCGATACACCAAGTATGGGACAGGCGAGATTTCTCCCAAGAAATATACAGGAAATTCAAATATAATGTAAAATCTTGTAATTGTACATATGTAAGTTTAGTTTTCTGCAGAATCGGATTAAAATCAATAACTGATTGCAAGTATGCAATCATCTTATATATAAAACTCATGTGTCACAATGTTAATTACCTTACTCCTTCGAAATGAGCCTAACTATAAATGATGTTATCTGTTGTGATTGTGCTATATGTTATTATATAGTATGTTATTATATATTCAGATAGGCAAGCGTGTTAGACGTCTAGACGTCTGTAGCTGACAAGATTCGTTCTTTGATCAAGTAAAATCCATCAACACTATTGTTTTACAATCTACACTGCTCTCATTCGCTTTAAAGACTTCACGCCACCCTTTTAAAGAAAGATCTTATGGAGTTTTCATAATTAAAAAAAAAAAACAATTATATATGTATTTAATTTGGCAGCTGTCTTAAATTTTTTGCTATTCTAGTTACACGAATAATCAAGTTTTTTAGTCAATAACATTCCGAAACTGAAATTAAGTGAATGAAGCCGCAGATGAAAGCCAGTGCATAAATAAAAACAGGTGGGGATGCACCATAAGGCTGATATGAGACATCCTTAGTTACTCTTGCAAGAAATACCTACATGGCACTACTTCTTAGTAAGAGGTAGTGCCATGTTACATAGCAGCGGATTGGGCTAGCATGGTCGGGGAGGTACCCCACCTGTTGCTCACAGAATACCGCCGTAAAGTGACATCTTCAGTGTCACGTTTCGTACCGTTTATGAGTTAGCCAGTGGCCTATTGTGGGTGGTGGGGGGAAAGAGGGCAACGCATTGGCATAGTAATTGTGTATGTTCAGGGGGGTCGGTCGGTAGTCCTGAAATAGCTCCGATTGCTCGTTAGCCCTCCTATCTATAAAAAATATATCTGACTGGGAGAGAACGAGAGAGCGAAAATGTACACTCACCTCTCTCTTTGTCTCTCTCTATCTCTGTCCCCCCCCTCTCTCTCAGTGTATATCATCATCAGCCGGACGACGTCCACTGCTCAACCTATGTCCAGGTCAACACCGGGACATAGGTCGAGCATACGCCCTGTGGGGGCTATGTGTCCCTCATAGAGCGCCATGATCATCATCTTTGAATGAAGGCCAAGACGACGGATCTTCTGCTACTCGCATCCATCCTGGACCGGCTACTGCATGGAGATCGTATAAAGCGCCATTGGTCCGCATACATATGTGTAATAAGGTAACATACAAAATATAACTTTTTCTTGTATCTCCCTCTCAACTTCCATTTTCTTAACTCTCTCGCCCGTCACTATAATACTTTATAAATCACACACACACTCACACACACACAGACGTACGCAAGCACGCACGCTCGCACGCACGCACGCACGCACGCACGCACACACGCACGCACACACACACACACACATACACACACACACACACACACACACACACACACACACACACTCACACACACACTCATATAGGATTATTGGTTACTTAAGAACGGGAATTAAACGTATATTTGGCCCACAACAAAAAAAGTTTCATATTTCTGTAAAATAATTGAAACATCACTTTAATGGGGAACGTAAATCAAAAGTCGGATAATCCCGATCAATTCAGGTAAACGTAGTTACGAGAGAGGAAATACAAATTAAAAGCAAACAGTAATATTTATCTGCAGCTCTTAATAAAACTGGAAATTGTTTTTCAATCACGTTCTGTATTTCTCGCGTTCAATGCCAATTTGTACTTTTAGGGTGTAGAGAGTTTTAAGTAGTGCGTGCTGTGGATGCAGCCGAATTGAGCCGACACGACGGGGTAGGTACATCTCGCTCACATGATGTCGTCGTAAAGTGACAGCTATGGTATACCGTTCCGTGTGGTTTGTGAGTAGCCGGTGGCCCATTGAGGTAGGAGCAAAGAAGGGCATCTGCATGACTATAATGCGGATAGCTATGGGCATTAGCAGTGGTCATAATACTCAGATAGCTCGTTTGCCCGTCTATACTATATTATATTCTTTAAGCAACGGTTATGAATCTTGCATATATGCTCCAACACGACCGAGGAGATCTGCCACTTAATCTCACTACCGCGATGTCATATCAGCGGAAGTTTCATTATTGTGCCTGCCCAATTCGGCTATCATGCAGGCTCTACTTCTAACACACCTTTCGTCTACTGACGCGCATGATGTCTCTACCGCGTAGCGAAAAGTGTAATATCAAATTTAAGGTAGTTATAACGGGAATTGGGACCGCACGACCAGGGAAGTACCTCTTGCACATGTAACACCGCCGTAAAGTATCATCTTCAGTGGCGCTTTTCGTTAGTCTGTGAGTAGCCGGTGGCCCGGGTCGGGGGTAGGGGAAGGAGGGCAATGCATTGGCAATCGTTTGCTTCCATCTCTCGTTTGCCCCCTATTCTATAAGAAGAAAAAATCCTGTTGAGTGATAAATTTAATGTTTACGCTTCGTTGGGTGCCGAGCGCTATAGTACTACGGCAAACAGGGAAACACTTTAGCGTCTGCAAATAAAATGCGCTGCTTTTTTTTCAAATTAACTAGATGAAAAGCTCTCGCAAAGGCTTAATGCCTCGAGTATCATTGACGACGCTGTTTAATGAATGAAAGTAATGTGATAGAATTTAAATACGCATTTCATTCAGGAAACTCTACGTAACAATTGTGTTTCTTTCTCTTACACGTGCTGATTTAGGTCATAGAGTAAGTATATTTTAGTACGAGAGATTTTTAGTCAGAGGTTGTACCGAATTGCATCCTTACATTAACTGCGTAGGTGTCAAGATTCATGCGGTTTGTGAGGAAAGGAGGCCCATTGGATGGGAGGAAGAAAGGAGGACAGCGTATCTGCATATCAATTGTGCGAATGTTTAAGGGTGCCGGTAGTCATCAGAAGTTTCGCTACTGCTCATTTGTCCAGTGAATTTTAAAAGTATTATAAATAAATAAATAATAATAAGGCACCTTCTTTCTAGTAAACACCTGCAAATTATTTCGAGCTATAACAGGCCCCACCTGATAAAAAATCATCAAATTGGATCAGGCTTGATGACTGCCGACGTCCATAAATATCGGCATAATCGTTCAGCGCAGTGTTATGAGAGGTACAGCGTACAGATTGCAGCATGGCACTACCTCTTGCGAAACAAACATAGTGTCCACTAGCCACAACTGCTTTGACACGACTATCGTGCAAGGGAGGAAATATGATAAAAGCATGCGTAGATGTTTGTAATCCACTAGTCGTAGGACGGATAATTCTTGGTGTCGCCTCCAGGCAACGACGGCCTCCTTCATTTATTACTAGCATAATACCGCGGTTCTACCCGCGTGACTCCGTTCCTGTATCGTCATGGCAAATAGCCTGCCTCGATAAATGGACTATACAACACAAAAATATTTTTTCGATACGGGTCAGTAGTTCCGGAGATTAGCGCGTTCAGGCAAACAGACAAACTCTTCGGCTTTATACTATTAGTATAGATATTAAATCATATAACAAACAGCACAAAGCGAGGCTTACATTTAATATTAAATATTTATATTTAAAAATTGTTTCTCGTATTTCTGTAAGGAGGAATCGCAGACGCGTGTATTGAAGGGATGCTTCGCGATGCGTATGTTGCAAGCAATTTCTACTCGAGTTTATTTCATTTCCGATGTTATTGGAACGTATCATATTCCTTTCGTATATCCTTTTAAGATAAAAATAGAATATATCATTTACTGAAATCAGTTTTCTTGTTAAGTATGTATACAGACAGACATAAATTTATATTTTATATGTACTTACGTATACGGTACGCTTGTACCACCAACGTGAATATCCACACAAACAGTGGACATGCGCAAGGGTCATTTATTTGTGAGACTTTCAAAAATGCAGATACCCTCATGAGGCCATATTCATCTTTTGCCAACGCATCAAAGAGGGCAGTACCTAACTTACATAAAATAGTGTCGGAGTTAGAGAAGTTGGATTGGGAACGATGAGCATGAAATATCTTGACGTATCCATCTGCAAATTGCCCGCAATTACCACGGAAGCGCTACTTAAACTTTCATTAATAAGCCCAATTTCATTTAGTTATAATATAACGATACTTAAAGACAGGCTTAGTCCACCACAGAGTTCTACATCTGCTACTCCTATGTGGCCAGGATCGAAAGCCATCACTCGTAACCCTTAGATATGATCGCATGGAACCCGAGGGAATGGTACAACTGGCTTGCGACCCACAAGAGGTTTCAAATATCATTCTACGTCCATTGTATTGTAAGTGATACTTTCATATATAATATTAACTGTACGAGTTCCTAATCTATGAGTTATCCACCGGCTGTTCCACATGAGAGTGAGTCATCGACCGAGCGCCGTCGGAAATAGACACACCCATGCACTGTTCCGGTAGGGACTGGTACATTCTACAATTGCACGGCGCCAGCGGCCATACAAATACTTTCATTACTGTTTAGGTTGCGTTATTTTATAACATTCTATAATGATCATTAACAAGAGACGGTGTAAAGCTACATTGCAGCTGTATTGGGCTCTTCAATTTCGCTAACGTGATGCCACATTAAAAATGATGGCTACGTTAACGCGTTTCGTGCGGTTGTACCTGGTTTCTCCTTGGGGAGGGGGGATCGTAGGGCAACGTATCTGCAAATATACTGTTTATGTTTTAAGAATAATAGTTCTTGTCATTATCTTTAATGCAAATCAGTATTGTAAGTACTGTCCATGGTGTTTGATGGGGCTCGATGGTAGACAGACCAGACATGTAAGATGATGCTCGTAGCATGTAAGGCGAATACAGATCATATTGCCTACAGCGCGTGCAAGTGTCGTATCGCTGTTGAGGACGAACACTCCGATATCTCTTCAGTTGTGTAGCGTGTCGCAAGGTTGTGTCTTGGCACCTGTATTACTTGCTCTACAATTTGCAGTAGTAGTGCGGAAATTCTCCCAAACAAATTTTCAAGGCGCACGCCATCAGAAGTCTCACACTGGTGGCATTTCTTTATTATAGCCGAAATATTCCGAGTCACGTGCAATGATCACTCATAGCGTTTACGTGGACGATCTGTGTTTTGTGACGTAATCATCAATTGGTCGGTCGGTGTCGAAGAGGCTGACACCGATCGAGAAAATCTGGTGAGCACTTTCAATTGTTATCTTGCAATCCAATTGAGTAGCAAAGCAAATTGTGAAGGAGGGCAACGCATCTGCATTAACTTGTTGATAGTCGTCAATAGTCACCAAATTGGCTCTGATATTTGCTTGTCCCCCTATACTATAAAAACATGTTACATAGTGATACGTGCACTCTATTCTTATATATTACAGGCAGGTCGAATTAATATAAGTGATACTAGGTATCACATGCACAGGGTATAATAAACTGGTTACTAGATGCCGGGCACAGAGTATATTAAATTTCATTCCGGAGACGTCGTGGATCTAAAGTTTAGCAGGGAGTGGGATAAATATTACATTGTAGTTTTCAATGTACAGAAAAATTATAACTATATTATTTATTATATTTATTTTTACGGTTTTACGGTTCTACAGCTGAATGACTACACTAAAAAGAACCGTCATACTGATGTCAGTCGCTTTACTCCGGGACTTTGGGTTGGAATTTAGATGGTAGTCGTGTTTTATGAAACGTTTTGAAATGTTTTGAAAAACGTTTTGAAAATACTACATAGTATGATTCGGAGGACGTCTTTAAGACTTTAAACTGGGCAGAATGCGGCGTAAATGTCAACGGTAAGAACCTCACACATCTTCGTTTCGCCGATGATATCGTTGTGTTGGTCGAATCGTTGGAGATCCTGCAGGAAACATTGCACAGCATGAATGAATCCTCCCGACGTTGGCCTTAGGATGAACTTGGTCAATACGAAAGTCATGTTCAACGATCACGTTCTCCCTAGGCCAGTCAACGTCGATGGTGCTATTCTCTACACATACCATACATATAACTAAAGGGAAATAATCAAGATAGCATAGCTGTGTGGGGTGTCATTGGATTGTGCTTACTACATAATATATAATGTGTTACACATATATTATTACATAAGCGTAGGCACATTAGTACATTACATAAGCTTTAAACGAAAATTATTCTCAACGAAATCGATTTCGTAGTATAAGGGATATGGGACTTTATCTTCATAAAATTTTGCAGACAAGGTTATAAGTTACAGGTGTTGTTCAACGCAATTGTGTAACGAAATACAGGCACTTCGTTATCTACGACTCGATTCCTCGTTTAGAAACTTTACCGGAAAGATATTGATCGAATCTTAATAACGACCGTGAAAGAGATACAGGTATCGGTACTCCAAGAGATCGACATTGTATCCGTGCTCTCGCGACAATACTTCTTCACAGCGGCAAAGTTTTCTTTCTTTTTTATAATTTAGGGGAGAAAAGGAGAAATCGGAGCCTTTTGACGACTTACGACACCAATAGACATCCTTATTGTCATGCAGAAGCCTTACCTCCTCTCTTCCAACACGCTTTCTCACAAACCGAACGGAACAGCTAGCTGTTATTTCAAGGCGACGTCGTGGGAGCGAGTGGTACCTCTCCGGCCATACCGGCCCAATTCGGCCACAATGTAGCATGGCACTATATCTTACTGAAGAACATGTAATTTTTATTTCATATGTTCGCAAGGTCAAGTTGGAATCACACAAAAGGGAAAGTTCACCTGTTCAATGTCTTGGAATAAGTTTCACTGAGAATATAAAGGAATAGAAATAAATTAATTATATTAATATTATTATAATTTGAGATCATCTAATCTTCCTAACGTAAGAAAGAAGTTTTCTTTGGTCAATCTTGACTTGGGGTGTAGGATGATGGATGCGTTACGTAAATTTTGATTGAGAGGGAGATACCACCCGTTGGCTCGGTGGCCGCTTGAGCTCAGACTCGCACAGGGCAACACATCGCCTTAACAATTATGCGGAAGTCTATGCGCGTTGGTAGTTATCGAAAGGCTCCTGTTTCTTGTTCGACCCTTTAAATATTATACATAAACGATTTTCCAATGAATAGTATATAACTTATAATGTATAAGTTCAATGACATGCGGAGTATATACAGTATCCTACGGAAATATCAGAGTGCGTCCAAGATATATTATTTGGAATGTCCAGTAGCAGTGCTTTCTTGTGATGAGAATTTTAGCGCACAAAAGTTGACTTCTCAGAAAATGATTACACAAACGGACTTCTGAGAAGTGCGAGCGGCGTCGTGTCTTCCTTATTACGATAACTCACACGAGATTTCCGTTTATAAATATGTTAAGCATTTCAACTTTTTATCCGAGAATGTATAAATATATTTGGTAAAGTATATGTCGCCGTCGGATTGTCTAAGTCGCTGTATTACATCATGGCTAGCAAATTTCAATAACAGGGTTGTTTTATATATTTGTTTCTTTGAGGCACTATGTAGACCAAACGCGTGGGTCAATTTACATTTATCAAACATATTTGCGTCGATTGTAACGTTTTGATCTTGCCAATGACAACGAAGAATAGATAATGGTGATAGTAATAACATATATTATATATACGCCCATAAGACGCCCTGTTGTAAGAAAGAAAAAAAATGTAAGTTCACAAACTATAATATCATTAGTACATATGTTCCTTAGAAATTTTTTGTTCAAGAAACGTTTAGGATTCACAATTTTTTAAAGGAGGTGGTCCAAAATTGTATGGAGCGCAGGACTGGTCTTATACTGGTCCTGAAAAGAAGGAAATAAATAATCTAGGATAGCTTTGATCGTGGAAATTCATAAATTCTTCTTAAAAGTTCTTAAAAGTTCGCGAAGGAACTATTTAAAATTTTCTCGATAGGGAATCGAATCGAATATCGAATACGTAGTCGTACCTACGCCTCGACAATAGTGACATTTATTAAATGGCGCCATTTTCAACTTTTATTCAATTATAATTGTAAAACTTGTAATAAGTTCTTACCTTGTACACGTCATATTATTTTATGTTACTCATAATGAAACCTCTGTATTTTTGTCTATTACTAGTGTAACGGCTCGAGATCACACCTATAACTGAACTTCTTTGACCGTCTTGAGAAGAATTTTCACACAAACAGGCGTGTTATTAATATTATTGACATATACGTAAATTGGGCATACCAATTAGAAAACACTGATAATAAATAATAAACAACCTAGTAGAAAATTAAGTTAAATATATAATACTCTGTTTGTCTTTACAGATTTAAATTTAATCGAATTTCAAAAATCGTCAAACCACTACAATTATACATATTATTCATGCCTAGCCCTTTAGGGCAGTGTTACGCAAAGTGTAAAAGATTAGTATCCTATGCTTTCTAAGCATGCTATTGTCATAATTATTGCTTCTTAATCAGGATTTCCAACTCTTCTCACAATAAAAATAAAAATTGGGTACATCTTAGGATGACCGACTAACAGATGAGAGTATCCGTATCAACGATTACACAAAATTAAGACCCTCTATGTTCATTTAACCAGGCTTATGTTACGCACTACCTTTTCTGCAATGGGAAGTTTATGTTTGTTGATCTTCCTAACATTATAAATGAGAAAGTTTGAATGTTTCTCATGATAACTAGAACACGTCGATATATTACTTCACGTCTTTTTACGTGTTTCTGTATAAATCTAAAAGCATTATTTACTAGAACGCACAAACACGCCTGTCAGAAAATTCTGAACATCAGATCGCAGGATTCCTGATCCATGATATACAACTGTTGACTAAAGATTATGGGGGCCACAGATTTACTTTGCTGAACCTTGTCTGCACGTATTGATATTCATGATGTTCCTTTTTTATCGAAATAAGGGTTCTTCTGTGATACATTTTACTTGTCAATATAGTATTAGTTAGAAATCGTATTCATTGACAATATTGTATACGTCATCTGATTGGCGTAGTTGTGTTTGTCAATTTCTTTTTATTGTGTCCAAAATGATGATTAAATTTTTAATGTGTTCGCGCAAACTGTCACACAGGAGCTAGTATAGTCAATCTTTTTAGATTTTCATAAAAAAAGTTCCATAATGTTATAATAAAATTTTCAATGTGTTAAATACCCTTTTTCTAGTGTCGTTTTTTCTACCTACAGAATACGGCGAATTATAAAAAAAAAGATTTTTGTCTTGTCACGCCAAAGAAGTATAACTTATAACGCGTGTACATACACAATTTTAACCTATTTTTATTGAATAACATGATTAATGCCTATATAACTTATAGATTTGGAGATCATAAATAATAAAAAGCAAACATTTATAAATCTATTATTCTATTAAAAAGTCTTCCTGCTTGTAAAGAGTTTTACCGATATTACTATTGCGACTATACATTTAATAGTTATAAATACTATGTATAGTGTATAGTGCCAATCAGTTGCAATAGCGGCCACACTATTAACTAGCCAGTTATAGCTACAGTCTACAGAGGAGGTATAGAACGCAGCGTTGTTTACTGGGCAGGTCGGTACTCGGTTGACACTTGACAGCGATTCCGTTGTTTAGTAGTCGAGAGGCGCGCACCGCGGACGGCGCGGGCTCGTTTCTTTTTTGTCCCCGTGGATTCCATTGCCCCATGTTCAACCTGTAAGTCCGGCAGTTTGCCGAGCGTTGACCGCGCGCTTGCCACAACTTGTATAGCCGTTGGACAACCTGTAGTGGACGCTTTCGAGCTCCCGTATTCTATCGGCGATGATTTCGAATGCCTTTTTGTTCTTCTGTAGACAATATTTAAAGAACATATGAAATCGATATATTATATTGATCATAATCGTTTTGCAATATTGAAAGTAAATGTATTATAGAGCATGAAAAGTAGTTTAATGATGTATTGAAACTATGTTATTATAGTGACTGAGGCTTAGCTCATATAGACTTGACGTTTATATAAATTGACATAATATGATCATCTATAAGATCTATAAAACGTTCGAAGTCATTTTTTTTTTGTGAAAACTAGGCGTGTAGGTAGGTAGGTACCTAGGTGTGAGGAGGTCTCACCAAGGTTCAAGCCTAGTCGTGGCGGTGGGGCTTAGTAGTCTGGAGGGAACCCAGGTGAACCCGATTGAACTGAGGGTGATCTTTGCACCCCTCCTATAAGAAGAGGAGCTTAAAGGTCAGGAGGAGGAATCGCTCTCGGGACCCCTCTTATAAGAAGAGGGGACGTAAGAGCAACAGGAGGTGGCGTTTTTGCGAGCGGCTCAAGGTGCGGGGATGGGAACGTCACCCCACAGCACTGTCCCAAAATAGGGTTTTCCTGTAGTGCGGGGCAACCCCATCTGTGGAGGTGGAGTTGATCCCTTAGGATGATGATTATTGTTTCGGGGCACCTCACCAAGGGCGGCACTGATGGCACTCGCGGTGGTTTTTGTGGGTATTCGGCACTAACACGTGCTGCGAGTCCCACACACCACTGGATCCCACCCAGGGCCGGTGAAGACACGTAAAGCCGTTTCCCCGTGTCCAAAAAAAAGAAGGTGTGTAGGTACCTACTTACTATGCAGTGAAGTGTGTCACATTGTTTCACACGTAGATATGTAGTTTAAATAACATATTTTAAATACGGGATTGAACTATCACTCGTTCCCACCGCTGCTACTTCTTTCAACTCTTTGATGTGATCTCAGGGACAACTAAGGAAACTAAAATTGGCCTGGTGGCTCCCAAGTGAATGAATTTAATTACAAGAAAATTGTAGGAGCAGTTTGTAATTCCATATCCCCACCCTAGTCAAAGCGGGATACAGTACAAGATTTCAGTGACTGCAGAGATGAAAAAGAGAGTCTGGAAAAAGATAGCTAAGAAAAGGAGACAGATAATATCAATTATAATACTTTTTCTTGGAACCCCCCGTTGAAGAAGTGATAGCACTTTAGTGCAAACAAATTTTATAGAAACCCCTGCTTCTGTGTGTTCAGGCTGTATTTTCAGGGACCATCACTAGTGACCCTCGAATCACTTATCATAAGTGTTAGTATAATATGTGCTAGTGCCAAGTGCTCCACCAATTACATCATTCGCTTTGAGTCTCTGTGTTTTTGTAAAATTGCTGTCTCATTGAAATAGGAACATAAAGGTGTAGTATAGGGAGGGTTACACGATTATCTTGCTGACGTTAGTTGCGCTCAAACACTATGCAGTTGGCTATACAATTTTATTAGCCAAAATCCGGCCATTAGAACTAAGTGTAACCTACATTTATCTTACAACCACTCAATGGTATTCAGTCGCGAGTGTCAGTGAGGGAAGGCACTTAGAGCAGTTGTCTCTTAGGATTCTCTCATCCGCACGGGTCAGTACTTAGGGAATAGGTTACTTGGCACGGGGATGCTTGCTACGATTGCTAGTTCAATCGAGCGCGGGGTGGTACTTTTCTGCCTCTACGATCAGCTGATTTATTCGATTCATACCTCTATATAGTTAGACTCTAATAATCCGGCACTAATCGAGTGGTACATCATTCGTAGATAAATATCGTTTTGACATTATTTTAATAACACGTTTTACGATAAAGGATTGCCAACTACATGTAAATCTGTGACGCATTTTGTTTACGCTCGGATGCCTTCACGTTTAGTCTCATTAATAAAGTGCTGATATTTTATATGAGGTATAAAATACCTGTATACCCCTTAAAATCCTTATATGCTTTCATGGGCGTGTTTTGGGAACTTATTATGTATTATCAATATTATTTCTATACCCTAGATAATTACAATCCGACGCGCAACCAGTACTTTTAGGAATTCGTTGTATGTCTATGACAAAACGAAAATCAACTTTATGTGAAATTGCGACTAAGGTGTTAGTTCCAACAAGGCATTAATTAATGTTTTGGGCTCCTACCGGTCTTGGGTGATCCCACCATATAGGTTAGTACTGTTAAGAGCTGCCTAAAAGTATTAGTATGACGAAATCTATAAAGCCAGCATGGGAATTACATCTGACTAAAGTTATTAATTAAGATTTTGTTGAGTTAAGTCTGAGCACGCCCAGACTTAACTCAACCAAAACTTAGTTAATAATAGATTTCGGAAAATCATTGGTCAGGTGCGGTCATGTTTTTCTACCTATCGGTAACAGGGGAAGAAGTCTCCAATGGAAATCAGGTCTCATCCCGAAAGTATGTCACAGCAGCAATCTTTGCTTTTAGTTATGTTAGATTATGCGCCAGTGGACCAGCAACCAGTTCCTCAGCCGCGTCGCTCGGGCGCAAGAGGATATCATTGACATGTTATCGTACGCTTTGTTTGCACTTTGTCGATAACGTTACGTTGTCGCTAATATTTTTATAACAATGAATAAGTGCGATGGCGGCGAAGCGGCGCCAGGTATTTTATTTCACCTTCATATATCGTAGTTTATATAATAGTGTTGTTCCATGTTGCTCTTGCTTCATACGTCTTTTGTTTCATACGACTAACACAATAACAATAGCGTCCCGTAAGCAGTGAAACTGATTATAATTCTTGTTTTTAGTTTAAACTCTGTAAAAATGGAGTTCCAACTGTGCACTACACACAACTAGCAATCTAGACACGCTAGTGTGTCACTCCAAGTTCAAAAATAGGAGCTGGGGAGGCATCAGTTAGCACTAAATATTTCGATTTAACTTTGATCCTTTTACTACATGTAATCTGTTTAACCTACGAGTAAATTTATTATTATTGATTATAATATCTCAGAAACGACTAGTTATATAAATTTTGGAAACTAAAACCAACGTCCAGATCACCTAGTAATTAATGTTTGCTATCGAATGAGAAGTTTACGCGTGACCAAAGAAATAAGTGTAAAAGCTGAAAAATATTGATGTTAATTATAAAAAGAAAGTTAATAAGAAAGTGGGTCGATATATAATTAATTTTATATCACAATGTAATCGCATCAAAAAGTAAACATGAAAATACAAGAGCAACGTTCAATACTACAAGTATACACCTTTGTCAACTTCCCTGACAAAAGAATCGAGATCTTTTCGGATGCGGAGTATTTTATGTTTTTTCGATTGGTTCATTAGTAACTAGCAGTCCGTCCAAGCCTCGCACAAAATTTCACAAAAAATGATTGATTTACAAAAATATACAAATTATAAATTAACGATACGGCACGGTGACGATTCAATGTCATGGTACTGACAACAAATTCCATTTGTGACAGAACATCTTCGGTAGGGACAGCTTGAATTCTTCATCGAATGATTTTTTCATCGAATCAGGGATTCATTTTGAATTTTTTTTCACAACTTTGGTGACATTAACAAAGTTTTCATAATGAACGAAACGTTTTAGAAAATGTTATGTAGCCTGTGGTCATCACTGATAACGTAGGATTCTAATGGTAGATTTTTTTTAAAATCCGTCTAGTAATTCCGGATCCTATTCCATAGTAAACAAACAAATAATCAAATGTTTTCTCTTTATAATATTAGTATAGATTAAGTAGCCAAGTCGGATCTCTTACTTAAATAGTATGTTCTTGTATCTAAGGTTCCCTCATGTTCTAAACAGAACGTGGTAAAAGGGTTTTTTTGTCGATGTAATCAACAAAGATATTTTGACATTAGTCTTGATTTTGACTTTGTAATATAAATTATAATTACACAATACATCAAACTTCTACCACGAAGCGTCGTCATGGGTAGGTCGTTTCGTTCGGGAGTCCAAGACCCCTTATTTATTTGTTTCATTATTAGTAATGAAATTGGCTCATATATCATGAAAATAATTTACATATATTTGTATTATACATACGAGGGTAAATGTCAAAGTTTTTAGAAATGGCCACTCATAGACAATCAAGAAAGGTAAAACTTGAAAATGGAACTCTTCGGCCGATACAGTTGAACATCAGTGATCCACCCAGCTTCGTAGAACAGAGACCACATTATACACTAATCCCTTAATCGGGAATCGCTCTATCCAATTGATGAAAACCGCATAAAAATGTACTTAGTACATATTGAGAATATCGATCACATACGGACAAACATCTTATGGGAGCCTTTGTAACATGTATAGACGTATTTCGTTCATTTTTCATTTGTTTTAAGAAACATCAGCATAAATTTAACGCGTGATAGCCTTCGTGCAATGATTTTGATTGTTATTTATGTCAACAAGAAGGTTATTATATATCGTGGGCTCTTCAATTGTTGAGATTTCGGATTAATGAGTTACGTGGTCGTATAAACCTCATAGATGATCTGCGTCAGGGACGACATTCCATGGCGACGACAAAAGATAACATCTGTGCTGTGCGTGGTACAATATAGATTAACAATATAGTCACCTATCTTCAGATGTGGTCAAGCTTAGGCATCCGTATCCCTTCATTCAACGATCAGGAAACCTTGTGTCTTGGATACAACTTGGAACTTGAATCCCAAAAACTAAGTCATGTTGATTGATGCAGTAAAACGACACAAAGATGGAACGGAAACTCACACAGCATTCGAGTTTCCGTCAACATACTTACTTGTGACGGAAAGCTAGATTTACAGTTAAATACGATCCTAAACCAAAAGACAGTCCACTCAGCGGGTGTTTCCTTCCGAGGAGTTGCCAGCTAAAGTGAAGAAAAAAAAGGCCGAAGTGTGGGAAAAACGGCGATGGCCTTGTCCGTCAGAAGTACATATCTTCTCCATGGTAATTGTTTTAGAAGGTCATAAAACTGTAACTGCAGAGTTGTAGACAATAGGTAGTATACCTATTGTCTGTCATTTGTCTTGGAAAAAGTTCGGGAAAAACGATCATGATTTCATCGAATTCAGCGATGCATTAATGTGCATGGACACTACATAAAAATAATATAAAGCCTCGCAAAGCCAAGTCAAAGTAATTAATAAAAATGCGATGCATTCTATAAATGTTTATACAATTTTCAGTCACTCCCAGTCGACTGCTGTACATTTTGCTTTGAGCGCGGCTCCCGTTCCACTTGATCCAGCTTCACCCGGAGATCAATTGTTGCGCCACCTGTCGGAAGGCCGACGTTCAGTCCTACAAACTTGTTAATAATAATTTGTACTGTATCAAAAATTCTCTTGCCTGATTTTGCATATTCTTTTTTTAGCTAGGGGTTGAAAATGGCGCGCGGTCGTTTATCCTTCATGACTTTTACTTTTAGACTATGTGTAACCTAGTTCTACACCTGTTATATTCACCATAAACTGGGGCGTCATAAAAGATTATTACACGATGAAGCGTAAGTCGCAAGTGGTTACATCTTTATGCGAAGCATAATGACTTGACCCGCCCTGCTTTTCTATCCTATCTCTGAATAATCAATATCATACGATCACGGTAGCTCTAACAAAAGCCAAATTAGGCAAAATAAAGAAAACGAAGGCACAGTTATACATTTATTTCACATATCTATTGAGATATCATGGCTTTGTAGTAAGCATTTCTAATTTTCCAAGCCTATAACTCCTACAGGAGCTTGTAAAAGTCTGATCTTAAAAAAAAAATACATGGATGATCGTTTGGATAATTAAAGGATTTTTTTCAAATGACCCTACTGAAAAAACTGAATACAG
>JAFELO010000139.1:420692-432126 GCA_017140195.1 Eumaeus atala
AAAGTTGTTGAGGTAGGAAATGAGAAGTAGCTTGCATCTAACGGCGCTAAGGGCGCTGTATTAAGCTTTGCACGAAGTCTTCGCGTTTTTTATTACAAAGTTGTATCAATATTATATTGTCTTGTTTACATTCAAAACGACATTATTTGAGTGAAAAAAAAAATATGTGTGTGTATACTCACAGACTACTCTGTACACTAAAATTGTCTTTGTAATGTGAAATCTACAATAAAAATTGCACACCTTTTTGACATTTCTCCTATGTTTACATCATCAGAAGCCTTGGAGCCGATGATGGAAGGAGCTCATCTTTTCGGCGCAACTTAGGGAAGAATCTCAAAACGCTAATTGATTTTTAGAATTATTTCTTTACCTGAAGTATTACACTTTTTGGATGGTCTCGTTATTATTATTGGAGATCTTTTGCTCTTCAGGTAAGAATATATAGGCAATATTAAATATATCATCTAGTATTAAATATCGCAAATATTCGTCATCAATATTTTGCGATGTTCGATTTTCCAAATAGCATAAACGATACATGATTTTTTTATTTATTACCTACCCATTTCTTATTTATCATCATATTCATTAAAAAAATATATAGTTTTATGCATCATAGGATTTTTAACGTGTTGCCGAAGATCGAAACCGTTATAATCATAAAAGATAGGAAAATAGAATGTAACTGTTATATATTTCATTTATTACCCCTATAATCGTTTAAATCATATTATATCCCATATTAAATCATGACGTACGAGCGATGATTTATATGGTTTAATAATTCACAATGGCCTTTTCATGATATAGGGAGAACCGAGCAGGTGAATAGTACCACCGTCGTCCATAGACATTTGCAAGACCAGGTGCCATGCAGACGCATTGCCGACATTCGAGAAGACCCCTAATTCACATATTCTAAGGCCATGTTTTCAGAAGACCGAAAACAACTGAAACTGATATCAGATTTTGCCATCGTTTAAAATATTGTTTCCGATATACAATAGTAATAATTAAACATAATTATATTATATATATTGGTTACGTTACACAGAACATAAAATCCAATAAGATACGTCTCCCAAGTTCCAAAGTATCATTGAACCATGAAGTTCACGGGAAATTAATCCCCCTGTCTCATTACTGGATCCGGTTGTATACCTATGCCTAAGTTAGGTATATGCATGTGCATATGACTTGCCCGGAATGCTGATTACAAAAAGGCTGAATTTGTGTGTCTATAATAGATAAATATACTGATAAAGGTGACAGCTTGTTAAATTGGAAGTTTTTCTTTTCAACCTCATAATTACTCAGAATTGGGTATATAGAAACTAAAAAAATATTTAAAAGCAAACAAAAAACCTGCATGTTTAAAATATGTGTTAAAGAAAAAAACAAGACACTAATCTTGCTTTATTATATATTTCTTTATCTACGTTGTTCTCTGCTACTGTCGAGACACATTCCCAAACCAGGGAAGCGGCAACTAACAAACTTAGTGCTTATTTGTAGTTCTTTAGTATTTGAAGACGTATTGTTTGTTTTTTTGTTTAATATACGTATGATTATTTTGATTATTTATTATAATAATTATTAGTATGTTACTGACTAATTATAATATAGAATTTAATGAATACTTATATTTATAAAAATATAAATAAATAATTCCTTTTTGTGCAGGCAGGCGACGAGCGGTACCTGGATAGCTGAGTAATACTGAAGAAAACTGTGTGAGGCCCTTTTTAAGAATTGGCTGTATCTGTACACTGTGGCTACCGCGAGATAAGGCCAAAAAATGTTCATGAATTTGTATTATGTCGATAAAAAATCTCTTTAATGTCAATGAAATCGACTAAGGAAAAATTTAAATCTTGCGGTATTATTAAGACCATACATGCCACCACTTCATCGCTGTAGCGGTGCTTATTGATAATTGTTGATCTTTGTTTTGGTTGCTCCTGGCATATGGTCCTTTTGATACATTCATTATGGGATGAAAGTAAAATAGAAATTCTATCATTGCTTTGTTGTGAGCACACGAGAAGGACAGGTAGACAGTAATCGTCTAAATAATAATGTTCATTTATTAATTATGTAATCAGTAAGAGTGCGTGTGTTGTTAGGGAGATAATTCATACAAATTTATAATATCTAATAGGTTTAATTAATGTGTAACTAGTAGTGACTCTTATCAAAGTAATAGCAACGTGCAGGCATGTGATTAATTTCTGTAATTTAAAACGAAAGGAATCATTTAATTACTTCGCACCTTTTAGCACTTCTACACACAGTTAATTGATTTTACATTCCCACTTTTTTTGCACATAACAACTATATTTCGCTTGTTCTAGTAAGGATTAATCATCATTATTAACGTCAGAAGCCGGCAGACTGCTGGACGTATACCCCAGAGAGCGCCACAGGTCACGGTCACAAGCTGCTGACAATAAGGTCTTTCTTCACAAACACACAAACATGCTATTTTGCTTTTTACAGAGCATGAACTACTAGGAGCTTACAGTAATTTGCCAATATTACCTTATGAAGTTATAACCTATGAATAAAGTTCAATAAAAATTTACAGAAAAATAATGTCTTTGGTCCGGGATGTATGCAAGTAGCAGGAGATCGGCCGTCTTGGCGTTCATTGAAAGAGGCCTGTGTTCAGCAGTGGACCGATGAGGGCTGATAACGATGATAATGTTGATGAATGTCTATGGGTGGCGCATTACACTCATGATGATGATAACTTGCATAAAGAAGATTGATTACGTGAATAACCTAAGATAGGTGAGCCCAGCTCTTCACTAATGGCTTTTAGATCAGATGTTTTCACTTAACTTGCGCTCACCTATATTTAATTAATTACACTTCCTGCGATTAAACTGGACAGTATCTGGAACTAAAATCAATTTTAATGTCACAATAAAAAACATTTAAATCAACTACAAGTACCAAGCTCCTTTACGGTTATAAAATGGACGAACGCATTGAGAAGATTCGCGTTTTACGAACAAGAACACGGGTTCATATCCGTAAGTTCTGAGCTTAGATTATCTTAGAATAAATATAAACGCGATCTTTAGAGAGCTTTAATGATAATAAATTAATCCTGCTCACGGCTTTTGCTGATTTCGAGCGTGAAACAAATCTCGCCCGTCAGAGGGGGGCGGGACGAGGAGGCTAGCCTCAACATAAGACACAAAAGTCTTCCCTAGTCCGGTGAACTGCAGAGGCGAGTGTAATAGCGTCGCCAACCAGTAGGAGATCGTTACGAAAAAAAAGATTCGCGTTTTTTGTCCCATATTTCGGTCCCCGCAAATTAGCTTGACCTAGAATCTTGGAATTTGTAAAAACGTGGCTTTGCTGCACTTGTACACGTAATTTCCCGTTATACTTAAGAAAAATAAACAAAAACACTAACACTTATCAACATTTATTTTATGAAGAAATAAATTAATAATTATGTGAGTAGGTATAAACTTTTTGTTAAATCAGGAAGGAACTCTTTGGTTTGGATTAGAATCTTTGCAGTAAATATGTCGAAAATCACAGCAACCTAGGATAACGTTGGCTTGGACAGTACTTTTTTTACAAGGGGACAAAATAATAAAGATACGAAATTAAACATAGCTCTAGTTTTAGCTTTTCGATGACAGAAATGCCTACCAGAGAAGAATATTAGAGCAATAGATATAGTATTGTCAGCATAGATATTGTGTTATGCGTACTAAAATACAATAATTTAACTAGCCACATATTACATACTTCAAGTACTTTATTTTGCCGGTCACTTGCATTTTAAAATGAGTTCTTCAATTGAGATCATAATTTCAGTGTGACATATCTAATTCGTGAGATTAAAATAACATTGTAACGAGAAAGGGGATGGAGCGAATTACTCTTGGAAAGAGACAGCATACGAGGACGCCGTGTGGCCGTTGCGCGCGCGCCGTTCATTGATGCGCAGGCGCCGCGGAGGATGTGGGGCGGGGGCGAGGAATGCGGCCGCGGCGAGCAATGACCGCGCCAGGGTCGCTTCCTTTACGAGAAACGCGGGCCGTCGTACTACAGCCGTTTACCCCCCGGCCCCCTCGATACGTACTACATGCTCCTCACGGCTGCGACGCGCGCTTTTCGACCCGTAGTCCGTTAGAAAAATTAAGTGCGCCGCATTCCGCGACCGTTTCGATGTCTCTATCGCACACTCAGATTACGAATCTTCCGTTTCATTCTAGGGTGGGACCCTGTATTGTGGCTTGGTGTCATCTCAAAACAAAACTCTAGGCGCGAAACTTGCGCTTCACTAAATTCTACTTCACCTAGATAATGTTACACTTAAGGAACATTTCCCTCACTGATTGGCACGTGTTTTGAATGTACGTAGTGGTTTTAATTTAGTTATTGCATTGATATACGGAGTATTTGTAGGTATAGTATTTGTAGTAACGCCAAGACGGCCGACATAATATAACATTAATCAGTAATCATCAGACAAACCTACTAGTCGTTGGCTTCTTACTAGTTAATCGTAAACTAAAGATATAATAATTTAACGTTTACCAGTGAGCCTTATTGTTTTGTAATTTGTTTTATTATAATACATTATAATTTTGGTGAATTAAGATTTACAATTTTACTCTCTCCCTACCCCAACAGGGAACTGGTATGAAGATGACGGTATAAGACTATAACTTTTATTTAATTAATAGGGGGCAAACGAGAAATCGATGCCTTTTTGCGCCTATCGACTCCCAAGAACACCCACATAATTGCAATGCCACAGGCCGCACGAAACGCAACACTGAAGATGTCACTTTGTGGCGGTATTACTTTAGATAAGTAATTATGAAAACATTAAATCAAATTCTAAAAAAGAAAAGGTTAGCTGTACATAATAATTATTCGCTTGATAGTGGGTAGTACCTATCCAACTAGGTGCCCACATGTGATTTAAAATCATGTGGGAAACGATTAATGGATGTTGGTTATTCAACCACGAAAAATTACCTTCAGGGAAAAGGGATCTTGATGATATTTGAAAAATGTTATAATTTGTAGCTTCTATACATTCCAGAATAACACTTATGCTATAGGAATACTAACTTTTGTACGTGGTGGACTAAAGTCTATGCGGACGAAGTCGCGGGCTACAGCCTTTTTATAGTATAGGGGCAAACGAGAAACCGGAGCCCTTTGATTACTGTCGACGGCCATAGACACCTGCATACTTAAATAATGCAGAAGCGATTGATTTCCTTTTCTCCTCCCCTTCAATGGGCCACTGGCTACTCACAAAACGTATTAAACGAGACACAGAAATTGTCACTTTAGCGCGCTATCATGAGAGCGAGAGGTACCTCCTCACTCGTACCGACACAAGTCTGCTGCAATGCACATGTCTTTTACAAAATACTAATGTTGCATATCTGTCAAGATATTTACATAGTCCGTATTGTGGCGAGCTATGACAGCTGATGCTTGTGTTACACATGCAATATCCAGTACGTCTCCTCAGCTAGAGTCCATCTCTTAGGATGGTCACACGCCCGCCATATCTCCATATCCTTACGCAACCCATCAACACATATAGGTATATAACATAGTGTCAGAACTAAACTGGAAATTAAAAGATTTAAAGCCTTCAAATAGTAGAAGTAAATATGTTGCAATTTTTTGGAAATATTGAATACGAAACTGAAGTTACTGCGTAAAATGTATTCCTACGTCGTCTTTTGTACAGAAGAGTCCTACAATAAGAATAGTTTGTTTTAAATGTGAAATTTATTGTGTAATGGCGAGCTTTACCTGCCCCCAACGGCGGAGAAGATGTTATGATCGCAGAATGTCGTCTTTTTTTAATGTAACATCTTTACATATATTATCTCAGATTTCAGCCATATTTTCGTGTTTCATATCTGTATCGATGTCATAAATCACCGCAGGAGCCATCAAAATGTAAACATCATAGTTCTCTACAACGATAGTAAAGTTTATGTCAAGATTAGGTACTTGACGAAATGTACATGGGTACAATTCAGCCTGTGTGCCTTTATCAATACAACTAGAATTATTGTAAAAATATCAGTTTCCAATTTAAAATATATAAAAACTAATGTCAGAAAACTATATAGGTAGTATCTGACCAGTATGTTTGAGTATGATAAATGTAAAGTAGATCCAATAAGTAATCACAGTAGAATTCAGTATAAAGTCAATAAAGCTCTCAAATATGTAATAACAATTTAAATAGATAATTAATATTTTAAGTACACCGGGGAATAGTTTCATTTTGTAAGCCAACTGAACCACATATTTTTCCGATTATTTCCTTTTATATATGCCTGATGGCCTCAAAGATTTCGTTCGATAAGTACAGAAAAACTCGTACATTCGTTTTCTAGGTGTTTCATCGTACGCTCAGATACTATACTTTTAATGAGTTTTGATTTTATTTAAAAAGAAAAAAGAAAAAGAAGACTAAATAGTATATTCATAGTGAGAGGTTATCATGTCGCTCTTAAAAGAAGACTAAATAGTATATTCATAGTGAGAGGTTATCATGTCGCTCTTAAATGTGTTGTGTTCCACTGCCCTGGTGCTCCTCAAGGAGTTCTAAAACTTATAAAAACCTAACATTGAACCCTTAATTGATTTCTGTTTCTACTATTTCTTGTGTATCCGATGTGCTTTTTAAAAGTGGTTTGAATTTCTATCAATTAGTCCGTTCCTGTTTTATTCCTCAACACCAAGGTGCTAACAATTCTATAGTATTTTCTTGTGTTCCACCAGCAATTTGCATTTCTTACCACTCTTGTGCATTATTGGTAATAGGGCCATATGAGTCTTTATTATTCTGTGTTTAATTCGTTTTGTTCTCTTGGACTGGTAGCCCAAATTTACCACTCGTGCTGTCGATGTGTTGTCGAACAGAAAAAAAATGCGTTGGCGTGGTCTGTCCTTGTGTGTCACTTGTTAGGCTATAGTACCTGTTGTTTGTGTTTTGTGTCACTATTAAATAGGCTGAAGACAGTCCGGTTGAAAATAAAAAGGCTGTCCAGTTATGAAGTTGGACTTTGCTTTTGAAAATATTATTGTTCATTAATTTAAAAACATTGAATTATTCAAAAAGGGAAGAAAATATATGCACACAGGTATTAGGTGTATACCCCTTATATTTTACTATTTGCTACTGTGTCTCTGTAGCCTTTTATAGCTGTTTGAAATTAAAAAAAAATTAAAGGTATTTTGTGTTCTCGCAGAACAAATAAACCTCAGTATAAAGTTGTAGTGACTTTTTATTTCTGACAATAGGCTTATCAATTCAAAGTTAGCTATCAAAATTCAAAATAACCATGGCCTAGGATCACACCTGATAAATGAAAGTATATTTTATTGAAGAAAGTTATTTATCATAGGTGAAATGTATTAATATGCGGAAACTTAATTTCAAATGTTATTACAAAATTAAGATAACGTATGCCAAATAATAAAAAGTTTAGGTATATGACATAACAATACATAGGACCGAGATGTACTAGAAGTCAATAAGTCAAACTGAAATTTATTGTTAGATGGTAATATGATTAAAATTTTCATAAGGCCGTGTGAACCAAATTTCTCTCAAATAGGGATATAAGAGAGGTTTCTACTTCGTAGGCATTAGGGGAAGGTAAATGTATGGTACGTGCACCCCTAAACCTTGATGCTACTTTCATACAGTGTATGAATAGGAAGATGTTGAATAAGTCACATTGGGCTGATCCGAGAGAAGTGATGGACCTTATCATATACAATTGTCACTTACAATATACAGTTCGCCCCCGAAGGCCATGTGATGAGGACACCTTGGGTGTGTACCTCAGAGATGTGCTTTGGCCTGCCATCATACACGTAATACTCCTTAGCTAGAGTCCATCTCTTAGAATGGTCACACAGTCCTCCATATGTCATCGTGATGTAACCCATCAACACTAGTAGAAATCATTTTAACGTATTCTGTTTGTGTCCTCACTAATAAATTGATCGAAACAATGGCAGAGCGACAAACGACAGTCAACAGTTCCCTGTCGAATGAAGTGCTAATCCCGTCGCCAATATTAAATGGCTAGTATCGGTTTTAAGTTGTGTGATTGCAGTGTCTCAAATATGCAGTGTGCAATTAATGTACCTATGATTGAATTTTCGATGTTCGTGAAGACGTAGTGTTGCTCCACTTTAATGTTTGGTTAAAATAAAATGTCGATAGTAATGAACTAGTAGATTTAATGTTGAGTCAAATTAAGTGATGATTGGTCTTGTGTAACACTCAGCAAGCAGTCTTGTAGTAAGCAAATACCATCATTTATAAACCACAAATCATGTGTATGGAAGTTGTAATGCTCCCGTTAATCGCACGGGCCATCCGGATTCTTAGTAACCGCACAAAACGCTACAACACAGACATCCAACAGCGCCCTTTGACGACTACTGACTCCCATAGACTTTAGCAGATAATTGTTATGTAGAATCGTTGCCCTAATCGCGTCCTACCTTATAATGAGCCACTGGATACTCAAAAGCTGCACAAAACGTGAAAGCATAGCTCATTTTACGGCGATATCGTGTGGCTCAAACTTAAAAGCTAGCTAGATTTCTTTTTATAGCATAAGGGGACACACGAGAAATCGGAGGTGACCACCGACGCCCATGGACCGCCACGCAGATGCGCCGCCCTCCTATCATCCCCCCCCCAAATGGGACACCGGCTACTCACAAACCACACGAATCGCGACGACTTTACGCTGGTATCAAGTGATCGAGAGGTATTTCCCCGGTCGTGCCGGCCTCATTCCGTTGCATATGAGGATGTAGTGTCATGCACAAATCATGGCACTACCTCCTCCTATGCTGCATGGCACTACCTCTCACGCAGTCTAATGACACCTTCATAAGAGTAAGGCTACTACTATCTTTTACTATATTTTCATGGAAAACGGTGACTTCAAAGGAATGTTATAGGTAAATGTTCAATTTAATAACAGTCTGGAACAATTTATACGTTAGTCATTGGACGTCACTGAGTATGACACCGCAGGGCGAATTATGCGATATCGATTTTAATAGTTAATCGACAGATTAAAGTTGCAACGCTGTCTGGCCGAGGCGCTTAATCAAGGCGCCCTTTGGCTGGCGCTTTTACTCAGTAAATTGTATATGAGTTTACTTGGTAAATAATAACGTGCATCAAACGTTTCCATTTTGCTCTGCGGGCATTTAATTATGGCGCCTAGTGCGAATGCTCGTTTCGTTTTGCCCCGGGACTGCCACTGCGTTGACCGTGTATATTCATAACATGTTTTATCTGGCGGAATTGTCAAGTTTTCAAGAATTCGAATGCACTTACTTTACTATATGTTGCACTCGTTCGCAGTTCACTTGAATACTGCAGTAATATCTGGGACCCCCACTACAGGTGTCACACTGACCGTATTGAAAGAGTTCAAAAACGTTTTCTATTTTTAATAACAGTCCAAGCCAAGCATCTTCCTTTACTCGAAAGCTATTCAGACATATTAAGTTATTTTAAGGTAAATGCTCTGGAAGAGCGTCATTGGATAGCTGTCCAAGTGCTGCTTTTTAAGAAACCTCTTAGACTGTCCTATATTGTTAGCGAAGATATTATTTACATTTCCTCGTCCCGGACAGAGGCTTTTAATCAATTTCCGTCCTTTTTGAACAAATTGTTTTAAGTCAAACATCGGTAACCACGTTGTGTTCACCAGAATTTGTCGTGAACACAACCTGATGTTTAAATATATCAACATTGACACCTTATCGGCCAGCCTACCAACGTTTAAGCAGGCGTTATACAGTTTAAGCAGGCGTTATTCAGTTTAAGCAGGCGTTATACAGTTTTAAAGTAACTGGTAGGATATAATTTAGTTGTTTCTTTTATGTATGATAAAATTTAGATTTTTATTGTTGTGTTGAATCACATAATCTCTAATTGATTATAGCACAGTATTTTTGTTTTTGCTTTTCGAACTTTGGCATAGTTTTATATTATACGTGTAGGCATGCTGAGTTAGCCTGTTATTGGATTTGCTTCTGTTGTTTTAGCCATATCTACTGTTTGAAATGTAAAATAATATATGTTGGCTTACCAAAATAAATAAATAAATAACTGTTTTCGGCTACAGATATGTATTGTAACAAAGTCTCAAGACCCAATATCGCATTTAGTCACAAATAAAATCGTTCATGAGAACGGTTTGACGTTGGCCTTTTTCAAAAACATTTTATCTTTTTTGTAGCTATTTGTTGTGTAATATCTAGGTATAATTTAAACACTACATAAAGTATGGTCTTTGGCTACCCCTTGATATGTTTTATAATCCACTTTTGTGTTAATGGACTTACGAGTACAGTAGACGTAAAGAAAACGTGAGGTAATTCGAATTCTCCGGATTCACAAAAATGTTTTGGAGCGTTTTTGTAGAGTAACGACGCCTTACATTTCATTCAAAATTTTATTACAAAAATTTCTTAGCTTGCATTCCGTGTACGTTTTTTAACATAAATTTCCATGAGCAACAATTTTGATGACAACGCCCATAAACGACACAACATTAGGTTGTGCAGATGCGTTACCCCACGCCCCAGGTGGGCCTCTTTGTTCTCTCAAGCCGCACGAGAGGTAACGCCGATATAATGTGACCCAGAGGTACTTCTCCGGTCGTAGTTTCAAAGATGGAAGATTTTACTTTGTAGTTCATTAAAGTAGTAGTCCGGCCCGTGTTATTCATGGACGAAGCCGAGGCGGGTCTAGTCCATATTTATTATAAAACGTAGTGCCCAAAAACTGTATGTTTGCATGTGATCGATTTTCTCAAATTGTACTGAATGGATTTACATCAGATGCTTTGCCGTCGCTTATCCTTTTTGTCCCTGGGTGGGCTCTTCGAAGGTCTTTAACCGTACGAAACAAGACATCGTTGCTGCAATTTCACGAGTAATAGAGCAGACTAAGCAAGTATCGGCATAAGTTAATTTGTATTAAGTAACAAGTATATACCTATAATATGTATATATATATATATATATATATATATATTATAGGTATATAAATACCATCTTGGGTTTACTTCAATATGTACCATGCGCTTTTCAATTGGTACAATGTTATAAAGTTTCTGTCAGACGCATTATGGGCGTGCGTTAAAACAGGCCCAAGTGAAACATTGGTAGTTCATAGCTATTTATAGCGGGGAACGCTTAAACGTGTATCATGGCTGGAGCACCCACGCTATCGAATGCATTCATGGGATTCTCGAATGTGATGATATTGTATATAGTCTATAAGTGATTCATTTGTATTTTCTTTTTTAGTCTATACTGCTTTAGTAGGGTATATATTACAGTTTTTTGTGAAAGGGTAATAGACATA
>JAFELO010000140.1:0-14925 GCA_017140195.1 Eumaeus atala
GAAAATTCGATGTAAACAAACTGCGGAAATCACGCCACACACGTCCGACACAGGGACTAACCTAACCTAACCTAACCTAACCTAACCTAACCCCTACGGAAGCCTTCAGGCACTATTAATGGAGGGTCCCGGATCAGCAGGCAACAGGACCCTAACAGCGACAGGCTGGCCTCGGCGAAAAGGCCAAACTTCACCTTCCCGAAAACTGTCTGGCTACGTTATGAGAAGAAGAAGGAAGCCATCGCCTGATAGGACTCGTCAATGTCATATGTCCTGCACAGTTGGCTCGGTCTCTATAGTGAGAGCCGCAGGGGCTGTCGTTCGCCTAGGACGACATTGTTATTATTTAAAATATTTTATTAAATTTAATGCCGATAACCTGAAGACAAAAAAGCGCCGCCATCCAGTATTAGGTCTCTCAGAAAAAAAAAAAATTGCCCACTGTGATGTTGATTTTTGTAAGAGCGTCGGCGCCAAAGCAGCGCGCCGCGGCCTTCCGACCGCAACGTCATAAGTTAGCGATACGATAACTAACTAAAACATGTAAACGAGCGCGGCATAGGAAACGTTTATTCTATTTGTCTGCACTTCAAATCAGGTTATCTACTCATAATTATGTACCGGAACATCAGCGGTTAACAAAAACATTTATTTAAATGTTTAATAATAGTTAATTTTAAATGTAGTTGGAAACAATTAATTAGTTATTACTATCTTGTGTAATATTCCGTTTCAAATTGACTTTTAACCTCTGCGGCATCAGATGCTATGACGCGTCATTGACAATAAGGAGTTGTAGCATAGGGACTGTGAGCAAACGAGAAGTAGGAGGCATTTGGTGAAGGGTAATGTACTTAAACGTCCACACTAATGGTAATTATGCGTATATAGAAACCTCTCAACATCACTTTTTAGGCAAAATTAAATGAGTGAGAGGCACCTACCCGGCCGGACCGCTCTGGCTGGAATGTGGCAATGGTACCTATTATGCGTTCTCCCCGTGATGACCTACGGCGCCGAAACATGGCCTCTTAATTTAGGACTGGTCCGCAAGTTTGCGGTAGCACAACGGGCTATTGAATGTTGGGTGTTTGTTTGTCCGATAGGCTTCGCAACGAAGTCATAAGGCAGATAACTAAAGTATCACGCGAAGAATAATCTCGGTGACGTGGCAATGGGCTGTTCACACACTTAGAAGATTAGATGGCGATGGGCCACTAAGGTGGAGGCCGCGTTTAGGAAAACGAAGTGTTCACCAGTCGGAAAGACAACCTCCGTGCAGTAGCTGGTCCGGGATGGATGCGATTAGCAGGAGATCGGTCGTCATGGCGTTCATTGAAAGAGTTCTGGCAGCAATGCAGATATAGCATAGCTTACGAGTCTTTAATACTGTGTGTAGTATTTTTTTTTAAGAATAGGGGGGCAGACGACAAATCGGAGTACTTATGCGACTACCGACGTCCATTAACATTCACATATATACTATGCCGATGCGTTTCCCTACTGACCCCCCCCCCATAGGCCACCGGTCACTCACAAGCTGCACGAAAAGCGACACTGAAGATGTCACTTTACGGCGGTATTAAGTGAGGGAGAGGTACCTCCGTGCCGGGCCAATTCCGTTGCAAAGGAGAATGTAGTGTCATTTACCATGCATGGCAATATCTCCACCCATGCAGCATGGCACTACCTCTTCCTGGCTAAATTTAATAGCTCCATAGTACTTCTGAGCACCGGGCTAGGCATGAACCGGAGATTTCATTGATGACGTTCCAAAAGTAATTTTTATAATTCTATTTTGAATAAAATTATTTCATACATTTCTCATTTCATAGTGAAACGAACAGTCGGGCAATCCTTAAACCATTCCCCAATACTATCCGCGACATAGCTATCACTACATGCCACTATGTGCGGTTGGTGCCATCCCGGTTATGCACGTCCGATTTCGCTGCACTGCAATAATAGCATCCTACAAAAAGGGCGGGCTGATGATGAGGATTTTTGTGGTTATACTTCTTTGGACGCGTTGGGGAAAAAAGATGGGAGTTAATTTTTTCGATGCGCGCGCACACCGTCACGTAAAACCGACATCCTGTAATTATGAGATCAATATTTTAGTTTTTCTCTTTTTACGGCAAAGAAGATTTGTAAGTTGCCAGCGGTTTATTGGAGGGGGCTAGGTGAGAAGGGCAACGCATCTGCATGACTATAATGCGGATGTCTATGGGCGTCGGTAGTCATCGAAAGACTCCGGTTACCCACCTACACTATAAAAATAGATATACAGATGTTTTGTAAGTTATGAAATCACAAAGCGTAATCAGTACTGGATTCTTATTTCGACTATGATGAAATGAAATGAAAAGGTTTTTATACAAAGTAGGATTATAATAATTACTTTTTGACCATCCGCAAGAAGAACCTATCACAGGTTCACCCCTGCCTGAGCACTGCACTGAGAAGAACCGGCGGAACAAACTCAGCGCGTCTGTCACCAGTTATATCAATTAATTCAATGATAATAAAAGTAATGCAATAAGAATAACATTCTTCAGTTCATTTTATATAAAATTACAAAACAAATTCCTCATTTCTTTTAAAAAATTATCCCATAAAATGTCCGCGTATAAGCTCTTGTTGAAAAAGCTTATAGGATATACCCAGAACAAAAACCGAGTATAGTAGCAATACCTTCATTCCACGCGCAACCTCCATATACAATAGAGACTTTCATACAATTGATCAGTTATGGCGCTCATTTAATAGTAATAAAAGCATGCATATTGCATGCCAATTCTCTAATCCGTTACGTCTAAGTGATAATTTTGATGTTAGTTGTGATAATCTTAATTTTAATTTCATTATGTTTTTAGACTTTATCTTTTGAATTATCTATTATTCGTAAATTGTATTTAAATTATTTTATTTGTTTAACATTTGTAAACGACTTAATCTCAATGCACTTTTAACGAAAGCTGTTATTTATGTTATAATTATTTGTGGTCACAGTATTGGTTTATGTTAAATCTTATTCAATTTATTTAATTTTCTCTAATGTAACTGTTCGTGTTCCTTGAAAATAAAATAAATTAAAATAGAATAAAGTAAATTAAAAAAACAAACTTAATCAAGAGACAATAACATTATACCGAAGTAGCGTGTGCGTCTTACTCAAGATGTCGGATCTGTCATAAACTCTGTTATCTTGACCACACAAACGTTTATTTAAATACGCTTTTTACTACTCCTTACTAAAAATTAAGTACCTAAAATTTTCCTACTGGACAGCTACATGTCCGTACAGCTGACCCGTAACTGCTAGTTCCGACTATCGGTATCATGCGGTGTGCATATTTTCAGAAAATAATGACACTAAATTCTTGCATACTGTGTCATATGACTAAGAATATTTTACCTATCACGTTCTATACGTGCACGATAAAGTTGGAAAAGGAACGGCTCGTCGCATCTTCCTCCACTTGGTATGTTGCGGCGTCCTGATTGTGGGAGCAATAAAAACAATCTTCCGAAAATGTGTACCTTCTACTGCGCGTGGCAGGATAAAGCCGCGTACACAGTACACAGAGAACTTGAGCCAGCGCCGACACGTGGCTGGAGTTCACTCCATCGACATGGTTCAGAAGTAGACGTGCGCGCCGTAAAACGACCCGCTCAAATACACGGTTTTACACGATTTCCCTTTTTTTCATACCATGTACCTTAACTTCACAATTAATAAGGATTTTTCCAGTCAAACGGTACAATTTTATAGACATTAGTAATATATTTGGATCAGGTTATGTAATACAAGAGAGGATCTCTTATCTAAATAAATATTTACATTAAATTATTGATATATCTCCTAGACTTTTATGGCTTCAGTAGGGACACGACTTTATATCGAATAAAATTCTCCTCGATAAAGAATATTGTGATAACCCCTACTACGGGTTACTGTTCTGTCGTGATTTTAAATATCCAATTCGAGTCTCTAACTGACACAATCTAGCAAATGTACTTTTTATAGAATAGAGGGGCAAACGAGTAATCCGAGCCTTTTTTACCACTACCAACGCCAATGAACATGCACAGAATTACTATATCGATGCGTTGCCCTCTTTTCCCCCACCCCCCAATGGGTCACCGGCTACTCACAAACCGCACGAAACGCGTCACTGAAGATATCTCCTTACGGCGGTATTATGTGAGCGAGGGGTATCTCTCCGGTCGTGCCGGCCCAGTTCAGTTGCATAAGTGGGGCACTATGCATGTCACTACATCCTCCTAAATATAATGGGGCGAAGGAGCAATTGGATACATTTAATGCTTGCGCTAATATAATAATTAGGTGATGCCCACCTAATTATTATGCATCAGCATAATAATTATGTGTTGCCCTCTTTCCCTCGCCACCTCTAACGGGACACTTCCAATTGGCTAACCACAAGAAGCGCGGCACTTTGTTTCAAAATTAAACTGCAATCATTAAGTTTCGAATATCCTATAGTAGGGTCTGCGACACCGCGCGCTACGTACAAAATACCGATACCAATGATACCGAAACTTGGCACAGAGCGAGCTTACGTGCCGACAACAAATACACATTGAACGGCAAATTACTTGTAGATCTTCGATTAATCGAGTTAACGTGTATAGAGTTTTGTGCGGTTTTAGGGTTGCCTCAAAATAAGAATAAACGGAAACGAGACTTTGTGAGAGATAGCGTTACGCTGTATTGCGGCGGAATTGGACCGACACGACCGGGTAGTTATCCCTCGCTCACATGATACGGTGCGCTTTGTCAGTAGCCGTATTGGGGGACGAGGTACGCATCGGCAAAGTTATTATGTGGATGTTCATGGGCGTCAGGAGTCGTAAAAAGGCTCCGATTGCTCGTTGGCCGCTATATGTACTATACAAAAAAAGCTTTGTAGTATCACTTTATTGTCCGTCTATATATGTGATGAAACTTAGATTTAATGATACATTTTTTTTATTTATTTAATTTATTTCATCATGTTGATGTTTAGTTATCTACAGACGTGTGACAATATAGTACGTAGTTATCTACAGACGTGTGACAATATAGTACGTAGTTATCTACAGACGTGTGACAATATAGTACGTAGTTATCTACAGACGTGTGACAATATAGTACGTAATTATCTACAGACGTGTGACAATATAGTACGTAGTTATCTACAGACGAGTGACAATATAGTACGTAGTTATCTACAGACGTGTGACAATATAGTACGTAGTTATCTACAGACGACGGTAGAACGCATTTACGTGCCTCCGCCCGCCTGGGTGGGGTCCAGTGATATGTACCACGACAACCACCGCGAGTGCCACCAGTGCCGCCTTGGTGAGGTGCCCTGGAACAACAAATCATCGGGGCACCTCGATGGCAAGTCAGTCCCCGAAGGGACCGACGCCACCTCCACGAATGGGGTTGTCCCGCAGCACGGGACAATCCCACCGAATTTGGGACAGTGCAATGGGGTGAGGTTCCCATTTTCGCCTCTTGCCCCGTGCACAAAAGCGTCGCCATCTTTTGGTCTTTTGTCCCCTCTTATTATAGGGGGGTACTTAGAGCCGCCACCTCCTCGGTTCAATTGGCTTCGCCCAACGTGTCTCGGATTCACCCCTTGCTACTGAGCCCCACCGCCACGACAAGGCTTGAACCATGGTTGGGGGAGACAAAGGTACCTACTGAAACTAAGGTAAGGTACTTTGTGTTATCATTTCAAAATGAGTTAATGTCATACCGATTAATTAGTGTAACACACCCAGCAACGTTAGTTTGTCCACTTTTGTATGTTGTCATGCGCGCACGCGTTGGTACGAAAACCTTCGTGCGCAACTCGTGCTTGACCGGTTTTGATGTGTCAAATAGGTGAAAAAGTTTAACGCAGGATGCATCAGGTGTCCTTCTGCATTTGATCTGCTGAGCAACAGCTGCAACCTAAATTATAGCTACTTGCTATGTAGGGACAGCGCTTTCCTTCTTCAAATCCATCTGGCTTCTATCTCTGACTTCTTATAGTCTATTCTATTACCACACCACATTAAACGCACAATTACCTGTAGGATTCTGGACCCCAGAGGACCATCGCTTGTTCAGATTCCAGAGCGAAGTTAAGTCCTAGGGGCGAATTTTTGACCGCGCCCTTGGCAAGGGCCAAGCGGGGGTTGGGGGGCGGAGGATATAGATAATTAGTAAGGTATCGCTTAATAGACAGCCTGCATTGATCGGAGGGGCACCTGAAAAAAATCTGGATACTCATAGGAAATAGGCACCTATTCAAATTTACTCCCTAAGAAACGAAATCGTGTGAAATAGCAAAGCTGAGCGCAAAGTTTTACTGCGCTTACATCTCTTGCGCTGTCTTCTCTTCAGAAACACGTTCTAATTTAAGGAGTAAACTCCAGTCGCGTGTCGGATGGGACGCATCGTTTTTTTGCTACATTTTTTTTTCCGTGTCCAAATATTTAATTCCCCCCGCGCATCAGGGGACCTGACACAAACCTTTTGCTTCACGCACCATTGTGATTATGAAGATAACCCACAAATTAAACGGTCAGTTGTAAAAAACAAAAATAAACATTTTTTAACAGCAATACGTGTTTGCGTAAATTCGCACAGAAGCTGCCATTGTGCGGTCTAATTAGCGATTGCTCTGAACCAGTATTTCGCAACTAGTAGTGCGCGTTTATTCAGAGCCATTACTGAATTTCATTTGGGGTTGTACCGATCACGCATTATCGCTGTCTAGTGGAAGCTATCGCGTTTCGTGTGGTATATGAGTTGCCGGTGGCCCATTGGAGGGTAAGATGGAATAACAGCAACTTGTCTGTATAACTTCTATGTTGATGTTTGTGGATGTAGATATTCGCCAGAGGGGTTCGACACGTGACTGAAGAACACTTCTTACGAACGAACTTAGTTCTGAGGTGACAGGTACGTAAGAGACAAAAGCGTAATAAAGCGATACGCTCGATCGATTACTGTTTCACAGGATTTCACTGGTATCATTTGACTGGTATATATTTTATTATATAATTTACATTTGTGAGCGGTCTCGACTTGTCGTCATCCATGATTTATTTATTCTAATGATATTCGGAGATAGTCAAGAAGAGAAAAGAAACTTCAAGCCTGTCGCTGACATGTGTTACTAGCACGGACGTGCCGATCCGTTACAATTTATTATGGTGCAGGTGGGTAAACGAGCAATCGGAGCATTTTAATGACTACCGACGCCCATGGACATCCGCAATATTGTCATGCAGATGCGTTGGCATCCTTTCCTTCGCCCCTCCGATGGGGCCACCAGCTACTCAAAAACCGTACGAAACGAGACAGTATAGTTATCACTATATGACGATGTTATGTGGGCGATACTCCGGTCGTAGCGGCCCGATTCCGCTGCAATGCAGCATGGTACCAATTAGTAATTATATTATACTGTGGGGCATACGTTGTTCCATATGGAGTAAACTCCGAAAACCACTTGGGAAGCCCTGCTCTAAGCGGTGTATTTTATGTTACAGTGGTTTGGGTAACGCGAGTTACGCAACTAATATAGTTATTAACATTTGTTATTCGAGCAAACGAACCTTGACGCTCGTATACTCGGCCACATTTTTTCCTCTTTATAGCATAAGCGGACAAAAGAGCAGTCGTGGCCGACTCCGGGCCGGGTTCGATTCCTGTCCAAACAAAAAATGTTATTAAAACTTTTCATATCCTAATGACAGCACGGAAACATGGCTCTTAAATTAGGAACGGTCCACAAGTTTGCGGTAGCTTTATCTATATATTGAACGTGCTATGTTGAGTGTTTCTTTGTCCGACAGAGTTCGCAACGAAGTCGTAAGGCAGCGAACGAAAGTTTCCGATATCACGCGAAGAATAAGCTCAATAAAGTGGCAAGGGGCTGGTCACGCACTCAGAAGATCAGATGGCTGATGGGCCACTAAGATTGTGGTGTGGAGGCCGCGTTTAGGAAAATGAAATGTTAGTCGACTGTTCACCAGGTGGGAAAACGATATCTGTGCAGTAGCTAGTCCGGGATGGATGCGAGTAGTAGGAGATCGATTGCATTGGCGTTCATTGAAAAAGGCCTATATCCGACAGTGGACCGATAAGGGCTGATAGTATAAGCTGCCTAACTGTGCTGTCAAGCACAGTTAGGCAGCTGGAGGTGTTTATACCTCGGAGAGCACGTAGCGCCGACGGTACTGCGAATGATTTCTCCCCGGTCGTGGCGGAATGCCGGCCCATAGGAGAATGTGGGAATAGACAGCGCACTTGTGCATTGTGACGTGTCCGTCGCAGACAGCTCTTCTCGATAGAGATGGCAGCGGTACCATAAATTCAGAGAGGAAGACATTATAATAAAGGAGTACCGTACAAATTTGTACCGTAATTTTGGATATGTAACCTATTTTGTCGAGTGTACCTTCAGTTACCCGGATAAAATGCCTTAAATGTAATCTAATACAAAATGTTATTCAATCCGTTGGTTCGCTCACTCCCCAAGTGATTTCTCATTCGAGCTACGAATATAATAACAGGCCTGGCCAAACTTCGGATACGGCGGCCATTTCTATGCCCACATAGATACTACCCATAGTGTATGTCCGAAACAAGGGGATATTTCGGACGACAATTCGACTTGGCAAGTGATAGTGTCTCCGCTCCATTGCATTCGAATCACTCACGTGTTACTGTAACCTTACAACTGAAGGTTGATGGTGTCCGAAATCCATTTTTCGTATTACATTTCTCCAGATCCTGAGGCCCAATTAATCTATGCCGACATGTTTTCGTCCCACTTCCTTATTTAAGTGTTTACATACGTATCTATCCACACACACACACACACACACACACACACACACACATACACACACAACAAACCTCACTCAGAAAATTGTGGGAATAAATTCACGGGACCTCAAAATCCTGCAAATTGATGGATACTGTAGATAGCCTGCACGATCAGTCGGCTTCTATTTATTCGTTTACTGAACCATGTACACAATTACATAAGGTGTATATAATTTGCAGTTCTCAATACACATTGAAAGTTTCATTTGTTTAATTGTTCGTGACTAATTTTATCCGGAAAGAAACAACCGGACACCGCCATGTCGGATTGGTGTGTTTACAAGTAAGTAGGTTGTCTGTAAGATAAGTACGTGTAATTAGTGTCGAAACGAGTTGCAGTGCATTCTTATTATTACAATTAAAAATCAATAAAATTTTAATACACCATGTCAGTTTTTTTCATACATTTATATCAAACAAGTGAGGAAGTAAATGTATTTATCTAAAACTTTTGAACATTAAAAAAATAGAATCCCATCTTAAGAACGATGTAAATACATTTACGGTTAAGTGTGTACTGATTTTCCATAACAGTGACGCCATTACATATACGTAAATCTTAGCGAAGATGTTTAAAGTATCTTCGCCATAATTATATTTGCACATTTTAGGATAGTAATGGGTTGGTGTCGTTGCGGAAGTTTATTTGTTTACGTCTGTATCGAAACGTTCATATACTTCATATTGTGCAACTTATTGATACGTAGTTTCTACAGAATTTTTTTTTTTACATCTGCGCCTAAACGTTTACCTACTTCATATTGTGCAACTTATTGATACATAGCTTCTACAGACAATTTTTTTTTACATCTGCGCCGAAACGTTTACCTACTTCATATTGTGCAACTTATTGATACGTAGCTTCTACAGACAAATTTTGTTTACATCTGCGCCGAAACGTTTACCTACTTCATATTGTGCAACTTATTGATACGTAGCTTCTACAGACAAATTTTGAAAATAGTTTGGACGTAATTAGAATTACGTTTAGTTCGATGATAATTTTTTCTCTGATTGTTCGAACTGTATAAACAACACCGGTATACGTAAGGATTGAAGCAAGTGCGAAGAACTATCATAAAAATAATTTATTTTGTAGTGAATTGACGTATTTAGGGTTTTTGTATGTCACATGCGTTCCACTCGGAGATTATGCGATCTGTATGCTTTAAATTTAGAAGGTTGGTGGATTTTATGAACCTTTACAAATTGTTGTATGATTTTGAAAAATAAGATGATTAACAGTAGCAGTCCGTGCATGTAACTGTGGGATACATTTTTTTTACGAGATGGCATGGCCGTGTCAGGACACCCGTCATTGTCTTACTAAATGGTACAGAGATGTGTGAGAAAGTTTTTTGATTATTCCAAAACTTGGCGAGATACTTGTTTCTTATGTGGTAGGAATTGTGTCATTCTAACTTTTAAACTACCAAGAAAAAAGAAAAGAGAAGAATAGTATTCAATAAAAACTTCAAATATTTTTTTTTCAAACAAAGTCGATTTTGTACTATGCGGAACTCTTGGCCAGTTTTTAAAGGTACATCGTCACTTAAAGTCATTTTAAGTTTAAGTTTAAACGAAAGTTTACTATTTGATACATGATGTAGATCTAACTCAGGTTGATATACACAGGAGCGACAGCTATTAACTGACAACAACCCCAACAAAACTTTGTCATCAACAGTACAAAGCATCATATCGATGAAGAACTTGAGGAAGTATCGCCTATTATAATTGAGTAGCACAGTGAATTCCTGCATCTTCTGATTCTCCTTATATTTCTCATTTTGGTGAACGCTTTCATACCCTAAAATGTGGTAAGCGAAGTACAAACTGCAAAAAATGCACCGTCTAACAACAATTTCTCAAAAGGTTACTGATAATATCAGATTACTAAAGTCTGACTAAAATATCTGGCGAATATGAATATGATATTCAGCAGATATTTTAGTCAGACGACCTTCATCACTTCCATTATACCCAACTATTCCACTCATTCATCACTTCCATTATACCCAACTATTCCACTCATTCATCACTTCCATTATACCCAACTATTCCACTCATTCATCACTTCCATTATACCCAACTTTTCCACTCATTCATCACTTCCATTATACCCAACTATTCCACTCATTCATCACTTCCATTATACCCAACTATTCCAACTCCTGATTTATTCGGAGACGTATTACGGCCAGTATAAAAGAATGCCACAATAATCTTTAATCCGATCATAATTCTATATTTAAAGTCAACCCTCAATCAGTAAATAAACGAATAACTATACTAAGTATAAGTAACTTAGCTAAACGTTACTTCGTTACTTCATAACATTACTTCGACTGTTCATCCAGATCTATAAATATTGAAAAAGTGACACAAAAAGTGTTGATTTTATCTGAACTAGCGGATCTTACATCTACTGAATATAATTAATTAGTGCCTTTTCTGTCATCATCATCATTATCCGCCTTTATGGGTCCAGTATTGGACATAGGCCTCTCTCAATGAACGCCAATACGCTTACGCTTATCTCCTGCTGCTCGCATCCATCCCGGACCGGCTACTGCACGGAGATCGTCTTTCCACCTGGTGAACGGTCTACCAACACTTCGTTTTCCTAAACGCGGTCTCCACTCCAGGACCTAACTGGCCCATCTGTCATCTGTGCTTCTGAGTGTGTGACCAGCCCATTGCCACTTCAGCGAGCCTATTCGTCGCGTGATATCGGATACTTTAGTATATCTATCTTTATCCCTTTCTATCATAGTAATAAATTCAACGTACAATCATCTAGTTCTAATTGCCTGATACTAAAACAAACTGCGTACGTGTTGTAAATTAGAATGTTTCTTTTCTATTCTAAATCGTTGTTCTTTCGCAGGGATTTGTACTTTATTAAATATAATTGCATTCTTCCCGTTAGTGGGGTTCAGAGAGATTCAGTGAGGTTGATTGGCAAGTGTCAACCTCAGCGTGTTCGCATACTTGACACGGCAGAACTCCCAATAAATAAGACAAACGAGACATCAAAGAATATTCCCCTGATATTAAACATCGTGACGTTAAAAATCTGATATCTGCGAACAGACCGAGTTCATGTAATAACGGGGCATTATATTTGATTTGACTAAGCAGCGAAAGAACATCGATTCCATTCAAGGATGATACGTAAGACTATTTAATTTAAAGAAACGAAGAGGCTGTTTATCTCCGAGAGGAAATTAGAATATTCTCTATACCTAGGTAAAAACAACTGAATTGTAGGAAGATATGTTGTCTTTAGGTACATCAATTGATTAAAAGATAATAAACTCTATCAAAAGCTCAGGTTGGGTTACTACTACTACGACTGAAACATGATATTAGGTCAAGTATGAGACCATCATCATGATCCCTAATCGGTCCACTGCTGGACATAAGCCTCTCTCAATGAACATCAAGACGACCGATCTCCTGCTACACGCATCCATGCATGATAAATAATATGTAATATGAGATACTACATACTATTTATCGCTTACAAAATTTGATATCGGTGGAGCTTGTTCAATCATAACATGTGAATATAAGTTACGTACATTATAATAATAATAATAATACTGTTGTCCTAGCCGAATTTCGGCTACTACTGCCATCTCTATTGAGAGATCTGCGGGGCATGTTATAGTGCTCAAGTGTTTGCGCAGGCGCAAGTGCCCCCTCTATTCCTTAATGCTCCTATTTCGATGGGACGGCAATCCAACACGACCGGATCCTAATATTACTTTTTGTATGGTCCGACCCGGGATTGGAACCCAATACCTCACGTCTGTGGCTGAATATGCTTACCACTAGCCCACGAGGCAGTTAAGTGTGTTAAGGAGATGTTGACTCAGAGAGAAAAGAGTAATTAAAATAGACTAGACTATGAGGTACTCGCTTATATGACAAATTTGAGAAACAACAAATACTAGACTGTTATGATTTAGAGACTTGAGTTTGCCTCTGTCCGATGTTGAAGTATTTTATAATAAGAGAATATACCCCGTTTTACAATGGGTAGTATGGGTGGAGTCCACATTATTGTCTACGTACCTTTTCTTTTTTTTTTTTTCAGAGGGACCTATTACTGATGGCGGCGCTGTTGCCCTCGCCCCTACAGTTCGTCGGGTCTACGGAAGACTTTTTTGTCTTCAGGTTTTAGGTAGACGAAAGGGGGACAGACCGGGGGGTCTTTTCCCGCAGATGGGAAGAAGCAAACCGGAATTTTTGTGGGCATTACCCTATCGTGCTTTATTATTGGGACCGAAAAGGGGGAAACGGTCCCCCTCCCCACGCTAGTGGGACGGCGCGCGCACGGTGCCGTTTGGTGCACGGTGGTGGTTTAATTTTACGGAACGTGTGTAAGGAAAGTTGAGCTCACCTTTCGGTTTGGCTTGTCAGAGGAGGCCGGCCTCCTCCCCCACCCTCTAACGGATGGGGTCGATTTGCGCTTCAAATCGGCTAGAAGCCGTGATCATATTTTTGTTTTTATTATTAGAGCTCTCTAAGATCGCGTTATTTTATTTCTACATTAATAAGCTCACGTCTTACTGATTCGAACCCGGGCTCGTTTCCGTAAGCGGTGTGTGAGTTTGGTCTACGTACTGCGCGCCTTCTATCATTTTATAAAGATTAAACACTAAAGTAGCGATTAATACAATCCCATTCCCACTGGACCTCAAATTCTTACGCTCCGAAGGTTTCAGCGGGAACATAATCTATTCAGCTGCATATTTAACGCTATAATATATGTACCTGGCGCATCGAGGTCCGTGGCCTTTATTTAAAATACGTTGCACAGATGTTTTCATATGATACGTTGTGAAACTATAACGTCCATTTCACAACATTATGTGTGTTACAAATAATAACTAAAGCTAAATTACCAACTGTGAAAGATTTCAAAATCAATTGTTACTTCCAAAATGGACTATGATGTATTTTCTCATAGAATCAATAAAATTAGAAAATCATATCACTTAAAACGTTACGAAAACTCAAAGCTTTTGATTTTCTTGATTAAAAAAATTATTACATTCCTAATTTTCTTTATCTGTCAGTGTTTTTGTCTGTCTATGTAATATTTGTTATTTTATCTTAAACAACTATTTTTTTTTACTTTTTACTGTCCTGACAAGTTTAATTTCTTTTCCGGACTTCTGTGAAAGCCAAGAGAAGTCAGAGAAATACAGTTTCATCAGATAGTCATGAATACTCGTCGGGTGAATAGTTTTGGGATCGAAAAGCGGACCGAACTACTCTCGCAGATGGGAGGAACGGAATACGTTTATACGAGAGTTATAATGATAGAGAGACAGACTACTATTGAATTATGTACACGCGGCGAGTCTCCGTTGTCATGAATACAAAAATTCTTGTGATACACCTTTTTTTCTTTAGTCGACGCAGGGTATCAGGGTTGACCTGGGTGGGATCCAGTGGTGTGTGGGGGTCGGGGCAAATTATAGTGACGAATACAAAAACCAGCGCGAGTTCCATCGCCTTTAGTGAGGTGCACTAGAACTACAAATCATCAGGGCAACTCGGCGGTTAGTCAGACCAGACCCCTAACGGACTGACGCCTCCTCCACACATGGGGTGGCCCACACAACAGGACAAACCCACCAACTGTGGGATTGGGCAATGGGTGAGATTCCCATCCTCGCCTATTGCGCCTAAAAACGCCTCCTCCTCATGCTCTTCTGTCCCCTCTACATATAGGGCGGGTACAGATTGCGCCTGCTCGACCTGCTCTTTAGCCCCTTCTTCTTATAACAGTATAAAGAGCAGCCCCTTTGTTCAGTTGGCTTCGCCTGGGTTCACCCCAGCCCACTGTGCCCCACCGCTACGACAAGGCTTGAACTATTATAGGGACAGGAGTTCACCTAATGCAGTGATATTTCGCCAATGTGCAAATAGTTTGTAAATTCATTGATCTAATAAAAAATAATATTCTATAAAAGAATTGCACAATAGAGAACCTAGTTTTAATT
>JAFELO010000140.1:15187-25464 GCA_017140195.1 Eumaeus atala
GCAGCCCCTTTGTTCAATTGGCTTCGCCTGGGTTCACCCCAGCCCACTGTGCCCCACCGCTACGACAAGGCTTGAACTATTATAGGGACAGGAGTTCACCTAGTGCAGTGATATTTCGCCAATGTGCAAATAGTTTGTAAATTCATTGATCTAATAAAAAATAATATTCTATAAAAGAATTGCACAATAGAGAACCTAGTTTTAATTTTTCTCTCACACTATTTACAGAAATGTATTTATAGTGTAATTTATATCTCTTATTAGTACAGTACAAAGTGTTTTGTACCAAATGAACAAACACATTCATGATCAAATATAGAGAAGCTTTTGAGAAACAAATTCTCAAATTATATTTGACTACGATGTGGCCGGTAAACGTAGCGGCCCCTGGCCTGATGTTTAAAACCCCTGCGTTGGTTCAGTCCCCGCAAACTGTGTTCAGTAAATATTGCGCGAAAGAATAACAAATATACATACATACAAGATTTCATGTAATAATAATAATAGAGCTAAATAGTTTAGTCGATCGCTATTTAAAGGTCCTCCCCCCCCTCCTTTCTATAAACATATACCGAGGATTATGTTATAAACTATATGCCACCGTCCCCCACGCTGCGACGAGTAGGATTTATACAGATTATATAATAAAGTTCCAAATAACTGTTTGTCTGTATGTGATGTTCTCATAATCCCATTTGTGGCCCATTGAAAGGAGGTGAAAAAGGAGGGCTACGCACCGGTATAGTAATTATACTGATAGCCGTAGGAAGGCTCCGATTTCTCGTTTGTCCCAGTAAACTATAAAAAAAGCTACTGAACAGATTTTATGCGGTTGTCACCAATACAGAAGGAAGGTTTTTGTGTATAATTTGATAAGTTTCCAATCTGGCCCATGTTGTTCACGTCTGGATGGTATATACGTTGTTCTCCACAATGGGCAACCGGCTGCTTACAAACTACACGAAAAGTATTTCAAGGCGTTATCGTAGGTGCAAGAGGTACCTCCCCGGTCGTATCAACCGCTTCGCTGCAATGTAGCATGACCCTTTAAACCATAAGACAAAAAGTACATGTATATTCAATTTGCGTAATTCAGTTCCACACGAAACATAATCATGTGGGTTCCTTTGGTGTCCTTTTGAATAAACAAAGGTTATTATAATGACTTGCTTATCATTACAATATTAATTATTCAAATAATAATTAATAATTTTAATGATTATAATAATTTATGGTGTCGTAGCGAAATAGAGACATACGCTTAGTATGAATCGATTGTAGTAACCTGTAAAATGATATTATTTGTATCTTTCAAAAACTACCTTATCAGGTTTTTTTTTATACTTGCAGCCCGTCCCGACTTCGCACGGGTATTGCACGAAATATGGAAATAATACATTGATTTACAAAGATATATAAAAATATGAGTTTAGTTTTTTTTTCGGAGGGACCTACTAATGGTTGGCGTCGCTCTTGCTTCCGCATCTATAGTTCATCGGATTAGCGCAGACTTTTGTGTCTTCTGGTTTAGGGAGACGATAGAGAGACAGATCCCCCTCTTTTCTCTTAGATAGGAAAATATGTACCGAGTTGTTTTGTGGGCGTAGCGGATAGTAATTATTTGTGGGATCGAAAGGGGGAGACGGTCCTCCTCCCCACACTAGTAGAACAGCGCACTTACGATGCGGCGACGTCGATAAGGATAATTGAGCTCGTTTATTGTCGGAGGAGGCCGGCAATAGAAGAAGGTCCAAAGGCGTGGACAATGATACCAATTGTGTCAAACTATATGGCAAAGCAAAATCATGAAAAGGTCTCCCCGCATCCCGGTAGTGCGTCAACAAAGCCAATTGGCGTGATGGGCGTTAAAATCACCAAGTATCACGATCACCAAGTATCACAATCACCAAGTATCACGATCACCAAGTATCACGATCACCAAGTATCACGATCACCAAGTATCACGATCACCAAGTATCACGATCACCAAGTATCACGCGTTTCCGTCAGAAAGAGTAAAGCCGGCTTTGTTGTCTTGAGGTGGTGATGGACAGCGTTGAGATTGGAGTGCCACCAACAGATGTTGCAGAAATCAACAATTAGACTAGCAGGGGGAGCCTTCGACTTTTTCTATCCTTTGCCTCCAGTAAGACGGTCACAGAGCACACATGCAAGAATACGTGGGGCAGCTTAGGTATTTCGGCTCAGGTTCAGGACCTGAACATGGAGGCCCAGGTATGGGTTTTCCAGCTTCTACGTTGCTAGTACCCTCCTGGGGTAATCTATTTTAAAGCCGCCCTGTCTATAGAGATAGGGGGGGGGGATTTGAATTAAAATTGATGTAGACTTGATGTGGAAGGAATGGCAGGTGAAAGGTTAACAAAGCAAATATAATGCGAATTTGGAAGGCCGTAGGTACCGGGGCGGACCAAGACTGACGTACCACGATCAGGTTGACCGGGTACAGTCCGGAGGCGGTGTCAAGAGTCTTCGCAACCGGCGTGTATGAGGAGTATAATGAGTGTGGAGGAGGCAACCTCTGCCTACCCTATTAGGGAGCTGGCGTGAAGATGTGTGTACAGGAAAGTAGTCGTTGCATTTTTTTTATAGTTTATTAATATATAGGAGGACAAACGAGCAGTCGGAGTCTTTTGACGACCACTGACATAGATATCCGCATTATTGTCATGCTTCATTGCCCTCCTTCCCTCGAGTGGGCCAATGCCGCAATATCATTCCTAGGGTGGTGGTTATAATGCTACGACAAATTAGAAGTCGTATATCCGATTACGATCCTAGACACCAAACATTATCAAATTTAGTTTCAAAATATTCATCTTGGTTTAAAAATATTCATCTTGGTTTAAAGATATTCATCTTGGTTTAAAAATATCTGCTTTACATACTCTACTATACAAAGCTACGTGCGGAAGGCGTGCGACACCTTCAGGTTTTCGCCGGCAGCTCTTAGCCATATATATCAGAAAGCAATGTCTATGGTCTTAGCAGTGGTTCGAGTGACGAGTAGAAAAGAGGTAGTGCCGTGCTGCATTGCAGCGGAATTGGGCCGGCACGACCGCGGGGAGGTACGTAGCACTCACACGATACCGGCGTCTACGGTGTCGCGTCACGTGCGGTTTGTGATTAGCCGGTGGCCCATTGGGAGAGGTGAAAAGGAGTGTAATGCATCTGCATAGAAGTTATGTCGAAGATAATGGGCGTCGCTAGTCGTGAAAAGGCTCCGATTGCTCATTTGTCCTCCTATTGTATAAAAAAATTTAACACTCCTGTAGTAATTACAATGGCTCGTAAATTATTGTTGTATTGTCATTCCCAACTAAAAGCTACACACACAACGCGACAAGTTTACTCATTATCTGCTAGAAGTTCAGTACAACTTGTCTCGAAACAACGTCTTATGACTATAGTGTTCATACTTCACACCGAAGTTGTAGCCTGCTACTTCAATATCACCATCAGACTCAGCCACGAGACCATAAATATCTTTAGGTACGTTTTTAACTAAATAAATCTTTATATGTGCAAAAGCTACACAATTTATCTTAGACTAATTTAAAAAAAAATTACTTAATGTAGACCTTACTAAAAAATGGCCAATAGTTCGGCATTTGCTGACACAATTGTCAGTGCCGGTCTTCCGCGTGGGCCATATGTTATATTACTTTTTAGTAGAAGGCGGTAAATGAGACTTCCTTCCGCAGTGGGGCACTGGAAACTCACAAATATGCATGAAGTGCTGTTATATTGTGATGGTTTCTCAGGCAGAGGTACCTTCACGGTCGTGAAGGCCATGAGTGGATGAGTTGAAGACAGGATTGCATAGCCGTGTGGTTAATTTAGGTAGGTTGTCACAAGTTGGCTCTGGCGACTCGTTTGGCTTATTGTGCTATACAAGAACGTAATTTTACCATAAACAGGTAACCTTGTCCGACTCACAGACCGTAGCCGAGTATTTTACGCTAGCGGTTGCAGGTTCGAATCGCCTTGGTCTATGAGTACGTATTGTAAAAATTGACCCTAAATATGGTCAATATTATTTGTGGGTATATATCACTTTTTTTGTTAACGCGGGGAAACCCATTTATGCGCCTTCACCGGCCCTGGATGGGGTCCAGTGGTGTGCGTGGCGCGCGGCCGAATACCCAGAAAAACCTACGCGAGTGCACTCCGTGCCGCCTTTTCTGACGTGCCCCGGTACAACAAATCATCAGGGCACCTCGGCAAGATTAACACTTCCTCTTTGAACGATTTCTTGAAGACGCTCGGAGTCTTTTTACGACTACCGACGCCCATGAACATCCACATAATTACTAAGCCGATGCGTTGCCCTCCTTTCTCCCGCCCCCAATGGGCCACCCGCTACGCCGCCCGAAACGCGACACCGTAGGTGTCACTTTACAGCGGTATCAAGTGAGCGAGAGGTGACTCCCCGGTCGTGCCGGCCCAATTCCGTTGCATTGGAGGATGCAGTGTCAAGCACAATACAAAGCACTACCTCCTCCTATGCAGCATGTCACTACTTCTTCCTAATGATATGGTTCGTTTTAAAACGTAAGTGCTCAGCGCAGGGTGTATCTAGTAAGCGCTATATTCAAAATTTCGAAACCTCTCCATCTAGGGCTTGTAATTATGAGGCAACCATCAGAGGTAGTTCAGTGCACAATGCACGCTAAACGGAGCAGTGAATTAGCCTGCACGGTGTTATTAGCGTATCTCTAGGTCACGCTCATCAAGTATCCCATTAGATGCAACAGAAAACTGAGCGCCTTATTGAACTGTGGACAAAGCGTAATTATGAAGTGAAGGTTATGGTAGAGTGTTACACTTTTGTCTTCAATGAGCATTCGGGTCACCTCATGAGTCAACCTAGTACATAATTCATAGGGCAAGCGAGCCATCACAGCCTTTTTGCGACTACCGACGCTCATAAACATCCACGTAGTTACTGGCCCATTGGTTACACTGGAGATGTCACTTTACGGCGGTATTATGTTAGCAAGATGTCTGTGGGTGTTTGTTGGTGGTCACTAAAAGGCTCGGACTGCTCGTTTGCTCCCTTCATCATCATCATCACCAGCCGCACGACCTCCCCTGCTGGGCACAGGCATCTCACAGATGACAGTGGGCCCAATATACTACCAGAATTTGGTCGCAATGGAACAAAGCTTTTTTATATAGAATAGGGGGCAAACGAGCAATCGGAGCCTTTTTAGGACTACCGACGCCCATGAACATCCACATAATCACCATGCCGATTCTTTGCCCGCCTTCTTCCCACCCCGATGGGCCAGCTACAGACATTTGCACATACATGGCACGCGACTAGAACGGACGTGTAACCACGCAGCTGTCTGAATGTATGTGCAGTCCCAACTAGGCCGATGATGGCTACTGTCTTTGTGGTGTCCGGCCCCATAAAAGGGAGATTGTGTTTACGAGAGGACACTTAAGTATCGTGTAGGGAATCAAGAATTGCACGTTGGAGAACAGAGCCGGTGAGGAACCCCGTGCACCTCCCGCTATCGCTACCGGGAGGTGCGTATGCGCATCTGTGGAGGTGGGTGAGAGCTGGACGTAGGCTTTACCATAGACCGCCGCAGGTCCCGGCCACGAGCCACTTGCATCCAACACTCCGTCTGCCGGTGCGGTCGCCGCCGCGGTTAAACAATAAATAAAAAAAACTCACAAAAAGCATTTTTATAGCATAAGGGGGCAAACGAGTAACCGGCGCCTAACGATTTTGATGACTACCGACACCCATGGACATTCGCGAGATTGCTACGCAGATGCGTTGCCCTCCTATCATTCCTCGCCCCAGTGGGCCACCGGCTACTCACAAACTGCGCGAAACGCGACAGCGATACTGTAACTTTACGGCGGTATCAAGTGACCGAAAGGTACCTCACGGAATGTGCCGGCCCCATTTCGTTGCATAGGAGAATTCAGCATGGCACTACCTCTTCCTAAATTAAACTATTCAAGACTTCTATCACGTTTTGTGTTATACACAAAGGCACTTATTAACTTTTCCAAGATACCACCATAGCTACCACCACCATAGGTTAAACTGTCGGGTTTTTCTGAGAAAACGGAAAATAACCAGCGTATAATAATTAATGTTATAAATAAACAATAAAACCTTTCTGTGTATCCACAGCGACAGACGGATGACAGACTGAGCGGCTTAGCACAAACACACATATATCTGCTATCACCAGGCCGCCTCTCCCACTCAGAGCCCATCCGGGTAATGTCTGGCATCCATTCTAGTCTAAACAAAGTAACTTACTTCGAAAAATAAACGACAATAACATGTAGATTGTGTAACATTATAATATCCCTTGAATTATAAAGCACTAATGACTATAAAGCATTGAGCTGATGACCGGGCGTCGATACTTCATTAATCTTTATTATCTCGTCGTGTTTACAGCGAGACAGCATCCGTTACTGTGATCCTAATCTGCCTATTTTGAACAGGATGCCTTTTATAATCATCAGAGTTTGTCATCTGCTTGGATTGTAGGTCATTTGGTAGTGTTAAGTCATTTGCTGAAATAGCAGACCGTCCACAGAGACATTACGTCATCTGCAGGAATAGTAGATTATCTGTTGGGATAGCAGATCATCTGCTAGAATAATAATAAAATATTAAGTTATTTGTTAGAATACTAGGTATTCTGTTGGAATAGTTTATAAGCGTAGTAATTTGCTACAATTGTGCCGGCGACTGGGAAATAAAACAAACCTCTCGCTCACGCCAATAAAGTGTTATTGGGATTTGTTTATTTCTTATAACAATCCAGAGACAAGAAGTTGGCAGTGTTAAGCCCGCGTGCCTCGGAGCTCAAGTTGCTGCGCCTGATTTCTCTCCGATCATGTTGGACTCCAGTCCCAACGCAAGGCGGATTAGAAAATGCAAGTTATTGCAATATCACGTTTCAGGCGTACTGTTGACGCCCGTAGTCTATTTTCCTCCTTGCCTCTAGTGGCTCAACGGCTACTACCAAATCGCATTCATAGTGACAGTATAGCTGTTAGTTTGAGGTGTTGTCATATGAGCGAGAGTTACCTGCCCATTCGCGGAGGCGTAAGCGGCGACAACGGTGCCGAAATGTAGTCGAATTGTGTTGGTTTCGGTCACTATATCTTCATCATCAGCATCACCATATCATTCCTTATCGGTCCACTGCTAGATCTAGGCCTCTTTCAATGAACGCCAAGACGACCGATCTTCAGCTACTCGCAGCCATCCCGGACCGGCTACTGCACGGAGAACGTCTTGACTATCTCGTGCTAATTCCTTAATACTTACTAATAATACAGCGTACGGTTCTTCGCAGATGGCTAGTCTCTAAAGGAGTGACCGTAGCTGAAAGTCGCCCAGGACATTCCTACTAGCAGATTCCTGGAGCACTTCCTTTAAGTCGCGGAAGTCAGTCCTGATGAAATCACAACTATCTAAATCACAATAATACCATATAATTTGTATAATAACAATTCAATTTGTGTCTTAGTCACAATGCTTTGCCAAGGTCGCCTCAAACAGTCAATGAAGCTTGAACGTAGCGCGTGAGAACTGCCGTACTTCAATTAGCTCATGTTGTAATCGTAGCGTATGTTCGTGTTGACTGTGAGATGTTGACTACGTAGGGTGACGAATTAAGATTACACTTTTTTTATATATAACAAACAAGCAATCGGAGCGTTTTTACGACTATCGACGCCCATCAACATCCACATAATTACTAAACCGATGCGTTGCTCGCCTTTCCCACCGACATCCACGTAATTACTACGCCGATGCGTTAAATGGGCCACCGGCCTATTTCATCGTTTCTGTCTCTGCTCAGAGACCTCTTTGAAAGAACTTAGCGCACACGCTCCTTTCACATTCTCATATCGGGATGCATCTCTCCCAACTGCGGGAGAGTAGGGGGGGTTGGACTCTTTTTCGACCCCTAAACTTGTTTGCCCTACGACACTCGCGGTTGTTTTTGTGGGTATTCGGCATTATCATGTGCCGCGAGCCCCACATACCACCCAGGGCTGGTTAATTTGGCTCGCCCAAGCTGTTGCCTCAATACTGAGCCCCACAATGTCGACAATATTTCTTTAAGGTAAGGTAAGGGCAAACAAGACATTGAAACTGTTCGACGTGTACCGGCATTCCTAGACATTCGCATGATTGTTGTCATGCAAATGCGTCGCCCTCCTTTCCTTTTCCCTCCTGCTGGGCCACCGGCTGAAAAAAGGCTTGAACCATGTTGGGGTGCCCTACATATCAAATAAAACTTCAAGAAAAAATTGCAAAAAACCTCAAATAACTTTAAAAATTTGCAAAAAGCCTTACTACAGTATTAAAACATTTGCAAAAAATATTAAGTACTCAAGTCGATTTTATCTCCATCTAAATCTATTTGTGAGTTGGTCTATTCCATATAGTTTTTATAGGCACTGTTCATTCAAGGCTTTGGACTTTTACTTTGCGGTGTTTTTATAGCTTCAAGTATGTTTTGATGTTTGGTCATGTACACAAACATCGGCCCCACCGAATACCCCTAGTGGGCCATTTACATCTTCACAACAATACACTCGCAGTAAAGTGTTTTTTTTATTTCTTTTTAGCTTTCCATGCCTTAAAAGGAAAATCTGGAACCTTGTACGGTCATATTGTTGTTCACATATACGGTTGTCAATACCTTTAGCTCTGGAACCCACTGCAGTAATTGATGTCGAAAGCTGAGCTAAGTTGCAATTTCTTAAAGTATAGAAACAAATCATAGTTCAAAATCAACGCATTTAAAAATTATAGGCGATGAGACTAGGTTAGCAGGCGAAAGAAGGGAGAAACGAGGGCAACGCATCGGTATAGTAATTATATGAATGTTTATGGGCGTCAGTAGTCGTAAAAGGGTGAAAGGCTCTGATTTCGCGTTTGCCCCCTATTCTATAAAAAAGTCAAGAAAGCAAAACCGATATTCCGCTTGCATGGAAGCGTGCTGCAGGTCACTGCTATACACACCATCAAAGCGGCAGCTCTCAATGAATTTCATGGCACATCTCTTTTATGGAAGATGAGATCCCGCTTGCGAGAAGTTTGGTCTGATCATGACATGCCATTAGCCATTCCGTTGGCTAGGTGCCATTTGTGTCTGCTACTTGTATCGTTGGTAAAAACTGTAGCCTTGTACGTGCTGGAGCGTCGGCAACTTCACGCTCCATTGGACTTTTGTGTTTATCAATGAGTGAACGGGGTAAAGGCTTTTGTGCGGTTGTGCCTTTTTTATATACTTTTTACTGTGGATAGAAGCGCAGTCGGAATTTTTTGTTGGCCATCATCGCCCATAGACATCTTCATAATTCAAGGGGCATGTTTGTATTATTTTCGTAACGCAGAAAATATATTTTTAACACGCTAACCTACTGGCCCGAATTGAAATAAATAATTATACGCCGAATAGTCCACTTATCGAGGAAAGATATTGGCTAAATAGCATGGCGCAATGACTATTACGATCGGAGTTTTGCGGTGAAACCATAGGGTAGAGCTAGTCCATTATGAATGTTATACACTTATATGCGTTTATGCGTTACGTCAGGATGCCGTATGGAGGGCCGTGTGACCATACTAGGTGAGGAATATTACGTGTATGATGGCAAGTTATAACACATTGCAGAGGTACACACCCAAGGTGTCCTCAGCTCATGGCCTTCGGGGCCGTACTGGATATTGTGTGTGTCTAACACAGGAATCGGCTGTCGTAGCTGTCATCACAAGAAAGGGCTCGTAAATATCTTAATAGAACAATAAATATCCTCATCTCGGGATGGATCTCTTCCATCTTCGGGAAAATGGGAGGTCGGTCTTTTCAACCCCAAACTTGGTCTCGTCGCCCGATGACCACTAATAGCAATCCTATGAAGCTATATTTTTGCTTCTATCTACTTCTACGGCATAAGTTAAGGTACTAAGTAGAGATTTGGTTTTACACCACGCTGCCGCCGATCCAGGGGATGGATCACACGCTGGAGGAATTTCGGATTTACGGTTAACCCACCACTGTTCTAGCTTAGTAGAAAATTCACTTTACACCGGCGTAAAATGACAGGCCCATTGGGGGGGGGGAGGAGTATGATAGGAGCAACGCATCTGCGTGACAATTATGTGAACGATAGGGCAATTCAATAATGTGTCAAGTCAAGGATTGCACGTAGGGGAACAGAGCCGGTGAGCAAAACCTCGAGCATCTCCC
>JAFELO010000140.1:25615-48002 GCA_017140195.1 Eumaeus atala
CACCGGCGTAAAATGACAGGCCCATTGGGTGGAGGTGGGTAAGTGCTTGTTTGCCCCCTTCTGCCATAACAAAAAAAGATAAGATCTGATATTTTTCATATTGCGAGACCATATCTTATGAAACATAGGTAAGAATTACCGCAAGTAAGCTGACTTATGAAAGAAATGAACCGCATTGAAATCGGTTCCTCTCTTTGAGAGACACAATGCCACTGATAGGTACATGCACCCATTTTATGTGTACCACCAGCGTCAAACTTATCACACCCCTTTTTTGTATATAAATTTTCGGGGGATGGAAAAAGCAGTTTATTAACAACAAAATTCCTTCTTTTTTAACCAACAAATAAGAGACGCGATGCCAATCCAATATACAACAAGACAAACAGCACGACTGCATGGACTTGCTCAGCTACCGTACCGACAACACACGGGCTCCCCCCACCCACCCACAGCCTCCACCGCTGCTGTTGGAGATTTCACAAAAAAATATATCATTGTTTATCATTTGACCAAACATACCTGATTCCATTCGACCTACATAGGAAGGGTATTCACAAAACCTTTTCTATACTTTGTTACGGGAATTTTGTTTCATTTTTAGGACTCGTAAATAAAGGTCTAAAGTATAGGGAATAAAGTAGCCAACATCTATCTGTGTCAGTGCCATGGTTTAATAGTGGGCATATGGTGCTGACATAAAAGTGCGTAGCTGGTAGCCCGTTTGAGGTGGTTGGAAGACGGAAACGCGTATATGAAGAAGAATTTACTGAAAATCAATTACTCACGACTTTGTCATCTCAAATATTTACTAAAACTGTGAACTAACAAGCTTTAAAAAAAAACTCAATTCCACTAATCTTTAAAAAAAACTTCAAATTAAGCTCAACTAGACTTAGTTTTTGCTCTTTGTGGTTTATTGAGGAGAATGAAGCTTGCCATTTCTAAATAAGAACAGTAATCCTCCTAACCAAACTGTGGCTGCGGCGGCCATCTCTGTAGCTGCTTGGGACTTCTTATAGTGCAGGCGTGTGCGCACACAAGTGCTCACCCTGTTACAACTGGTCCTACGGGACGGTAGACCGGTGCGACCGGAATGAACTCAGGCGCAGGACCGGCCACTTAATGCAATGTTCTTGGCATAGGGTTGTAGCATCACCAACTTCTTGACGCTTCTGCTCAGAAGCATCAAGAAGTGTGTTTGATACAATCTCAATAATACCCTTTGGTCCGACCTGGGACTAGAACCTTCACGAACTGTGGCTCGACATGTCCACCAGCAGACGAGACAACTGAGTAGTCTCCAAAACTAAACGATTATAGTAGTTATAAGAACGTAAAATGAACCCTTTGTTTTTGCTTCAATCATAAAAAATAACGTTTTATGGTTAATGTCTATTATTTTAGTCCAAGGGGACAAAAAGTGTCTTTTGTGAAGCAAACGAGCAGTCGAAGACTTTTGATTTCATATGGATGTATATATGGATATGGTGCAGGTGTATTAACCTTCTTCTCTCCTGCGCCCCAATGGATCACCAGTAACTCGCTAACCGCACAAAACAACAGCACATCTGTCGCCGTGAGACTATATCGTGTTAGGGAGACCTCGCCATTCGTGGCACTTATTGTTATAAGACCACAGTGTCGGTGGTCGCACCGTTTCCCACAGCTAAATTATCCACAATTATAATTCGCTCTGCCCCCGACTCTGCGTGTCGACCGGAGTGTTCGCGTAATGACTGATATTACACCGCGCTATAAGCGATGCTCGTGCGTCGCCACATGCCCTTTCTTTCTTTCCGTCTAATACTCTCAGCGTAACGCTTTCCGCTTTACCGCGGTCTCTTTCACTTCAGAATCTTTGTTCGTAAGGAGTAAACTCCGGTCGCGTGTCGGAGCTGACACATAGTTCTTGTATTACAATGACACGTGTAACGATGACATTACATGACTAACAAGCGCGCGGCGCAAGGTGTTGTGTCGCAACGCTCGCCTGCTGTGAACTTGACAAAGCGCCGGCGCCGCTCTGATTCGCACGCTACACAGTGCGCATGGCAACATAGGTGCATGNNTGGATGAGGAGAAGCGAGATGATAACGCATCAGCCTAAGCATTAGCGTGGTGTTAATGGGCTCAAGCCACTAAATGTCTCGATATCTTGTTTGTGCTCCCGTATACTATTAAAACCTAGCTACCTATTTGGTAAAGTAAGCGCGTTATTGTAAACTATATCATAAAGCCCCGGGTTTGTTTTCCCGGGTCGAAAAATAGGCGTAAGAAACTACTCTTCGTCTATATTATTAGTACAGATAACAGTTCTGTATAGATTCAGTCATAGTAACAACTTGGCTCGGTTTCTCTCTTGCCCAACTGCCCCTCCTATCGGAATAAAATACGAAGGATTAAGAAATCTTCGGGCTCTGCTCCGTGATTTTGAGCTCGTAATATTAAAAGCTTTAACACTTTTACCAGCTTACATTGACTTTTTTGTTTCCACTTTTTTTCTTTATACATATGAAAGATATGTATAGTGAAATTAGGTATGGCTTTTTATCGGGCTTGGCCCGCCGCTCCTTCCCACTGCTGCAACTCCTGTATCGCCAGGATCCACAGCGGCGACCACTGGTGACCCCTAGATATGCTCGCAGGGTGCCCGAGGAAATAGCTAAAACTGTCTTGGAACCCGCAACGAATTTAATCAGACGAAAGTAGGAGGAGTAAGAGATAATTCTGGTTTCCCTCCCCAATCAAAGCGGGAGACAGTACACAATTGCAAGGACTCGTACAAGCCAAGAAAAGAAAGAGCAGCCAACTGCTATGCGCCACGGAGATAATCAAGTCCTAGTACAAAGTGTTTGACTGATTGGTATTTAATTGTTATCATTTAAGAAGTTGTTGTGGCTGAATTAAAATTGTATTTTCTTACTATCGGAAGTTCCCCACTATCCACCGTCCGTATCCGAGATCGCCGTAGTAAATTACGCCGTTAACACTATGGATACTGTCTAACACCATTGTTCGCTCACTATCTCAAAGTCTTCACTCCCACAAGATGTGATGTGCTGTTTGTTCGTATTCGTTAGCTTCTGTGGAGCAATCACAGAGAGGTGAAGCCACTAGTTTAAAGCCAAAAAGTTCACTTTTAAAGTTGCTGTGGCCAGCAAGGACTTGTGCGATGCAGCGTTCGACTTCTAGCAAGTGTTTCGATATGCGGTCGCGCACACACGGAAAAAAATGTAGATGTCGTTGAACTATTCCTTCGAGTCTGCCATTCGTTAAATAGGTTTTGACTAGTGATTTCTATTGGGCTAAACAGCTTATTTATCTTATGTTTTGGTCTTATGAAATCAGGGTTGGAGAGATTCTTTGAGTGATAATACATGGCTGCGCGGCGTTGAATTTCTAAAACTCCCGCAACAACGGGCAGAGCCTCGGTGGTAACGGTGCGGTGGTGGGCTTTACATAAAAATATTAAAGAAAGTCTTTGACTTGGGTATGGCTATGTAAGTAAGTAAAACCTTTAATAAATACGTGCTTGTGAGAGAGGCAAAATATCTTTCCTCTTTACAATATAATTGCGCTGTCGTTCGGCGTATGTTTCATTAATGTCAGAGCTAATACTGAAGGTAAATTTATGCAAATGTGTCATTCTTTTAAGTTTCCTTTTGTTTTGTGCTGTCCATTGCTCAGTTGTTTCAATGGTCGTAGCTTTCAATCCAATAACTTTAAGATATATTTTATACCCAAAGACAATATTTTGAAATATTTCAGTTTTGAATAGGTTTTATCTTTTTAATATCAAAATATTCGAATTTGTGAACGGTTGTATCGCCCAATGTGATTATTTAATGTATAAAATACGTATATTTTAACAAAATAATCGTTTCATATCGGTATTCCCTAATCCCTATGACTGGCGGTGGCTTTAAAACAAAGGAACAAATTACATACTGCAACCAAAATACTGTGGTATATTAATTTCGGATCCCGTGGTAGGTTCTATGGTTTGGCCCCTCTGTCTCCCGTGTCTGTCAGCAACGGGACACCTCAGCTACTGGCCGGTCCCCAGAGAAAGACCGGTCCTCAGCCTCAGGGCCAGGTCCCCTTAATCACCTGTTACAGGTTTCTTTCACTGTAAAAGGCGCTGTATGTAGAACCTCCTACCCGTTGCCTACAGAGTGGATTATCGCTAGCTGTATCCTGTCAAGCACGTTCCGCTGTCTCCTTGCGGGACAACACGTCCTCACAAAAGGTATCCACAGATGCCCAGGACGCATTACTCTCGAGCATCGAATGGTGATGCTCGACAGCAAAATAGAGAAGCGTATTCAATGAATATCAATGGAAGTAGAGAAGCTTAAACAACGGATATCATGCTCCACATGTGGGCACTCTTATCTGACCGGAGACCCACGGCCGAGGCATTGTCACACTATGGCTACGCCACTGTACACAATTACTTTAGCATTTTTATGTTAGCACGTGCCAAAAGTAATATAGTGTCTTGTATTATCATTTATTGCAATTATATTATTTCAGGCGTAATTGCTTATTAATTTTTATCCCACATCAACTTTTTTATTATATTAACGCTTGGGAACGCACTTACGTGCCTTCATTGGCCCTGGGTGGGGTTCATTGGTGTGCGGGGACATTACATAGTGCCGAATACCCTCAAAAACGCGAATGCCACCAGTGCCGCCTTTGGTGAGGTGCACTGGAACAACAAATCATCAGGACACCTCGACGGCAAGTCAGTCCCCAAAGGGACCAACGCCACCTCCACAGATGGGTAGCCCCGCACCACAGGACAACCCCACCGACTTTGGGACAGTGCAATGGGGTGAGGTTCCCATCCTCGCCCCTTTTCTCTTTGGTCCCCTCTTCTTATAAGAGGGGTACAAAGAGCGGCGCCGACTTCTGCTCCTTAGTCCCCCCTTCTTACAGGAGGGGTACAAAGAGCCGCCATCACCTCGGTTCAATTACTTTCGCCCAAGGTGTCTCGGATCACCATTTCAAAAACCATTCACCGAGTTCAGTGACGGCTTTCTGGAGTAATTTGGCTCCGTTGTTGGGGAGGTACCTAATGTACAGTGCGGTGTCATCCGCGAACATCGCCAGCTGGACGCTGGGGTGTTGCGGTATGTCGCTGGTGTACAGATGGTGGGAGAGAGGGTGGGAGAGAGAACCGATCCTTGCGGACAACCGGCTCTGAGGGGACGAGGGGAGGACAGGGTGCCATCCACTCTGTAGCGGAACTGCCTGTTCGCTAGGTAGCTGTTTATTATCAGTACCAGCCTGTCAGGCAGTCCTAACTGGTATAGTTTGAAGATGAAGCCTTGATGCCAAATCTTGTGAAACGCCTTTGCTACATGAAAGAAGACAGCGGCCGTGCCGCGTGGCCGGCCCTGTCTTTTGAGTCCCGATAGTACGTACTCCGTGGGGCGGTGTACTTGTTGTGGGCAGCTGTGGCTGTCGCGAAATGTCGAACTGCTCGTCTATGAATAGGTTTTTCTCTCTTACCACGGTTTTAAGGCGTGCGAGAATTATCCTTTCAAAGATTTTACCTAGCGAGCTTATGAGACTTATGGGCCGGTAGCTAGTGGGCTCCACCCGGCGTTTCCCCGGTTTGTGTATGCCGATCACTATGGCTTCCTTCCATACTTCTGGGAAAGTGCATTGCGCCAGAAGGGCATTAAAAATGCACACTAGGAGGTGTATAATAACGGGAGGCAGCTGTTTCAGCGCCTTGTTGGTTATTCCATCGGGCCCAGGGGCCCTCTTTGAGTGAAGGTTCTTTGTTAGATCCTTTACTTCTTCTGTGTCCGTCAGACGTATTATCTCGTCATCATCATCCGATGGCACAGCCAATCGGGCTGTTACTATATATTCTACCTCTTTTATGAGAGAGGGGTGTGTGGAGAGGGAGCTAGGAGTGCATTGACTCTCTAGTGTGTCGGCTAGACACTCCGCTTTTTCATCATCCTCTAGAGCAGGTAATCGATTTTCGCGATTAGTGGTGGCATTTGAGCCACCGGTTCTGACTTCATAGCCCTCGCTAACGGCTAGTAGGCCGTGTGTGACGGAGATTGTTCGCTGACGAAGTGATCCCATCTCTTTCGAGTTTTCGGATGGCCAGCCTGCATACTTCGCCACCGTTGCGATCGTACAGACGTTTCGCCGCATTTTTTCGACGGATTAGGTCCCTTACTTCGTCAGAGAGAGCTAAACGGTCCTCTGGGACGGTGGAGATCGATCTCTCTTGACGATTCTCCTATTTTTCTAACCAGTAGTGTGGTTAATGAGGATGAGGCCACGATAGCGGCTTGGGGAGAGTCTATACTGTCTGGGATGCTATCGAGTTCACTCGATTTGACATTATCTAAATTATCTTTTAGTAATTTGTGGTCGATGATCTTTTTCTTAATTTTAGTATTACAATTAAATCGATTATCTCCTATTTCTATTAAAACGGGTCTGTGGTCCGAGTTAAGCTCGTGTAACGTTTCAGCCGTCTTTATGACGAGTGAAGTGTTTTTAACCAGTGCTATATCGATTATACTAGGTGCACGTATATACCCATTATCGTTCGGAGTATAATGGGTTGGGATATACTGAGCGTTGATGATGATGTTACGATCATCGACATATCTCTTAAGGACAGTCCCATGACTGTTGTTGTGTCTATTGCCCCAGGTCACGTGGGCGTTGAGGTTCCCAGCTAAGATTATTTATTATTGGGTCGTCTGCGTTTAAATTTTCAAATATAGCGTTGAGATCGCTAACTGGAAGCGGTTTCGAGCCTGACTGATATGCAGCGACTATGGTGATGGGCTGATGGCCCGCCATGCATAGCTTGCATATGGATACTTCTAGATTTTCTAGAGGGGGCGGGTCGAGATTGATACAATGAAGGGACCTCTTGTAATAGATGACTGTACCCCCACAACGGATACGGGTCCTGTCGTTTCGAACAATATTATAATTGCAAATACGCGGGTTTGAGTGGCTAGGTTTTAGAAACGTTTCCTGCACTAGAAGGGTGTCTACTTTATGTTTCGGGAGGAAATCCCGCAACTCATGGATGTTAGATCTAAGGCCGTTTGCGTTAAACGACACTAGTCTTAATGAGTTGGGTTTTATCATACCCGTGGTAGCCATTTATAGGCCTAGTGGGAGTGGCGCTTGATCGTCTCGACCAGCGCGTGATGGTCCTCCAGAGCCTGAAGCTTCTCAGACATGGAGTCACATCTTACTTTGTTCGCGAACACTTTGACCTCACTTGGGTCAATTGTTCGCAGGAAATTCGCCAGGAATTCCCAGTCTTCTGCTATTTCCTCTCCCTTGCCACCCTGAGGGGGCATTTGGGGGCTGATGTTGATGCACCTGGGGCGTCAAGGACATCAGGGGCACAGGTGCCGGGGCCATTTGTCCCCTGTATGCCTGGGGCATCGGGGCCCTCTGTGTCTGCTGGGGCCTCGACGCCGGAGGTGGGCATGCGGCCTTTTTCGGGCGAAACCACGCGTTGGTGGTGGGTATGGGGGCAGGGATGAAATCATCCTGTTTTTGTGTAGGGCGCTTTTGAACCTGAGGGGACTTTTGTCCCCTGGGCAGCGGCTTGGGGATGCCCTGGGGTTTAGGCAACCCTTTTTTTTTTGAAGAATTTGGGTGCCTTCGAGCACCCTCTGTATAGTTTGCCGTGTGACCCACTAGTCCGCACAGCACACATGCTGGGGGCTCTTTTGAGGTACTGTCCCTAAGACAGCTCACTTCAAGAAATTGTGTTGAGAAACCACTTATATTTTCCTGTGTTAACACCGATAGTGCGATGTAAATTCGTAACAGCAACATCTAGTATTATATACGTGAAGTTATTTATTTTTAGTACAGCCGCGACCGACAACACCAATGTGTTATTAAAATTTATGTCAGATATTATTATGTATTAATAATAATTTAGGTCTAGTGTCTGGCCGAATATTGTACCAAATATCGATATATTTCAATCACTTATTTTAGTTACTACCTTGGTTGATTTTGTTATTTACAAGTAATTTATAATATCAGTTTATTGTGATACAAACTTAGATCAGTATTGAATTATATATGTGTATATATGATTTAAAGATTGGTTTTTAAATACAAATTGTATTCTAACTGATGCCGTGACCTCTGCATGGGCTTCAGTTTTAAGGTTTATTACTTTATTATTAAGTATATTTAGCTGTCCACGGTCTTCATGTACCAATATTTTCTGAATTGTCTTCCTTCTACACGAAGAATTTGAGTGGACAGAAATACGTACGTATATATTCTGTCGTTGACAAATGTAGGGGCTAATCGTGTTATTTGTTTTGCTTGAAACATAATCTCCAGAGGAAAAAAGGTGTGTAAACAATAGGATTCCTGGGGGTCCCTCGAGTTGGTACGTTAATTAGCATACATAAACATATACGATATATAAAGGCTCCACTGTCCATAACAAACATAGCGAAAAAATTTAAAAAATACAGCAAATTTTCAAATCCTTACAAACATATTTATTAATACAATGTTATATATTTTGTTATACAGTATAGGGGGCAGACAATGAATTGGGTCACCTTGACGAACACCAACACCCATAGATATTCTAACTGTTATTGTCACGCAAATGCGTTGTTCTCCTTTCCTCCTCCTCTCCAACTCATAAGCCGCACGAAACGCGATGGCATAGCTGACTCTTTACGGCGGTGAAACTTCACATGTGTTACGACTTTAAATTATTATAAACAACAACTAAAACGCACAGCACGGTGTCAAGTTTCGTCAAATTCTTTGATTCGTTGGAAGATTCGTAATTAACCATGTAATGTCGGGTTTTGAAGCTGTACGAATTGCGTCCTTAATATACTCGAGCAATAATAATAATTGACATTGCTAAAAAGTTTTAGTAAGGCAAAGTAATTTATTATCGTATTGTTTAGATGTGTACTTCTGAATATATTTGCTTTAAACAAAACTTACTTGTTAATAAGTAAACCATGTGTGGACTTATCACACCACGTTAGCCTAGTCTTGTAGTAAGTCCCGTAAGGACTTGTGTTACAGGTAATAGACAACGGATACATGTCTAATAATCGTTAGAAATTTAAAAGTTCTACATATTTAAGATTCTTATTATAGAAATATACAATATATTACACACCTAAACACCTGACGGGATGCGAACCCACATTGTCTGACGTAACGCGCACGCCATAAATATATAATAGCTTACGTTACCACTGCGCCCATCTATCGTCCAATTAATTTATTACTCTATTAAAATTATTACCTTAATATTATTTTTTACAGTAGAGGGACGCAAACGAGAAATCGCAGCCTGTTTACGACTACAGAGGCCCATGAATAGCTGGTAATGTCGGTCCAATTCCCCTGCAATGCAACTTTGCACTACTTCTTACTTTAATAAATGAAATCATTTAATGAAATATCCTTTATTGTGCACATTATAAAAACATATTACAAACATTACAATGAAACTACTTTTACGGATTTTATCGCGGTTTATTTAACTAGCCCGACATTTCAGAAGCTTCACAGCAACCGTAGTCACGGGTGGACTGAGTTGACAGATGTCCGTCCTGATGTACCAAGTTTTTAACAGTACCCGAAGAATTGTAATTTTCGTTGTTTGTATTAACGCAAACAGTACCTGTTCGGAACAACTAAAATTATAATTCTTCGGGTTTTAGTTAATTTTTTTCTTTTGTTAATGTTTCAGTTTTATTGTAATGACTAGCATTCGCGTAAACTTAAGACATCAATATACTATAAACAATACGCAGAAGCAATAAAATACAATAAATGCACACAGCGGCGGCCTCATTACTAAACAGTTTCTTCCAGGCAACATTATCTGGAGGATAACAGACAATGTGTTAACAGGAGGTAGTGCACAAACGAATGAAGGGTATAATAGAGTAATATATACATGTATAAAATAAATACAGATATCGAATTCTGTATATAATATAAAAGTTATTTGTAATTTATAATCATAAGTAGCATTAAGGTTTGTCTATGTCTAAGCACATAAGTATATATCTTAAACGCTATGCGTAATCTATGAATGATCACATAGGCCAATGTGAATATTTTTGTAATGTGTTTTGATCATAAATTTAAATATATTAAGAGTTTTAGCGCATCTCATGTGGGTAGGTAAACAGTTCCGTAGTAAGATAGATTGAACATTAAAAGAAGAAATAAAATATTTTTTTTTGGAATATCGAGAAGGAGATTCATGCTTGACCGTAACACTTTAGAGTCAAACGAAATACGAGCTTTGCTTTTAGATATAAAGTTGTTCTTGGATTAAGTAAGATGATGTATAGAACTGTAAGCATTCGGACATACCGGGGAGCACGGATGGGACCAGTTGAGCTTCGAACAGAATTCAGATTATATGCTCATACTTCCGTCCGCCAAATATAAACCTAACTAATATATTGTTATTGTTATTGTAATAAAGAAGTCTGAATCGGTTACACGCAGGGTTCCAAATTGACGAGAGGAATGATGGAAGTTGACGAATTAACTTTCTTTATGTTATAGGGGGCCAACGAGCAGTCGGAGACTTTTAATATAAACATCCGCATAATATTTATACACCAATGGGCCATTTTGCAGGCGTATTGAGTCATTTGGATATTATATAGAGTAGGGGGCAAACGAGATCAGATGTATCAGAGCCATACATAATTACTATGCCAGTGCGTTGCCCTCCTTTTCCCCGCCCCAATGGGCCACCGGTTACTGACAAACCACACGAATATAAATTGTTATAAAACATAGAAAATATTGAGGGCTTGATTTGGTTAAAAAATATACCTTCACGTCTGTTATCCCCGAAGAGGTAGGCTGAGGTGTGCTACTACTCATAAGTCCAGTAGATATACTAGCACACCCACGACTAGCCAAGGTACTGCGGCCCATGATTTCATAGGTGTCAAGCCTATGGCCATTTCGGGCACATTCCGATCCCAGACAATGTAATTCGTGCTCAGGAAAATGTGAGAAACATTTGATAACAGTGCCCGACCTGGGGATCGAACCTAGGCTAACGGTCTTAACAGGCGCCACCCGCACCGTTACATCACAGAGGTTAGTTTTGTCATTTAGTGAAATCTGTGATTTAGCAGACGGTTAATGACTAAGTGTTAGGATTTAGTACTTTTTCGTTTACCGGGAATTAGATTAGTCTCACTTCTTGTGAAATTTTATGATTGTGTGGCATCAAAAATTAACCTTATGGTTTCTTTGCCAGACGTGATAGACAGACGAGCAAGGGAAGGGTTAAAAAAGGGCGCTTTTCCTTCCAACCTGAATAATAATGCGATTTATACTAGCTGACTGACAATATCATCACATTCCACTTTCTGAAATAAGTAGGTAGTCATAATAATTATATCCTACTCTATAATGGGGGATATGATATATCCAAGTACCTGCACTATAGTATTATCTGCCCTCATGCCTCGAGTAGCTTTGAAACCTAAAAGAACCATTCGTTTTCCACTTAAATCAAAACAAAATATAAATCTTTAAGATTTATATTAATATAAATAAAATAGAAGTTATGACTTGTATTCCAATAATTTTTATTTATAAATAAAAGTGATTTCTGAGACCTTCAAACATGCACAGTAGATAACGAAAGAGCAAAACAAAAGAACTAAGTATAGAGTTGACTAAAAAAAATATACACAGAGGAGCAAAAAAACAAGGCTAATTACTAGCCGCCGCTGCATTTAATTTTTTTTGGCAAATATCTTCCAAGTAAACAATAAACAACAAGCCCGACTGTACAAGCGGATGATAAATAATACTCGTAAGTAGCCTTACTTTTTGAGTTTATTTACTTTAGTAATATCGCAATCAATTCTTTATTTTTCTCTCTTGCACCTTTCCACTCTTTCTTGTTAACCCGGCTAAACGCATTTACATGTTTTCATCGGGCCTGGGTGTGGGGCTCGTGGTAAGTTATTGTGCCGAATACCCACAAAAACCACCGCGAGTGCCATCAGTGCCGCCTCTGGTGAGTACCCCGGAACAATAAATCTTCAGGGCAACTCGACGTCTAGTCAGTCCCTAGGGATCGTCGCCCTCTCCACAGCAGGGTTGCCCCACACCACAGGAGGCCACCAACTTAGGGACCGTGCAACGGGTGAGGTTTCCTTCCTCGTAGACGAGAGAGACGTAAAGAGCATCCCCCTCGGTTCAATTGGCACCGCGTGGGTTCAGCCCAGGCTCCACTGCCACGACTAGGTCTCCATGTTAACCCCATGGCAAACTCTCGTACCTATATTAGTTTTATCATTAATTAAGTATCCTCATCCTTTTTATAAAGAATTTCGCAAATGAAGAAATTTAAAATTTGGTACAGGTGAAGATTATATCGAGCAGAAAGCCATTATTTTAATATAATACTCGTATACATTAGAGCGTATATTAATTTACACTTATATAACATACGTAATGATAATATCATTTACGTTATGGCATATGACTATCGTTTCTACTTATATAATCCGCCCAGGCTTCGCTCGGATTTTACGGATTCGTACAAAATACGCCAAAAATTAAGTGATTGACACTAGCTATATAAATTTTATTTTCGGCCTCGCAACCTTGACACGTTACCACATAACAGATAATTAAATTTATGACTGAACAACGTCTGTCGTGGCAGCTGATTGTTAATCATTTCTGCAGCTGTGACATAAGACTTTACTTTGATATTTTTTTCATGCCTTTGACGTTATGGAAGTCTTCAGACCGATTGCTTGGCACAGTCGGTAATGTGGCGGTTAGCCTGCGTGTTACGCCAGGGGTCGCGGATCCGAATCCTGCATAGGTCATGGATGTTTATTTATGTCTTTATATAATAAGAATCTTAAACGTATAAAAATTTCTTTATATCCATATTACATATATTTGCGTTGTCTGGTATCTGTAACACAAGTCCTTACGGTACTCACCACAGGACTAGGCTAACGTGGTGTGATAACTCCACAGATATTATTATTATATATTATTATTATGAGTTATAATGTTTTAAAAAGTGGTAAATGGCGTATGATCAGAGATAATGTAGGATTCCAAGGGTAAAAGATCGTTTCAAATCGGTCCAGTAGTTTCGGAGCTATTCAATACAACCAAACAAACAAATGATCGAATGTTTCCTCTTTATAGAATACATAGAAATGTTTTACATGGGCAAACTAAAATTGAAATTGAATATTTTTAAAGATTTCGAATTTCGATCTCTGGGCGATTGTTAAATTAATTACGCTACTAACATAATTTCAAGTAGGTATACTAACAGTTCATTAATCCTGATATGTCTAAATCGGTAGTAAACGTAGAGTGAAAAGTAAATTATCTGTGGAAAAAGTATATAAATCTATTTATTTATTCAAATGGTAACATGAATTTCCATCAAGAAGTGACAGTACATTCAATCAACTATATTAAGAGTTTCGTTAGTAATAAAGTTAGATAAAGATATATTATTGGGGGAAATTTCTCGGTTTCTAATTGAAGTCCCTATTAGCCTTTAAGGAATTTACTTATGTGTCAAATAAATTATGAATTTCTATTTCACAAGTAATTAACATGATAAATTTGTGCAGTCGTTAAGAGCTATCGCCTAGCTATTTAATAGTTCAATTTGTGAATTTAGCTCTTAATGTAAAACATGTACAAAGTCCCCAAAATTTATCTGTCAGTATGTGATCAATTGTCTTAAAAGTACCTTTTACCTTTTCAGTACCTTGGCTAATCGTCGGTGTGCTAGTGTGTCTCTAGTAGACTTACGAGTTGTGGATGTGCAAGCACCTCTTCGGAGATAATAGGCGCGAAGGTACTTTTTTCTTTCTTTTTTTTTTGTTTTAAAGCCACTGCCAGCATTTGAATACGGTACAACTCCAATGGATTGAGCGAATCTGGAAGGTTTATGTGTGTAATGTGTTAAAGTAACAATTCACGGACGAGGTGGGGTGCATCGCCAGTCTACCATAAGTAATGCGCTTAATATATTTTCCTCCACTGAGATGATAAAAATATAGTTGAAGATAAATCTATAAGAAGGTAATCTCGCCTGAGATTCGTTCGAAGTAGAATCCTCGCGAAAGGATTTATGAAATCTCGCAGGAATCTGTCGCCACATAACTCCACCGTATAGAAGCCTTATATCTTTTAAATGTGGCTTTACTGCAGAGCATCAGCTTTTAAGATTCGTCGTTAGTTTTGTGAGATTAGCCTTTTAAGAGTTCCACACCTCAAATGGTAAAAACAGGACCCTACTAATGTGACTCCGATGTACGTCTGACCATCTGCTCGATGCTTTGGTGCGTAGGTCCGTCAGTCACTAGACTGTACCTTATGAACAGTGTCAGATCGACAGTTGCATGTTTTTACACCTGTTGCCTCTGTAATAACATATTAAACTATTATTTTAATAAAAAATAAAATTTTAATGTATAATCCGTTTCATATAAAATATATTTAGTGACGCTTGCAGATATGATTTTGTCACCTTATTTAAAGTTGTAATTGTCGTACCTCCTCTTAGTACGGAATCCTCGGTGCCGTATTTATATCATTCTGCACAGACAGACGGAAAGTCTAAATCTTTAGAGCAATGATTTCTTAAGTCTACGCGATTGCTGCACATTATAAAAGACGTCTAGATTGTAAAGTCTATACTAATATTATAAAGTGGAAACATTTGATTGTTTGTTACTGCGCCGCATTCACCCATTAGTATGTGTAGCTGTGGTGAATATTCTCTAAAACGATATAGATGATTGTGAAAACTTCAATGATGCAATGGTTCGAAGTTGAAAGTTCGAATGTGTGAAGTAAAATATCAAAGTAGACCTCCGTATGGCTGCAGGAACGATTGACAAGTAGCTGTCGCGACAGACGTTGTTCTGTCATAAATTTAATTTGTTGTCATGGCAGTAACGTGTAACAAATAGATAAAATTTATTTCGGATAAATATAAGATCCATGTATGGTTAATAACATTAAGAGCTTAATACTTGTGCTAGTTACAATCAGCAATTATAAATAAACTTAGATATAATTAAACAATTACAAATGTTTTTACTTATTTGGTGAAACCGCGATGGTAGTCTACTTGACGGCGTGTAACTGTATCCAGTGGGCCAGCATCGCCGAGTCCCATCTATCTACCAGCGCCCTTAGGATGGTGTTGGAATTATCACGCACCCTCTTTAGTAAGGAAGCGCTACGCTTGCGCACGATGACAGCGAAGCCATCGGTATGAGGGTTCGCGAACATGGCGAAGGCGCGGCAACAGCGCGGCAACCCCATCAACATCCTAAACGCGTTCTTACGTTGCACGCGTAAGTGAATACTCTCCGTGTATAGTTTAACCACATATCGCAAGCATAAAAATATTGACAATATTTTTATAAAAGCTAAAAGATAATTTCATGTATACAGTCACGGGTACCAATATGTATACATTGTTATATTTTCAAAATAAAGTAACTCGTAACCTACTCACTTTTTAGAAATATCTATGGTCACATAAATTCCTAAAAATGCAATATACATTTATGTAAACACCTATGACAAAAGATGTCATTTTTGAAATATACAAATTTTAAACATATGCCTTGATTAAACTGAAATGAAATCGTGGGGCACGTCCACTTTAAATGAATTGTGGATGACCTTGGGATTAACTGTATCATATTCATTGATTCCCATATTGATGGGATTGAAAACTACATTATCCGCCATTTTGTAGCAGTGGCCATCTTTGATTTTGATTTTGTATAGTGCACTAAATTCTACTTAACACGCCCTTTCTTTTGATACCCATATTGACGGGATTAAAAAAAACTAAGTTGTCCGAAATCTTGTAGCGGCGGCCATGTTCACAACAAATTTCAGATCAATCGGTTGACGGGAACAAGGTTAAATTTCAATTAATAAATTTGACTAAATAAAACCGTTTAAAATGATTTAACTTCACTTGTTTAGTACACTTTGCGAATCTGCGGGATATTAGAGTGAATAGACAACGACCTACGCTCCTTTTCGGTGTCTGAGTTATCTTTCATATCTGCGGTGACCCATAGACCGAAATACTTAAACCTATCTACACTTTTAAAAGTAGTTCCCCAAGAGGCACATTATTATAACAATTCCGACCCGGCCAGAATATCATAAATTCACTTTTCATGGCGTTGTATTTCAGTCCATGGGGCGCCGCATGAGATTCACAGATCTTAATAAGTCGTCTCAGGGCACCGCTTGATGGGCTCAGCAGTACCGTATCGTCTGCATAACTTATATTATTGATGCACACTCCGTCAATATGATACCCGTTCTGCTGAGCTCATCAATGATATCAGAGGCGTCCCCCTTTTACATTTTTTTTTGCATTTTGGAAACCCTTGAATTTTTGCGTAACGTCCGTGCGAAGTTGGGACGGACTCCTAGTACTTAAACAAGCCACACTAAAATCTATTAAAGTTGTGTCGAGTAAAAAATTGTAATAAATTTTGCTTCATTACAATATTCGGTGTAAGGACTAATCCCAATAATATCCGCGGTTTGCTTAGTTCAAATAATATCACCGTACTGTTTAGATATTCTGATACTGCGTTCGAGCTCATTCACCTGTCAGAGAGTGAGTTAATTAGTTTCAACTGTCCCCATGTTTGTCTGCCCGTATTCAAACATTGCAAGCTAAATATCACCAACCTTCGGGTGAATGTTCGAACTGCTATTTGCAAGCAGGTGTAAATCAAAAGACGAAACTGATCTGATGATGGAGACGTAAGATAGACACAGGAGCTCTGCAATAAAATTTCGCAACCTAATTGTGTTTGGGCTTGTTTGATTTGTATCTTCATACTTTGGCTCGCTTCATTTGTGTCGCTAATGGTTCTGGTTTAGGTCGCGCTTTCATATAAAATTACATTTTTTATAATCCAGCTGTTACGTATGAAGGTATGTAGCATACGTATGCAGGTTCCTATGTTCCCTGCTGCACCGATTAAAATCTGTATATAAAGTTATAGGCGTCGTTTGGTTCGTTTTGATAACACGAGTTGAGTGACAACTTTTTATGAGTGTTAGGTATTCTTTCGCGTAAAAGCTAATTAACGTTACAATTTGTCACAGACATTATAATCCGATCAGATATAGAAATACGTTTTCTTCAGTGCAAAGCTAATGATTCCCCGGGGACGGTTTTGACACGGGCAGACTGCGGATTTATTACACGGGCACGGCTAGTTACTTAGACATTTAAGCAATCAGGTTTTTGGTTTTTCAATTATTTTTTAGTTTTTTCATTACTTGCAAAGAACACGTCCGTTCCTAGTACTCACGGCGCTGCGGCAGACGATACGGTGATGATTACCTCATAACATTGACATAAATTTATGCCGTGAAAGCGGAGAGAAGCCCAATTCAGTTTCATTCCACGTTATGTGTATTCATTCAGCTGAATATGAGGTCGCACAGGTGCGTAAAAACCGGAACCATACTTTGTGACTTAATTTAGCTTTACAAATGGCGATCGGAAACAGCGCACGAACACGAGGTCGAAACTACAAATTTATTTTTTGAGTTTTATCGCAGGAATATCGAATAGGACCACTGGCATTCGCACGTTGCTTTGTTCGCCTTATTTAAAAGCTTTGTCAATGAAACCTTCAATTCTTTTAGAGCTTTTTATGTTTTTTTTTCAGATTGCAGTCTACGAAAGTGCCACATTTCAATCAAATCCGTTCATTAGTTTTTAGTTTGAAAGAATAAGAAACGTACACACATACTTTCACATAGGGTAACTAGCATCAGGATTCTACTGGGAAATCTCAAAGGACAGAATTTGTAGATGGCAAGTCACATCATTTAACTTAGCGGAAATGTACATGAAATAGAAATATGTTTATTTAGTGATAACTCCTACACATCTGCAGTACAAACACAAACAATCCGCTGCAACATTTCAGCGGTTACTTAGCGGAGCAGGCAATTAGTCGAGAAGAGCTACTTTTTGTCTTACTCCGGCTTTATTAGTCCGTTTCTGCTCATTTATTCCGCAAGAGCATACACATGTCTTGCCTATAATGCACGCTATATTCATCTTCGCTTATATCGCAAGAAAGTGTAATGTGGCATGTTTTAATATTTGCTTGGGAGCAAACGTTGAAACATGTCACAGTTGATGTTGACGCTCATTAGGAGTATGTATGGTCCAAAGCCCACAAAATGTACCAAAGATTCTCGAATATAAAAATAAATATGTACTTGAATTTTTTGTCAAACAAACGTGAGGGGCCGCACTCAGCGGCAGTGCCTAGCGCACATCTTTCACCACTGCGGAATCACTTCACCTCTTCCTCTTTAAAAAAAGAAGGTGCGCTGTTTATAAGCGTTGAGATAAATTAAACGCTTTTTATACGAGGTAGTGCCATGCAGCATAGGAGGAGGTAGTGCCATGCTGTACCATGCATGCATGACAATAAATCCTCCTATGCAGCGGAATTGGGCCGGCACGGCCGTGGAAGTAACTTTCGCTCACTTGATACCGCCATAAAGTGGCACCTACGGCGTCGCGTTTCGTGCGGTTTGTGAGTAGCTGGTGGCTCATTAGAGGGGGGGGATGTAAAAAGGAGGGCAACTTGACGTCATAGTAGTTATGGTGTCATTCATGGGTGTCGACAGTCGTAGAAACGCTCCGATTTCTCGTTTGTCCCCCTATACTACCCCTATACTACGCTACCAGTATTGGTCGGCATTCTGCCTGCCGATCTGGAGACGCGTGCAGGAGTGCGCGGGGCACAAGGGCAAGGAGCGCTAGTAAAGAAAAGCGCTACCGCGGTCGACGTCATCTCCACTTGGCAGCCACGCTGGGCCGCGTGTGCCGACGGGAGGGAGCTGCACTGCTTCTTTCCAAAAATTGCAACGCGTCTGACATATCAATGGGTGGAACCTGAGAGGTCGCCTGCACAGGATGGAGTTATGTGACCTGCCATCATGTCCTTGCTATTATGAAGCTGAAACCAAAGACCATGCACTGTGGGAATGTGACTTGTACAAAAATGAGCGAAACATCATGTTGGACGGCATCGAACGGACGACAGTGGGCCTATCACCAGGATTTGGTCGCAGCGGAACAGAGATTTAGGCAATTGAAGACATTTACGCATACATGGCACGCGAAGAGGAAGGAGGTAACGACATAGCTGCATCGAGATAATCAGGACTGACGAAGCCGATGACAACTTCTATCTTTGTGGTATCAGGCCCCAGAAAGGGGAGAGTGAAGTAACGAGAGGGCACTTAAATAATGTGTAAGGGAGTCAAGAATTGCACGTCTGGAAACAGCGCCGGTGAGCAAACCCCCATGCATCTCCCGTTCGCTCAGTATACCGAGAGATGCGGAGCATACGTGGAGGTGGGTAAGTGTCCCCCTATACTATAAAAAAACTTATTCAAAATGAAGCGAATGAAAATATTATTTTCATTAGCCAAATCCATGAATAGACATAATATCAAAAACGGCCGAAAAACAAATTTAAAAAGGATTGTTATAACCAGTTTATTACTCTTTGTAAATTTGTATCAAGTCGTCATCGCCAATGAATGTTTAAACAATAGTCATGAATTTCCCAACATTAGCACACAGCAATAAGCAACACTGAAAAGCAAAAAAATGTTAAAACATATTTTAAAAAAATATATGCACAGATAACGTACAGGTGCCCGGTGACGGATTTAGTACTAGGTTGACTAGGCCGAGGCCTGGAAAGGTGGTCAAAGGGGGTCTCAATCGAAACCGGCGATGTACAAACCGAGGAAAAGTTCCTGACAGATGTACAGGCGGACGGACAGACGAACAGGCAGACGGACTACAAGGTGGTACTTTATGGGATCCGTTTTTCATTCTAAGGTATTATTCCTAAAAAGAAGTAGCTTGGTATTCCTAGAAAGAATTATGCCCCACTGTCGGGTGCCGCTAGGGTTGATTCGGTCTTTGGGTGAAAACACCCAATTCATGCCATAAATCTGACACATACTGGCCCATCAAAAGCAGCAACACCCTATAAAAACTTTCCGTTGTAACATTTAAATTTCAATAGGTTAAGTTTAAATATTACGCAAGTTTTTATATTGTTAAATTGAGTTTTAATTTTTATACTTTCATATCGTATATACAGTACAATGTATATAAAGGGTTGGGGACTTTAAATTGAAGCACATAAAGTGCTGAATTCGTTGTTAACTTATTAAAACTCAAACAATTTCCGCAAAAACATAAACCAGAGTAACGACTCCAAGGATATTTTACATTTAATGCTGTTGATAAATACATGTTAACAAGTTCGAAGAAGTTTATAAAATAAAAAAAAACGCGGCAGAACAGAAGATCATAATCGTAATACGTACAACTTTACCTTTTATTAAAGAACTAGCAGTCCGTCCCTGATTTGCACGGATGTTTACCAAATATAGCATAAATCAATTGTTTTACAAATGTATAAAAAAATGTGAATTTTTAATTCAGCCTCGTAATCATTGTAATTTTTAAAGTTAATTGTAATGTAATGTAATTTATTAAGTCATGTAAATTATAAAGTTGCTCTAAACATAGTCTGCAGTGAAATGTAAACTAGAAATTATTTCAAGTGCACTCTAACGTGCCCTCTCTGTCAATGCACTGCAGGGGTATTGAGCCCCCCTGTCTTTGGGGTGTAGAGATCCTCTCAGTCCCGCTAGCTATGATAATAATATTTAAATTAACTGTTACAAACACTCACATATCGGGATGGATCTCTCCCATCTGCGAGAGAGAGAAGGGTCGGTCCCTCTTTCGATATTCCGGTAACAAGTGAGTGTGAGTCCGCGACTAATTTTGCTACAATTTGAACATTCGGAGCTACCACGTATTCTGTACATCAGGGATGCAAATCTTTTACGGATTACAGCTGTAGAGCTATCCACTTGACCTTTCCGTAACGATTACATATAACACTCGCGATCCGACCCGGCCTCGCCCGTGAACAACGCAACTGCAACCTTTACAAATGATTCACATAAAAAATTGAAAATCGCTATACCTGTGGGCGACAGCCGCAAGGAAATCTGTTCCCTAGCTTGTGAGAAAATTGATCGCATGCAGATAGAATTATACATTTACCAAGTAATAAGCCAGTCCTATGTTGTTGTTAGATGTGGGCCCCTTATAAGGAGTAGCCCCCACGGTTTAATTACTTTTGCTCAAGGATCACCCCAGGCAACTAAACCCCACCGCCACGACGATGCTGGAACCATGGTCCTTGCAGGTCTAACCTTTACCTCATACAACTTATACCACGTAAATGTGGCAGATATGTGATAGTTCATGCATTGGATAGGTTGTGCGAATGTTTGTGGACATACACTTGCAATGCGCGTTGGAACTGTTCGTTTAAGATCATACAAATCTAAGTTGTTTAGTACTGAAGAAGTACTGAAACGAAAAGAAAATAAAATTAAGAAAGTTCCATGAAATGGTAAAAACAACCAGAGGTGAAACTAACTCTATTTTTCCTGTTTCTCCCGTTATTTTACCGCCTGGTAAAATAAAAAGCGTTTCTAATAACAACACTACTTTATAAACATTGAATTTATTACTGCCGTAACACCGCAGTACTCCAGTAATAAAATTCGTTTGGAATTATCTCGCAAAGCTTTGTGTGTTTGTTTCATTCAACCCTCTGCTGCCACTACCGTTCTCATTTGTGAAATAGAAATAACGTCTTATAATGATTCTTGTGATTTGAAACTCGACTGTGGCGATAAATTAAGTTTTAGGAAGTGGTAGTGCCGTGCTGCATGGGAGGAGTTAGTGCCATGCACGGTGCATGACACCACCTGCATGTGCATGACACTACATCTTCCTATGGAACGGAATTGGGCCGGCACGACCGGGGAGATACCTCTCGCTCACATAATACCGCCGTGAAGTGACATCTTCAGTGTCGCGTTCCGTGTGGTTTGTGAGTAGCCGGTGGCCTATTTTCAACACGTCGTAAAAAGGCTCCGATTTCTCGTTTGCTCCCTATTATATAAAAAATAATTTCCGGCACGACCGGGAAGGTACCTTTCCTTCACTTGATACCGGCGTAAAGTGACAGCGTCGCGGTCGAGTTTCGTGCGCCTTGTGAGTAGATGATAGAGGGGAAAGGTATCTGCGTAACAATCATGCGAATTTTAGTTAATGTCTATAAGCATCGGCAATACACAAAAGACCCCGATTTCTCGTTTGCCTTATGATACAAAAAAAAAGGAAAAAAGTAAATGA
>JAFELO010000140.1:52681-71072 GCA_017140195.1 Eumaeus atala
CGATTCCCTCAGGGCCATCAATTATTTATTAATTACCTGTTAAAGAAACAACGTTAACAGGTTTAGAGTTTCCTGTAATCTCGTGGGGCCAAATCTTGTAAATGAACGGACGTTTGGAATATTAAATGGCGGCCAATCCTCACGGATTCGGATTGCTGTTCCATAATCCATCATCAGCAAAACATTCATAATTATTATGCTTTTGGTTTAATTTGTTCTCACGACTTTTATCTAATAAGCAAGGTAGTGCTTTCAATTACATGATACAGCAAAGCGACAGTTTTACTTTCACATTTCGTCCGGTTTGTGTGTTTCCGTTGGCCCGATACGAAGCAACACCGGCCGACACAACACACGAGAATTATCCAGATACCATACGCGTTGGTAGTCATCCTCCAATATCGGTGAACGAGCAACTGGAGCATTTTCTACGACTAACACATGAACATCAGAATAGGATGCATTACGCCAAACTATGACGGATTTTTATGAAATTTGGCACTGTTGTACGATATGTATCAGAATAACAATCAAACTGTCGAAATAATAATCTTTGTACGTACATCTATTATTTCACGCAGCCGCGTGCGATAGCTAGTTTAATATAAAATTCATTTAACAAAAGAACGTCAAGATTCCCTCGCCACTTACTGTCTGTTATTTCAATAACAATAACCTTCACCGTACGTCTGAAGCAACTAAATTATATTCAACTCTAGGTTCGTCGCCATCTGAACCCAAATCCCCGTGCTATTGTGTCAACCGAGAGTCTTAGAATGCTTCCAAACGATAAATTTATTGTCTCCTTGAACAAAAGCGAGGAGCTTGGCGATAACCTGTAATACAGAATACACAACGAACTCGATGAAATGCTTCATGTTTATGGTGTGTTCCTTATTTGAATTTCACGAGATCAATAGAGCGGTATTAACATAAGAAAAGTTGCGAAGAATCGGGGGAATACCGGAGAATATTGAGGAATATTGGGGAGCGGAGAATATTGGGGTATATTGGGGAGCGCCGGTATGCGGGTATGCGATCAATATTAATATTCAAACAATGGGATATTAATATTCGAATGTGCTTTGTCCCCAGGCGCGTATTGTGTGGGTTCTTCATTTATATGAATTTATTCTGTTTGCTGGTAACGGAATTTTTTCACGACGAAGCATGGATATTATCAGTTTCAAAATCCTGAAATCAAAATTATTATTATATTTAATTTCGAAACCCAGAGTATCTGCTCTTGTTTTCCAAACTAGATATAATAAGAATTTTGATTCCATAATTTCACGAACAGGCTGATTGATAGGCCTTCATTAAAACTTACGCAGACGCTTTTTATTCAAATATGATATTTTTTATATTGATTTATTGTCTATTTAATAAAAAGTAGTGCCAAACACCCAAATGGGGCTGTCACGAGCGCGGTGGTACCTCTAGCTCACGTGACACCGTTGCAAAGTATGTTGTTGCGCTTCAAACGTCTGGTCGCCCACTGGAGGGGTGAGGAGCAGGAGGACAACACATCATTATGTGCGTGTCTGTGGGCGTCGACATTACACCCAAATGGGGCTGTCACGAGCGCGGTGGTACCTCTAGCTCACGTGACACCGTTGCAAAGTATGTTGTTGCGCTTCAAACGTCTGGTCGCCCACTGGAGGGGTGAGGAGCAGGAGGACAACACATCATTATGTGCGTGTCTGTGAGCGTCGACAATTGTCAAAAGGGACAGAGTGCTCGGCTACCGCCTTATACTACACAATGCTCGGCTACCGCCTTATACTACACAATGCTCGGCTACTGCCTTATACTACACAATGCTCGGCTACCGCCTTATACTACACAATGCTCGGCTACCGCCTTATACTACACAATGCTCGGCTACCGCCTTATACTACACAATGCTCGGCTACCGCCTTATACTACACAATGCAATTATTCATTTTGTTAAGCATTTCTTTTTGCTACAAAAACAACATTGTACCTAAACTAAAGTTGGACGAAAACATAAAGGAGAACGTGATAACAGAAGTTTCGAGAACAATTATGATTTCCTCACAAATTTATCCCAATACAGATGGAATGTGTAGCAAAACGAAATTCGTACATTTATCATAAGTGCAAAGGTAATTAGAAGTTTGAATCTTGTTAAAAGTTTGCGCCTCAAATGTTGTTTGTTAGGAATTACTTTTTCGCCGAGAAAATTACAGTGTTGTAAGCATAGATATAATAAAGAGAGAGAGAGAAATGAGGCTAGCATAAAACGCGGCCGTCTAAGTCGAAAGAGAAAGCAAATGTGGTTTTCACTCGGACTCTCTATTTTATTCATTGATCTCTCAATTGTCGAAATTTTGATTTTTGATTCGATTTTGATGGCTACCAGTGTACATAAACATCCGGATTACTACGATATCAATTCAGTGCCCTCTTCCACACTTCAATGGACCACAAGCTTTAAAAGTACAAAAGACAATTTGGATGAAGAAATAATCCGTGGCAACGCAACATCTGAGAGTGGACAGGAAGCACAAGTGCTGCGGAAATATTTAGCTTTACTGAGAAGACAGCCGACTGCCAATCTTTACTATTCAGTATCTCACTAGTTACAAAGACCAAATAAGGAAGTAGAAATGTGAATAGAACTTGCTTCTGGAATTTAATTGGACGTCCTTAAAATGAAACATATTTAATCACACGCGTTCGTGCTAATTTATTCAAAATGTGGGAACCTGTCTGTGTCAACAAATAATTTAAACTTCTGTGGCTGCCATTACGTAATTTCCGAAAATTTTCTGTGCAATAGAAACTTCTTTTCATTTCAGCTGAAAAGTACAACAGACAGAAATGTCATAACGATGTTACTACAAGTTTATTTTCTAAGTTTCTTGTTATGTTTTAACATTATATTTTGTTATGAGTATAAGCAAGAGAATTATAATTCGAAGCATATTAATCGGCGATATAGAAATAATGAGAAAAATAGATTCCGAAACCATAGACGTCTGCATTCTGGGTCGGATGTGGATGAGCCTTTAGCCCAAATAGATTTAGCGAGCTTTATCCGAACCCCCGAGGAACAAATAGAAAGTAGTCAAACATTAGATGGTTTAAAATCTAATAGGTAAGTCAAGTTCTATATAATTTTATTATTATGACGGGTTGAATTTCAGGAGTGTGTGATCAGATAGCAATTGTTATCTAATAGATGAAGGTGATCCTAGCCAACCCAGCAAACCTTGTTATTTGAAGCATTTTTAACATTGATCTTCAAAAATATAAGTTACACGATTCCACACCGAAATGACATTCTAAAACGTCCTCGGTTGTACATAATATGTAGTTATACATAGACGTAGGTATGGTATATACATATTTGTTGTGCTAAGTCACTCTTAGCACATGAGTTGATTAATCAAAACTGTGTACAAAAAGCAGTGACATTTTGACACAAATTTTGACAATAGCTTGCTACAAGAAAACATTTAATAAGCTGGATGTGATACCTTTTCTATTTATTTTTATTTTATTCTAAACGACACTGAGCTATTGTTGGTATAGTTTGATTTATCTGTACGTGTTCTTGGGTATGTATGTAGTATGGAGAACAAACAAACAATAATAACCGTTACAATCATTTATTATTATTCAGCGACAACAGCTTCAGGACAGCTCACTCATGAGGCATGCTAAGAGAATTATTTATATTCATGATTCAAAAGACATCAATAAAAAATAGTAAATTTACCTTTTATTTAATTCTTAAGATTTTATTAGATAAAAACTCTTCAGTAGTTGGATATGTGGTATAGAAATTATTACGAAGTTTTACTTTTAACGAAGTGCACAATTCAAGTAAATACTACAATATTTAGTCGCTTATCCGTAACCCAAATAAACTGCCGGACTTATACACCAAGATGTTAAGATAGATGGAAGAAACATTAGGAAGTAAGATATTTGAAAAAAGTGTATATTTTACAGTTCTGCACATCATTTATACGGACGGTTTAGACACACAATCTGCGTATTTCGTTACTTTTGTTAATAAATTATAATAGTGTATTAAAACAAAAGGAATAAGAATTGGAAAAAGAAAATCTAACTGGAGATTCTAACCGTGTGTTCTTTCTTTTTTCCAGACCGCCCAATTTTCCAACTGAGCTATAATGTTATAACCCTGTACACTCGGCAAAAAATACCTTTGTAGGAAGGAACGATATTCCAATAATAGCACTACTTCCGCTGCTTGACAGTTTCCGCCCTATAATATTCTACGATTCGCCATTCGCCAAAAGACCAGCGACCGTGGATTGTTATTTTTCCAATCAGAGAGTAACGTTGAGATGTAAAAGAGGCATCACACATCGTTGTAAAATGTATTATCTAGTATTATAGTGAAATATAATCGATCCCTAAGCTCAAGCAGTGCTTACACCTTTGCATTCTACAGATGTTGTAATATTTTTTCACTGCGGGATAACTCGGATAAAATGTCATTTTTATTAAAATACAACCTAGCTACATCTATATCTGCAGATGCACACTTGTTAATGGGCATCGGTGGTCATTAAATGCCTGTCTGTCAGTTATGCTATCTTACACACACACATAGTATATGAATAAAATAACCCCTTTGTACCCTCTGTATTCAAAATTTCACGAAAATCGACTATCCACGCCCATGAACATCTACATAATGTTACTATGCCGATGCCTCCTTCTCCCCCCCCCAATGGGCCACCGGCTACTCACAAACCGCAAGAAACGCGACACTGAAGTTGTCACTTTACGGCGGTATTTTGTGAGCGAGAGGTACTTCCCCGGACGTGCCGGCCCAATTCCGTTGGTGTGTCATGCACTATGCATGGCGCTACATCCACAGTGGCATGGCACTGCCTCTTAATAATTATACAATAAATGTATAAACAAGACAAGCTACGAGAAGGATCGGCCAGTTTAAGATGATAAAGGATTGTTGCAATGACGAGGATGATGAAAATAATTTATTTTATTATTTTATTATATCTAAAAAAGCGTGGGTGACTTGGGGTTTGTTGTTTTGTTTTTGCCTTGTTTGATTTTGCCGCATTTTGATCTCCGTTTTGCTTAGTTGTAGTACTTATTAATCAACTAGCTTGTTTCCTTTTCGTCCCTGTCTGAAAGATTCGCGCGGAGTATATGATTCTGACCACGATTATCACATCCTGACAGACAACAGCGCACTCGTTCGATTCCGAATAGTCAGAACGACGATGTTAGTAGAGTCATAGGAGATAATTCACGTACCAGTAGCTCAAGTCAAACCACTAAAACGGTCAAGCTAACCACCCAATGTTAAAAATTATGTTTAACATTCTCATAATTATAGATTTCGGTATAATTTATTGGTCATTCTTTTTTGACAGTTTTTCTATACCATAGTTTACATTCAACATTTATACATAAAATTACAAAAAATAAATGGTTCCATCAGAACATCATCAGTCAGTCGCTAACTGCAACAAGGTTAGGTAAATCAATCATTAATTTTCATGTAATAGTCTCGCAAGACGATGAAAATTGATAATATTCTATTTATTTTAACATTTTTCCTACTTCTAGCGATTCACATGATTATGAAAATTTGGATGCCATAGAAAGTATGTTGCATAAAAATATAGAGGGTCTTCAAACCTCTAACGATGTGGAATTAGATAGTAAACTTAACCTTAGAAATGTGGATGCTGACAATTCAAATGTAAAACACCAAAAGATTGGAGACTTAAAGAAAAATAAAAATAAAGGTGACTCGATGGATGCCCGTGAATTAACTGGAAAAGATCAAATGAAAAGAAGCAACGATCTGATAAAAAATAATATCGACGACTATTCACTTGACAAAAATTTTAGACGTGATCCAGAGAAAAAAAGGTAACCGCGTTGAGTTGTCATTCATGATGGTCACGGTTGGTTGATGGACCATGGAATGTGTTGCCGCTGGTAGCTTGGGGAGATTTCATCATCATTATCAGCTGGACGACGTCCGCTGCTGGACACAGGCCTGCCCCATAGAGTCTCCATCTGAACCGAGTCGTCATTCAATCGGGTAGAAGGTCGTCCCTGTACATTTATAATGACGGCTTCAATTTATTCTATTATTTATTACTAAGTATAATGTTGGTATGATATCATCAGAGGAAACTATTTGTGCTTTCATGATACAATCTATTTGGTTCTACCATTGGTGAATAGCTAACTTCTTAAATTTTCCTCCTGTCCGAAAAAAGAAATATATAATATATTGGTACACAATATATACATATATATATATATATATATATATAAAATTGTAATGGGCACTTCTAATCTATATAATATTGTAACATTCATGGTTTGAGATTCTTGGGTGAATTCTTTCTTAAAGTAGCGGTGTTGTATCTTTTTCAAAAATTATACAACATTTGTAATATAACGGCTTTCAGTTGTTTTTTTATTCAGCTTAGATGGTAAAGATGGATACTTAGAAAATTAAGTGAGTTCTGAATGCGTATTCCTATGCGAAACTAACGCGGTAGGCAGATGACCCACAACCCTGATAGGAGACGACTCCTCAGGACCCACCAATATCTTACAGGATCGTACAGTACGTATCCAGCAGTGTTTCCAAATACCGCGTATTTGGAAATTTGGCACCCGGAAATATTTGTGTGCCTCTAGTATAGTGCTAAGGGAAAGACTGTCGAAAGCATTGGCGGTGTTATAAATCAAAGGGATGGTGGAAGCCGATCCAAGCCCGGTTACCAAGGAATTATTGGCGTCTTTTAATGTATGGAGACCAGATCAATAATGTTCGTAGGGCTGATGCTGAATCAAGTCTCAAAGGTGGGGTCAGGCAGGGTGGCCTGAGCTCGTCATCCCTGTTTAGCTTATATATTGATGGGCTTATCAGTGATCTTCGCAGCACCAAGGTCGGATGTCATATAGATGGTGTCTGTGTAAACAACATTTGCTACGCAGATGTCATGGTGCTGTTGAGCACATTGCTCAGTGGATTGAGATTTGTGAACAGTGCGCTAAAACTCATGGACTCGTTAAAATTGTAAAAATAGCGAGATCATGGTTTTTGTTTTCTTTCGGGTTGGTAGGCAGTGTATTGACAAGATACCTCCAGTCTACCTTAATGGCAGTGAACTTAGGAGAGTATACAGTTTTAAACACTGAACATATTCTGACGCCAGTCGTGAAAGATGATGAGGATATAGAGAGGGAGCGAAAAGTTTTGCTGGTGAGAGCCAACATGATATTGCACGCTGCTCGAGGGAGGTAAAGATAGCTCTAATCCAGGCTTGCTGCATATCCTTTTACACGTGTGCCTCGTGTGCTCGATATATTTAAAATTCGTACAGTGTTCTCCGAATCAAACAGAATAATGCTCTCAGGATATTGTCTGCCAGGATATTGTAGTGCATCAGGCATGTTTGCGGAAACGCGATTAATTTGTTTTTTGACGACGATGGCTAAAAGATGTGCATCCCTGGTGCGCAGAGTTCGAGACATTTCCCAACAGCATACTTGCTATGATAGTAAGGCACCTAGACGTTTATATAAATCATTGTTGCATTATCGCGCACGGTTTTATTACTAACCACAGGTTAAGTATCAAGTGTAATCAACTAATAAAATGAGTGATGCTTGCTTGAATAGAGATTAGTATTGTTGTTAAAAAGGTAATGGTAACTGTTTGGTGGTATCCGCATGGTTTTATTCTGGCTGAGCAATAACGGCAGGTGCCTACTGTATCGAACTCCAAACAATGACAGCAAAATTAGCAGTGAAACTGCCCCGACTCATGAACGATCTTCACCATTATTGCTCCATGATAACGCTACTCCTCGCGAGAAACCGTTTTAACTCTACAGGAACTGCGATCACAGAACAATTCGTCACACTGCGTGTTTGCCAAATTGTGCTCCAATGGACTTTTCTCCATTTTTCTCGTGATTTGAACAATATTCTACGTAATAAAAAAATCTTCTCAGGTGGCAGTACAAATTGCTTTCACTTAGTTTGTCGCATCTAGATCACTAAAGCAATGTATAGCTAATTGCGGTAATTATTTAGATTAAATGGATATGTAAAGTTTAAAAAAGAACCAATTTCAATTTTGTAATACAAATTGGCAATTTTATATTTATTATGTACTAAAATATTAGGGGTTTACCCTAATATTTTAATTTAGTTAATTTTAGTAATATAACTAATTCCAGGGAATTTACACTCGTTACTAATAATAGCTGTAGAGCTCATCTATTCATTATTGGTTCCACCCGCATATCGCGCTAGTGTATAAGAATAAACCAGCGTTATGGCTATATAATTCTTGTTCCTCTATATACTGTGCAAAAAAAAAGTGTCATATCAATGGGGTGGTGGTCTTACTGTTGGTGGTATACAGGTGCACTGATTCCTACCCAATTAAGGAAATAATTTAATTATTGAGAAAATCTTTTCCAGCATTTTCAAAATTAAGATTCCATTTTTTTCTTGTAAATCTAATACATCAAAAAAGAAAGAAAATAGAAGAAGACGATTATTTGGATTTAAAATGCACAAAAAGCATTCTACAACCAGTACAATAGCTACAACGTTAATTAGTAATATGGGTAGAAATATACCGAGAAAATATTCTCAGAAACTTTCAAAATCAAAACGGTCATATTTTGAAAATCTTTGTCCGTCATGCAGACGTAAATATGTTATAGCAATTAACAATAACAACGAAGAAAATGAAGATAATTGTAGAAGTAGAATGGCTAGAGATAAAGGGTATGATACAAATTACGATGTTCTTAAAGAAGATGAAGAAAAATAAATTAATCAATGATAAAAAAATGTAAGGTTATTTAAGAAATGCAACATGTGTGAACTATCTTTATATATACGTACATGAATCATAATTACTGAGTTATACACAACACAAGTAAAAGAATGAACTCGTGCCAACACTCAACAATTATAATTTAATACCTTTAATGTTATTTTAATATTAAAAAGATATTGTTAACCTTTCTTTCATTTGTTTTTGATATGATTCTTTTTGAGATATCCATAGAAAAATGAAAAAAGATGGAAACAACAAAGATGTTATATTATATTTATACGCTTTTCTGTTTCTTACTTTAATTCCTCGTATCAAAAAACAAACATGGAATTGTTCCATAACTTTGTTTTACGTCAGGTTTTGCTACATAGGAGTGCGATATATGGGTGAAATACGTAATAAACAGTATGATAAAGAATAGAACAAAGAATTATTATTGTCCTGCACCGGGTGTGCGGTGTCGTGTCTGAGAGCGTGCTTGCTGAAAGTGTTTGACAGTTGTCGTGGTGTGGTAGTGTTCGTCTGACAGGACATGTCTGGGACGACGAACGATGATAGTCATCACACAGTTCGGATCAGATTCCACTGCTTTTGTAACAAGAGGGTTGGGTTGACGAGGCACACGATTACTTCTAGTATTTGTTAGGTAACAAAGCTTAATATGTAGGATGTACCGCGCTTAACTACCGACCCGATGTGGGAAATAGTGTGCTTCAGATACCGGGTAGAGTCCGGTATCTGAAGTGCCGTTTAGATATATGTCCTTAATGATCCATACTGGTCTATCTATTCATTCCTAGACCATATAGTTCGCAAATCAGGCCTACGTGCCAGATTTTGGTAAACGTTCGTGCCGCGTCGAAGAAGACTGCGCATCACGGGTGTTTATTTTTACTGTTTAATCCGTTTAGTGAGCTCAACATTCTATACATTGGGTCATTCTTATTCTTTCCTGGTAACAATAATGTAGTCACTGGGAAATATTAATATAATAATATATTCTAATCACACAATCAGCCATCGTGACCAAGTTTATTACCAGATATTTTTTTTATTAATTCGTTATAGTATGCAAAATACACGATTTTAGGGATAGGGATGATTACAACTGTATCAACATTTCTTGATTAGTTAAATTTCAGATCTTCTAGCTTGGTCTCGCAAGTCAAACATATCTTCTCTACAGTATATGGTCCATCTGAAATATCAGTGTCATACATTACGTTAAATTAATAGTTAATGTTGGTCAGCTTTCAATTAAAAAGCTCCTTATTTGACAAGGAGTTTTAAGTTTAAATTTAAACTCACCTATCTGAAACCAAGTGAAACTATCTGAAACCAACCAAACATCGTACAAATCATCGTGACACCTCGACGGCTAGTAAGTCCCCTAAGGGACCGACGCCACCTCCATAGATGGGGTTGTCGCGCACCAAAAGATAACCCCACAAACTTTCGGACAGTGCAAGTGCAATGGGGGAGGTTCCCAACCTCGCCCCGCGCGCAAAAGCCCCGCATTTTTTGTTCTTTTGTCCCCCCTTCTTATAATAGAGCTACAGAGAGCGGTTCCTCCTCCTGCTCTTTAGTCTCCTTTTCTCATAAGTGAGTGCAAAGATCAGCCCCTCCTTGGTTCATTTGGCTTGGCCCGAGGTGTTTCGAATTGCCTCAGGCTAATGAGCCCCACCGCCACGACAAGGCTTGAACCATGGCGGGGAAGTTGTCATATACATGTTCAGTTAAAAATATTACCAAACTATTCATATAAGGCTTATCATCGTAATCATAAATTAGAGCTACGCACCTGGTGCCCTACACCAGGTATTTGAAGGTGTATCAGTGACGATATTGTAAGATTTGTAGTTCCACTTCTTCTTATCGTAGCAGTTAAGATATGTATCTTGGCATAAATTGATAAGAAGCTCGTTAACAATGCAACCGTTGTCTTCGTAAATGTCGTAGTTAATATATTGAATTACACCGTTCTTGTTGACACCTAACTGTAAGATATTTTGTACAGTGTGGATTTAAAATTGCAGCACATTAAAACATCTTAAATTTAATAAATGTCTTAAAGTGGTTATTATGAGACTAAATAGTAACACCTCTGTGGTGTAATGGTGCGGGGGTCTGAGTTTGATTCCCAGGTCGGGAGACTGTTATTAAATGTTTCTCAGATTATTCCGAGCACGCACTACGTTGTCCGGGATTGGTATGTGCCCTTAGTGGCCATAGGCTTGCCACCTATGACATCATGGGCCTCAATACCTTGTGTAACCGTGGGGGTTCCAGTATATCTACTGGATTTACAAGTTGTGGATGCACACTAGCACACAGCACTACAGCAGTAGGCAGGGGGCCTACCTCTTCGGGGATAACAAGCGTGAAGGTACATTTTTTAACTTTTTTTTAATAGTAACACACAACATTCAGAAAAGAAGCACAATCTCGCAAATCATGTCCAAACAACAAGTTCCTCAGAAAAAAAATTTGGGCAAGTTCTTTTGCCGGTTTTTTCGTTATTTGCCGAGTTGGATCAGTTAAAATAAAATCATCCACTTTACTGTTTTATTAATGTGTTATGATGATTTTTAGCTTTTCTTTTTTTTAATGTTTAAGACCTTGAATTGTTTACCTCCTATTTAATTATCCGCCCGAGTGGTGAATAAATATATTATTTATCTTGGCATTTCTGATATGGAAATAAACCAATCTGTAGCCAATACCACCTAATTAAATATATCAAGTACCTCATAATCAGTTGAAGACGGTAACCTTTTTCCAATTGATCTCATCTGAACTCTTAAGGGAGTAACAAATCGACATGGAAGATTTAGTTTATACGCTACCAAGTTAGTCATTGTAGAAACGAGGCCCGTCCTGGATAGTTTATAGCCATAAGCACCGCCCAACCTCTTAACAGTGGCGAAAAATCTGGAACGTTATATTAAGAGATATAAATTGTTCCACAGTTTACCTACATATCTAATATTGACTGGAATAGATGATAAGGTATGATTACAATACTTACTGGTTTTGTGGCATTCTTAAAATTTTTGCTGCAGTGTATTGCAAGCTAAGCAGAAATTGGGTGGTAGCATGGGTTATTAAACCTTCGTCAGACGGCCACGATATTGACATCAAATTTTCCATACAAAAGTGATATTGAGCAAATATTATTTGTGTTCCTTTTACTATTCTTGTTACGTCATTATCTGTTTCTGAGGCATCGATTTGTTTAAATAGCTTGTACCTATCTGGTTTGGTCTTTGCAATCTTGATATCAGTCACTGTTATCTTGGTGTTATTGTAGACTACGTCTACCATAAGTGCTGCTCTGTTCGCGATGGGGGATGTTTCGGCGGCAATTATGCCTACAGGTTGATTGTAATATAAAACTTCGCCACTACATAAGACTTCTTCGTTAGCCGACGAATTTACAGCATCTGGAATATCTTTAGCGGCATAAAACGCTATTACCCCCGGCTCTTTCTGAAAAAAAAAAAGTACCAATTTTTTTTGATGGTGAACAAAATAGCAATGATGACATACTCGTATATATTTTGAGTAATCACATCCTAAACAGCTTTTTACTTTACGCGTTGTGCTCGTCTATTTCTCTACGCTCGTTTCAGCCTGCCATCGCATTGATACTGGCGAATGAGGGAACATAGATTGTACTCCTTTTGATTGACTTGGGGAAACACATCTACGCGCCTTCAATGGCGCTGAGTGGTGTCCATCGGTATGAGGAACTCGCGGCAGGATGTAGTGAATACCCAAGAAAGCCACCGCGTTTGCTATCAGTGCCGCCTTTGGTGAGGCCCTGGAACTACAAATCATCAAGACACCGCGTCAACTAGTTAGAGACCGGCGCCTCGTCCACAGTATGGTTGCTTGTAGTGCGGCCACAGGACAACCCCACCAATTTTGGGACAGTGCAATGTGGTGAGGTTCCATTCTCGCCCCTTGTCCCGAGCGCAAATGTGCCTTCTCCTCATGCACTTTGGTCCCGTCCTCTATGGGAGGGTACAAGTAACAACCCACTCGGTTCAAGGTGTCGGGGTTCACCCCAGGCTATTGAGCTCCACCGCCACGCCTATGCAAATAGCCGCCTCCATAACAGAATTTGACATGGACATTGTTATTATTATGTTAAAATCACTGAAGTTATCGACGAAATATTGAAAAATACAGGCAAACGTTTATCTTAAAAATATTTTTTTCTTGTGTTATATATTTCATTATTTTATTTAAAAGAAATTATACATGGGTTTAGGAAAATTCGTTTCATATGGTCTTCTTAAAAATATAATACATCTACGAAGGCAGTGTGAGCACTATCACGAATAAACTTATTGCAGGCTATTTTTGTATTGTTCACTGCTATGTTTTTAAAGAAAACATATTTCAAAATAAATAGGTACATACAATTTAATTTCTAAAGTTTTGTCACCGCATTTATATGGCGTTGGAAGCTGTTAAAAACTCCAACGATCTTAATTTGTCTTTAAAATTTCAACAATATTTTGATTATATTTAGCCATAAGTAATATTCTTACATAAACATACAAAACTTCTTACATTTATATGAATATATCTTATCTTCGTAAAATTAATAATACAATCTATAAGTATAGATTATATGAATGTATAATAATAATTCACAAAAGCCGTAGGTCTGTTTGTGCTCGATTTTCTTAAAATCTAAGACGTAAGCGCTGTAATATGACACGTTAGGAGGGGTCGTAGGGTCACGGCTCGGGGAAGTCGACGCCTATTCCATGAGACCCGAGAAGTTCAATGTGCCGCGTGCCGTCGGTACCCTCCTTACAACGTTTAGGTTGACGTTAAACTTCGGGGTTCCCCCGAGAAGAGTCCCGCAAGGGCACCCGCTGGTGAAGTCACACTTGTATGTCATCGCGTTGCCGTGACTCCTCCTATTAGCAGATAAGATGGAACACCGCTAGGGTTTAGTGTGTCCCTGCACACTGCTGAGCTGTCTTGTAGCCATAGAGTCCCAGGTTTTCTTTATCCTGGGAGCTTACCTAAAAGCATTCCCTAGCGGGATGAAGAAATAAGGGTATTCCTAAGATCAGACAGTCAGTAAGCGACAGTGATAGAAGTAGGTAGTGTTATGAGCAAGTGTATTAGTTTGTAATAAGAAATAATAAACAGTGACTGCCTGAAATATCGTGATAATAGTGAAACCACTGTCAGTAGTCATCAGAAGACCCCAGACTGCTTGTTTATCCTCCTAAAATATATAAAAAATCCTTCTCTTAACAATCTGTACATATCAATTGAAAAAGGCTACCGACAATCACTGGGGCTGAAGATACAAGTGAAAATTTCAATCTTAATTTCACAAATCCTCGAGCTATACCTGCGCAGCACACGTGTGCCACTGGAGGAGATTTGGAAAGGAGGCAAATTCATGACATCTGCATGACAATAATGAGTGTGATCAGATTACTAGTTTTCTTTAAAAAAAAATAATCAGCCTCGTTAGCTACGCATACAGCATTAAGATATAGAATGTTTGCTGACGCGAACTCACCATATTTTTAGAGAGCTAGACCACGAGGCAGTTACTGGATACAACCTGTACGAACTAGTTGTGGGCCAAATTGTACCACCTCTAGGTCAAAAATAGCTCGAAAAAGTTACCACCCGCAGGTAGGAAACCTCGGTCATGATCCTCCCCGTGAGCTAAACGTTCACGTCAGCGCCGAGGCCGTTTTAGCTACCGGGCACGCATCCAATTTTAATCTTTTAGTGCGGTCTTTTCAAAGAGGGTGAAATTTTTAAAATTACCTTCTTTATATAATGCTAGCTGCCATGAAGATAACGACGCAACGAAACGAAATGTAGCCTGTATTGTAACTTGGACTAAATTACACATTTATGTTAAAAATCGGTTCAGTAGCTGTAGTGCCCATCGCGGACGAACACAGCGTCATGACTTTTTATATCTAGGGGTAGGAAAGTGGTTTCCACTTACCAGTCCTTCAACTTTAGGTATCGGCTGACCAAGGGGCCATATACTTGGATTCGTTTCAAATATCTGCCTCGCTTTAGAGACTGGTCGCGTCTGATGTATTTTAAGAGCCCCAGACAGAAACCTTGGAGCCACAATGCTCGTTGGACACAAAGCGAGTAGTCCCTGAAAGAAATTAAACTGAATTCCACTGTGCGTGTTTGAGCCCAATTGCTTGTGAAGATTTCCAGTATCCTTTCCCACGATTGCACAATTTGAAACGCCAATATTTACGTGGTATTATTACTACATCTTACGGCCATGAGTGAAATGCGTCGCGATGACACACCGATGATTTCTGTAATGAATGACTAGAATCATCTCGCGGATTAGTTTTTAATTCCGGTCCTATTATCGTAGCGCTACGGCATATAGCCTTTAGACTTCCTCGACAAATATACTGTTCAACATAAAGATAATTTTTCAATTCCGGCCCGTCGTTCCTAAGATTAGCGCTTTCAAACAAACAAATGTGTGTGTGTGTGTGTGCGTGCATGAGTGCGCGCGCGCATGCGTGCGTGCGTGCGTGTGTGTGTTATAAGTAAACAACCCACTTAGGGGTATAAAAAATAGATAGTAGCCGATTCTCAAGCCTATTGAATATGCGTATAAAATTAGGCAAAAAACGGTAAAGCCGTTTACATACAAGATAATGTATTATATATAAATATAAAAGTTGATAAACGTGTACGATGACAGACGGATATTGCTTTGAATGTTCACTAATTTATGTCTTTTACAGTTACACTGGGTGAGGGGGACCGTAATGGCTAGAGTTTAAATCTTCACAGATAATGTATTTCTGAGGCAGATGTGACAACAAATATTATGCATTATTTGTTTAAGGGAACCTTAGAACAAACGTGATTTTAGTATCCTTACACTGGTACACAACACTTTGTTTGCGAGCCCTCTCGCAATTGCCAGTTTTTTTTTCTGTATCCGCATTTTATTGCCTCTTGCCAATGATCATTCCGTTTCGTTGTTTCTTTTGTGATTCATAACGCAAAAAATATAACTGAGCACAAATTAATGAACGTTTTACCTTATAAAGTAAATTGATGGCCACTTTACTCTTATATTCAACCGAATCAAAAAATTCCTTTGGTTCTCTCGTCACGACTATTTCTCTGGACAATACTTTTAATGCTCCTTGCAGCGTGTCATTTGTGAACAGTTGTTTGTTAAGGAAAAAAATTCGGTGTAATTCGCTCTTATAAGCGCAGGAAATAGTCCGCCATACACGATCCTACATTCTTGGACACGCATTCGTTCGTTGAGTTTGTATAAAAATCCTGCGTTGACAATTGCGTGGCAATTTTGAGCTCTTGGTGTTACCTGAAAGTATTTTTAGAATTTATAAAACAACAACAGCAACTCATCTTCACACCATGTCTCGAATGGCGTAGGCAGATGTAACCAAGCGTCACATATCACATTTCTTACATACCGGCCTCCTCGTCGTTCGTAAGTCTGCTCATACAAACATATTTTGACACCACCTTAGAACAGCACAGATCAATCTGGTCATGGTTTGTTAGTCTTGGTTTTCTCTGATATCTACATCTTTTCTTAACATATAATAGCATAAGCATAAGAAATAGAGTGAAATCCTGTGTCACAGCAATCGAGCATAAAACAAGCATAACGATTTTTCGATTATATTTCAGCCGCATGTCAGTGCTAACACACGCTGATTTTTTCTCAGCATAAGAGGGAATCAATCGAGGGAACCTTTTGTTTACTACTAAAGCCTTCAAATATCCGCATAGAGTTATAGCACGGGGAGAAAATTGTATACCCCGGGCGTGCCGGCCATGTTCCGTTACAATGCAGTAACGGCCTTTTATAAAAAAATAAACTAGTACTGAAGGGATTTGCAAGGTGTTGATTGATATTGATATTGCTCAATTATTAACTCTTGTGATCGCGCGAAGATCGAATTTCGATCTTAATTAAAGTCTGACTGTATATTTGTGTGAAAATCTTTTGTAACTAAAAACTAAATACCTTCATTGTGATTAATGCATGAACTCGATTTATTTATAAATATGCTGACCTTATAGAATACGGGCTTGGCCCACCAGCCGATCCCACCGCTGCTACTCCTGTCAAACCAGGATCAACAGCGGCAACCACTTACGAACCTTTGATGTTGTCTCAGGGAGCCCAAGGGAATGACTAAAACGGTCTTGGGGCTAATCAGAAAATCAGATGAAAACAGGAGGAGTAGGCAGCAAGTAGGAAAAGTACGGAATGCATGATGTTTGTGACGGTGCGACGACGACTATGCGTTGCATGAGCAGTATCTACATGTCGTAGTGTGTGTTAGAGTGTGTTGTCTATGCGATCAGATTATTCAATAATATCAATAAATAAAATAATAATAATATCCGATGCATATTAATGTTCCATGTCTGTCAAGATATTTACACAATCTGTCTTGTAATGACAGATGTGACAGCTTATCTCATGACACCTTAGGTGTGTGCACTGCTGTACGCGTAACACTCCTCACCTAGAGTCCATCTCTTAGGATGGTCACATAGCACTCCATATGTCATCCTGACGTAACCCATCAACATACCATAAGTACATAACGCTTATATTCAAATATAAGCTTTCTCTTGATCTTCTACAGATATCCTTCAACTGTATCAAATTTTAAACTCTTCTTAAATTCTCGCATTGCTTTAAAAGGTGTGATGGCATTTTTTTTCTACACGTACTTATTTAAAGATGGCTGCTGGACTTACCACTCGCTCATAACAATAACGGCATGAGCCGATGGACAGACCCTAGTATTTTGTGCGGTATATCACTCTGGAATCGCCTCACGTGCCTGCCTCATTAGGGAACATGCATGTAGGTTTGTGGTGTGTGCTATAAAAACATGGCACGAGTATTACACGTCTTCACGGTACTTGTTACACGTACCAAAATGTTACGCAATGTTTAAGAAATGCTGAACATAAATTACACAATATAGTAATTGTAATTACACTATAACTTGGGCGTATCGTAATTATACTTCTAATTAATTTCGATCGCCGTATTTTAATATCAAACAACTTTGAATCAGCTTTCCCTTTACCACAGTTTCACAAACACTTCACATTCTATCAATTATATAATCGTAACTATTTTTTGTAGAGCTGTGGGAGGGAATATTTCATTTTAAAAGCAGGCCAATTGTAAGTTATAGTAATTAATTTGCATTTATGATGTACACGGGCGTCGGTAGTCGTAAAAAGTTTCCGGTTGCTTTTTTTTCTTAATCTACAAAGATACTGTTATAATATAAAGGTTTTACGCAAATATGTAGAACCTAATTTTGATAAAATGACAGTTACACAATATATTGAGTTGACCTGGTGGCAGTATTTCGAGTATGATGTACAATTTACGTTGTTGTCTTAAACCATATAACACCATCAGAATAACCTTGCAAGTGCAAGTTTCGTAAGACGCGAATGGGCTATTCTGACGGG
>JAFELO010000140.1:80761-93581 GCA_017140195.1 Eumaeus atala
CCCTTCTCCTCCTGCTCTTTAGCCTCTTCTTCTTATAAGCGGTATGCAGAGAGCACCACCCTCGGTTCCATCGACTTTGCCTGGGGCACCCCACGCTACTAAGCTCCACTGCCACGACGAGGCCTGAATCATGGGTGGGAACTGGTCGATACCTGGCCCTTACTAATGATACACAAGATTAACAATTGTTTTCGAAATGTCATGCACAAACTCGTTTTAAATCCAGATCTTGTACCTTCTAAATTAATGCATTTCTATGTGTTTTGTTAACCGTTTTCCCTTAGTTTCATTGTTTCCTCTTACATTTTTATTATTATTCTAGACATATAATTCAATTCTTACAAACAGTGAAGTGTCTCATGTCTATTATTAGCATTGTCATCATTATCAGTCCTTATCGCTCCACTTTTGGACGTAGGCCTCTTTCAATAAACACGAAGACGACCGATCTCCTGCTCCTCGCATCCATCCCGGACCGGCTACTGCACGGAGATTGTCTTCCTATCCGGTGAATAATCTACCAACATTTCGTTTTACTAAACGCAAGCTCCATTCCAGAACCTCAGTGGCCCATCAGCCATCTGATCATCTGAGTGTTTGACCAGCCCATTGCCACTTCACACACTCTTGCCTATACGAGCCATTTATTTTTAAATCTCTTTTTCTGTAACTATAAATAAATATATTAATATCCTAAGGGGTAGTGCCATATGGATAGTAAGATATAGTGCCGTGCTGCATTGCTGGTGAATTGAGCCGGCGCGACGCGAGAAGTTAGTTGCTCAGATGATACCACGTTAAAAGTGAGGACAACACTATTGTGTGGTTTGTGAGTCGCCGGTGGCCTGTGGGATGAGGAGAAAGAGGGCTTCGGTGTTTACCAAATGGCTATAATTTCTCGTTATCACCCGTACAGAACCAATGAAAATAGCATCACATGTCTAGGAGCTGATGCCGGAAGGTCCATCTCCTGCAGGTCGGGTTTGTCTTATAGTGTAAAGGGGCAAACGAGCAATTAATACCAACAAACAAACAATCCAAACGTCTCATGTTTATAACACTAGTATATTACACTTCCTGACTTCACTCTTCGTACGTGTCACACACATGTCCGCCGGACGCGCACCCACAGATATATTTCACGCCGTTCAGTCACCGCTCGCACGTGGACACGCTAATGAGGGCTACACTCATCGGTTACAGTGAAAGTGACTTGGTGCTCCGTTGCAGAACTACCGAATTCTTGCCCCAGTTGTAACATAACAATATTCATTAGTGCAACACGACCGGACACCTCTTGCTCACACGATACGATACCCACTGGTGTGTTCAACTTATGAACGTGTACGTGTACGTGTGACAAACTTATGAAAGAGTTCTGCTGTTGATAATGATGAGGGAGATATAGTGTGAATTGAGATATATCGTTCCAAGATTGTTTTAACTAGCGGAAAGAAAAGTACCTTTACGCCTGTTATTCCCGAAGGGGTAGGCAGAGGTGTGCTAGTACATCCACACACGTAAGTCCAGTAGATGTACTCGAACACCGACGATCAGCCGAAGTACTGAGGCACATGATGTCATAGGTGGGAAGCCAATGGCCACTTCGGGCACATTCCAATCCCGGAAAGTGTAATGCGTACTCAGAATGATGTGAGAAACATTTAACAGCAGTGGCCCGACCTGGGGAGCGAACCCAGAACCCCACGCGGCTAACGGCATTCACAGGCGACACCCACACCGTTACACCACAGAGGAGAAAATAATTAGAATAAACTCGATTTTCAAATAAGGTAAAGAAGCACAATTGGATACATGAAGCATAGGTCTTTATGACATGAAGTTATCACATTATTTTTTCTTATATCCCCCATCGGAATAGGATAATGAAAGAATAGAAAGCGCTCTTGTGCCTGCGCAAACGCTTGTGCACTATAATATGACGCGCGCAGATGACTCGCTCAATAGAGATGGCTGTAGCCGAAATTCGGCTAGCATAATATACTCGTATTAATAATTACATTTTAGTACATATTAGTTTATTACATAGTTTTAAATTTTGCAAAGAGTAGCAAAATTTTGCCTAAGGGGGCCCCCCTTTGTATTGTAACAATTATGTTTAGAAACCTAAATATTTTATAAAAAAGTATATCTGTCATCTTTGACTGTAAGGCTTAATGTTCTCAGGATAAAAGAAATGCAACTCTTTTTCCTTTTGATGAGGATTTCCCAATCATGGTTAAATAGTGTTCTTATTTTCTGCCGGGAACCTACATATTCGTGTCACAATGCAAGAATTATTATTTTATATAAAAGGGTGAGTTCATGATTTCTTGCCGACGCCATGTTTCATATCCTTATCAATGTTAAATTGTCTTAATTCTCTTAAGTGTGCACATTGAGAGTATGGTATTTACATGATCTGTATGGCTATTAATTTTATAGATCGTATCAGTAATGTTTTAGTTTGAATAGTATGTGCCACGTCTGAAAATTGGTTCTTAAATTCTATTTAACTGTAATAGAAAATATATTGCCTGATTTGGTTGACTCAAGAAGCCAAGATAATCGGACGGAATCTTATTGAATGTGTGTTCCTTTTTCAGAGGTCTACTCCTTTTTTCTTTTTTCTGTTTAAAATCGATCTTTAATATAAAGATCTAATAGCACTATATTCTTCAAATAGTGAATATAAGGAATGAAGAACTATCCGTGACCATTGATGATTATGGAACAATAACAATATATATAAAGGACCATCCAAGTTGCAGAAGGGAGTCTCGGACAACTTCCCAGATAATACTTCATACCCTCACTTTATACTAACCAATATCAAAAACTGTATTAATCCCGTTGTTGTTCTTCTACTATTTTAAGTCTGTTCTGTATTGTGAATGTGGAAAGACAACGATCAAATAAATGTATCTTAAAGTTTTAATAAATTTTCTTAGTATATTTAGCTCCATGTGAACTCTTTTTATAGAATTTTATTTATTTTAACATAAAATGGTAACAAGGTAACTAATTGGAGTATAATTAGCATACGACCGGTTTATCAACCTCATTAACATTATCAACACAAGTATTTATCGGTAGCAAACTTACTGCTGAACGTATTCGTATTCATATGATTGATATTTTTTATTTTTTATCATTATCATCAACCGGAAGACGTCCACTGCTGGATGTAGGCCTACCCCATATCCATGGGGCACGGTCACGATCCTCGCATCCAGCGGCTCCACGTCACCTTAACGCATGCGCGTAAGGATCATGTTACAATGTTTTACTTTTGCACATCTTTTAACTAGAATCTGCGTTGTAAAAATGACGTAAAATTATACACTTTAGGTTGACATTGCAAAAAAACTATGTTTATGCACAATCGCGGATGCTTCACAATGACAGTTGAATATGAAATCGAATATCTTGTATTATATAGCATGGCCGGCATGACCGGGGAGGTACTTCTCGCTCACATAATAACGTCGGTGTCGTGTTTCGTGCGGTTTGTGAGTAACCGGTGGAGGGCAATGCACCGGCATAGTAATTATGTGGATGTCCCCATGAATTTCGGCGTCGGTAGTCGTAAAAAAGGTTCCGATTGCTCGTTTGGCCATTGGCCAAATCCATAAAAAAATAATTGCAAATCTTCGCACGGATATATCACAAAATTTTGCAAAAATTCATTGATTTACAAAAACTACTAATTTAAATTTGTAGCATGTTCATCAGGGGTAACGTAGGATTCTAATGGTAAAAGATTTTTTCTGGTGAGCATGCAGATGTGGTGCAATAGTAACAGAGCCTATTCAATGCAAACAAACAAATGTTACCTCTTTAAAATATTAGTATATATTAACTTCATATTATAACATGAAAAACCGCCTGCTCGTGAGATCGTGAAGGTTCGAGGGGAGGTCGGGCGAAAAAGTATTATCAGAATTACAATGAAATGAAAAACTAAATGTAATACCTCAAGACTGCTGCAAGATACAGTATGTATTGTTTGCGTCAATCGGAACAACTAAATAATTGTAGTACTTCGGGTACTTTTAATACAATATGACTTCAGGACATCCGTCATCGCAGTCCACCCGTGGCAATGGTCGCTGTTTTTGAAACGTCGAGCTAGTTAAATAATTACATAAACCACGATAAAATCCGTAAAAGTAGTTTCATTGTAATTAGTAACATTCGCGCAAACTTAAGACATAAATATCACCAGAGTTTCTCAATTTCTTATTCTATTCCCAGAGTCAGATGCCTTATAGTCAGTGTGCGCAGTAAAAAAAATAATAAACGTTTATTTTCATATTTGGTTATGTAAGTAACATTACAAAATATATTTAAAAAAAATTGCACATTAGTTCCAACGTACAAATTGTCGCGTCGTCATACGAAGAAACGTCACTGAGTAACAATGTGCACCCAGTGTTTGAAAGTGTTAGCGTTATAGAGACGGTCATGCAATTATTTTAATACCCTTCTTACACAGAAGGGTTATTATACAATAATTTGAAAGAAAGAAATGTACCAATTCTTGACCAGAAGGAGGAAAAAAAAAGTATTATTTGGAATTTATTCTTTATGACTTAATACATGTTACAAATCGTTAGTTAAATTTAAAATCTTTTTTTGTCATTGAAGCCATGCATATCTTCTCAACGGTGTAGGGACCATCTGAAAACAAGAAATTCAGCTTATCTATCCGAATTTCGAATATGACTAGCTTGTGTACGCGACTCTCCGGCAGTTATACGAGTTGCCTTCCTTTACCCTGGTGTGAAGTGAGTGAAAGTATATATTTCTTCTCCATAGATTACGGGGTCAAACGAGAAGTTGTATCGTGTCGATAAATACCATCAAAGACATCCACTTTTACATATGTCACGTGAGCGAGAGGGCCCTGATCATACCGGCCCCGATCGGCTGCAATGTAGCATGGCACTACCTCTTAACACTTATACAAAATTCGCCTTAACTCATCATCATTATCAGCTCTTATCGGTCTACCGCTAGATATACGCCTCTTTCAATGGACGCCAAGACGACCGATCTCCTGCTACTCGCATCCATTCCGGACCGGCTACTGCACGGAGATCGTCTTCCCACCTGGTGGACGGTCGACCAACACTTATTTTTCCTAGACGCAGCCTCCACTCCAGAACCTTACTGGCCTATCTGCCATCTGTTCTTCCGAGTGTGTGACCAGCCCATTGCCGCTTCAGCCACAAATCGCCTTACCTATGTCAAACCAAGTATTAGTGGGTAATCCTGATTCTGCTCTCGCCGCTACTATCGCTTCTCTCAATGCGAACGCCACTGAAACGCCCATACAGGTAGCGGGCTCACCGGTAGCTAGAACAATACAATAAGACATGTAAGTGGTAGTGCCCTTGCTAAATTGTAGCCAGCTCGGAGGAGTGTGGCCCCACCGGGTCACGCTCACACTATTCCGCCGCCAATTATTACTATTCATAATTTCTTTATAGTGTAAAGATTCTACATTATACATAACATTTCATTTATTTTGTAAGTTGTAAGAGGTTTGATCAATAGCTACTCTATTGATAAAACCCCTTTTCCATGGCTTTATATCATTGTTTGTTGACGCGAACCTTATGTAATTTGCGTTATGTGATTAGACATATTTTAATATTTTTTATTAAAATATATATATAATTTAATAATAAAAAGTATCTTATATACTAATATTATAAATGCGAAATTTTGGATTTATATATGAATGTTTGTTACTCACGCCAAAGCTACTGAACTAATTTTGATAAAATTTGGGAATTTTGTAGCTCATGTAACAGAATAAGATATAAGGTGTACAAAAGAATAATTTTGCATTGATTTTGTCTGTAGTCCGTGTTGACGTAGTCTCGAGCAACTGGTAGTAGTAGCCTATTTATACAAGAGAACTAAGATATACATTAGCGAATATATAAACGAATTATATTTTTGGTAGAGAACAGGAGAATAAAGTATGAACTCAAAACGCAGTAATCCGTGCGTAAGGCGCTTGAGGGGGGCAGGTACGTGGCTCCGCGAATAGATCTGTGCCGGTTCGGTGAACCGCGAAAAAAGATTCACAATGTCTTTGTGAACATATATTGTGTGATTTTACACGCGTTATTTGAGTTACGACACATCGCGCAAAAACTGATTGTGTATCGCCGAACCCTCACAATATGGACAAAGGTGTTTAATATCTTTTAAAAAACTAGTAGTCCTTTTATATAATTTTACGTGATTGTTCTCTAATGATCTATGAACGCATCCGACGAAAGAGTGAGTAAAATACCCATATTATGCACTCGCTAGCAGAATCCGCCCCTTCAGTACATTACTATGACATCCCACGAAAGAGTTAGAATAAGACACATGTTACGCTCCCGCTCGCAGACTCCGCCCATTCCGAACATTACTATGACTCGTATACTTTCTGGTGAATGCAAATTATCAAATTCAATGGTCAAATTATCAAATTTGGCGAGCGATATAAGTTTACAAGACGCAAACACGTGGTTATTGACGTGTGTGTGGAGTGTGTTCGTATATTTTTATATTACAAGATTGTACACGAGTATTCAGCCCTTTGAAAACTACCGACCCCAAGGCTATGGACGAACATGCACATGAAATGTAGACTTGACGCCCACCTTATTTCATTGCTTCAATGGTCCATCCGAAAATTTGTAAGAGGTAGTGTCATGCCACATTGGAGGAGGTAGTGTCATGCATCCCCATCATGGTTCAAGCCTTGTCGTGGCGGTGGAGTTTAGTAGCCTGGGGCGAAACCAGGCGAAGCCAATTGAACCGAGGGGGATCTTTGCACCCCTCTTATAAGGAGAGGGGGCTTGAAGATCAGAAGGAGGAACGCTCTCGGTACCCTTCTTATAAGAAGATGGGATCTAAGAGCAACAGGAGGAGGCGCTTTTGCGCACGGGGCAAGGGTCCAGGATGGGAACCTCACCCCAATGCATTGACCCAAAGTCGGTGGGGTTGTACTGTAGTGCGGGGCAACCCCATCTGTAGACGTGGAGTTGATCCCTTCGGGGGCTGACTAGCCGTCGAGGTGCCCTGATGATTTGTTGTTCCGGGGCACCTCAGCAAGGGCGCACTGACTGCACTCGCGGTGGTTTTTGTAGGTACTCGGCACTATCATGTGCCGCGAGTCCCACACACTACTGGAACCCACCCAGGGCCGGTGAAGGCGCGTAAATGCGTTTCCCCTGGTCAACAAAAAAAAAAAGATAGTGTCATGCAGCATGCATTTTCCTAGGGAACGGAATTGGGCCGGCACGACTGGTGAGGTACCTCTCGCTCACTTGATGACATCGTAAAGTGACACTTACGGTGTTGATTTTCGTGCGGTTTGTGAGTAGCCGGTGGCCCATAGGGCGAAGTGAAAAGGAAGGCAACGCATGGGCATAATTATGCTGATGTCCATGGGCGTCAGTAGTCGTTGTAAGGTACCGATTTCTCGTTGGTCCCATATACTATAAAAGATACTTAGAAACCTCAAGAAACGCGACAGCTTAGCTATCACTCCATGGTGGTATCATGTAAAGAAAAGGTAACGTGGGTAAATAAGGATATATCGCCCACATTAATGGACGTCAAGTGATGGAAATGCAACGCTACTGCGTTTCGTACGGATTAAGCTTTTCAGACGGCCCGTTGGGAGGAAGACGGATGGGGGCAACACGTCTGAATGGCTTTGGTCGTATGAATGTTTATGACGGTCAGTAGTCAACCTGCCACTTTGCCCCTTTAAGAATTTAAACCCTTCACCTTTTGCTCCAAATATGACATCATTACTAAAGGAACGTTTCCTAAAGTATATCCTGAAGTCTTGAGGGATGTCTCTCGCCTGTGGCACCCAGTACTCCCACGTGCGGTTAGTCAGCAGCTCCCCACTGTTGGGGTCGTACACCAGGTTCTCGCATGTCCAGTACCCCACTCCCATTATAAATGCGCCTTCCACCTGAAAACATAGTTAAGCATGTGTACTGTGTAACTAAGAAATTTTTGTGAGTTTCGTGCTGCATTGCTGAATACATGATCGGGAGGTACCTCTTGCTTTTTTTTTAAACTATACGAAGACAAACCATAATTCGGAGCCTTTCTAAGACTACCGACGTCCATGAACATCAGCATAAATACTAAGCCGATGCGTTGGCCTCTTTTCACCTACCTCCCACTGGGCCGCCGGCTACTCACAAACTGCATGAAACGCAATACCGTAGGTGTCACTTTACGACGGTATTATGTGAGCGACAGGTACCTCCCCGGTCGTGCAGGCCCAATTCCGTTGCATAGGAGGATGTAGTGTCATGCACAATGTATGGCACTACCTCCTCCTATGCAGCATGACACCACCTCTTCCCATGCAGCATGGCACTACCTCTTTCGCTTACATTATATTGCCACAAAGTAACAACTATGCCGTCGCGTTTGCTTTTAGCCGCATTCAATCCCACATCAGCAGAGGAAGTTATTAAAAATGAAAATTTTCAAATCACGTTTTTTTGCTTTTTAAAAGTAGTACAATGAGCCATTACATCAGAGAAACCATACAATTATACATACTGTAATATTCACACTAATACTAGCGATCCGCCCCGGCTTCGCACGTGCCTCTGTTGGGCCGAATTGTTACCGTCACAAATTTTGCATTAAAACCTTTCTCAGAAATCTGTTGAAACGGTCTATAATATATATTAAAACAATTTTTGATGGTTCCCGGTTTTTGGATACTCTTGAATGATGGCGGACAAAAATGGTAGATAATAAAAAGGCACAAGGCACGTTCTTAAAATTCCATATCTTCAATTAGACTGTTTGTAAGTAAGTTTATGGACGATAGAATTTTAAATTACACTGCTTCTCTAGTTGATCTGTGAACACATCCGATGGCGCGAAATAGACAACGTATTATATTCTCTCGCTTACAGGCTCCGCTCATTCAGCACATTAGTTACTCGGAACGTTATTGTAGCGTCATATTTTTTGTGCATGCCGCTAGCTGTATCGATTTACAAGACGTTATCATGCCTTGATACTCTGATGATGCCACTCGCCACGAATTGACTCTTTTCAACAGCATAAGGGGGCAAACCAGTCTTTTAGGGTCTGCCGACGCACATAGATATTGTTATGCGGCTATAATCATACTGCTTTACTTTAGAACAATGGATCATAATCTCCAATATGTCACCCGAAATTCACAAACCAAATTAAACGCGATATTGCAGCTGTCATTTCACGGTAGTATCATATGAGCGAGAGCGGGGTGGTAACCCCGGTTCTGCCAAGCCGGTAACGGAAGAACCGGTAAAATTCCACAGTATATCATGCCACTGCCTTCCACAGGCTTGTGATAAAATATCTTTCTCATAATTCACTAGAAACTATAACACTCATCAAAATAGGAATACATCACTATTCGCTTCGTCATCAAATGTGATTTCGCCTTCTGTACACAAATATTAATATTACCATAACATGCGAAAGAGCCCTGGCGTAACTACAGATAAACAGCTGGTATTAAATATCATTTCGTATTTCGATGTCGTTACATGTTATGCGCCAGTACATCACTTTATTTACCCGTTAAACTGTGAGAATTATAAATTGTGCAAATATATTTCAGATTTTACAAATACACAATCTCACTGACAATATTCCAGACAAATTCGACCGGAACGAACGAGAAGGTACATCTCGCCTTACATGATACGTGAAGAAATTGCTATTCTGTCGAGTTTCGTGCAGTCTGGGAATTTCCGTTGGGGGAGGAATGGGGAAGAAGGACAACACATCTGCCTCACACATACGTCGTGGATAGTCATTAAAAGGCTGTGACTGCTCGTTTGTCCCTTATAGTATAGGTTGCATAAAATTTTGTGTTAGTCAACCGATAACGAGGGGGAACGATGTTTGGAAAGATTGGAGTTGCGATTGACATTGGGTGGTGATACCTCTCCGTTTTACTGCTTATTGATAGAGCTGTGGATGGATAAACCGACCAGTCGGAGCCATTTGAACTGACGACCCGTGGAGATGAAAACTCTTACGTAAATACGTTGCACCCCCCCCCTTCCCTCCTCAATCAGTCAGAGGAACGAAACCGCACGAAAGAGCGTAGCTATCATTTGTGTTGGTAGCATATGAGCGAGTGACAGTCTCATGCTGCAGCCAAATTGAACTGACGCGTCTGGGCGGTGCGTAGCGCAAACGATACCGTAGTAAAGTAACAGTTGTGCTGTCGCGTTTCTAGCGGCCCCTGTGGATGAAAGAGGAGGAAAGGCTCTGACATGTGCGTATGTTAATGGGTGTCGGTAGTCATCAAAAGGCTTGTATTCCTCATCTTCCCTCCTATCATAACGAAAAATGAAGCCATTAGACTGATATTTGACTTACTTGTCCCACATCAATTTCTGGATTGACACTACGCCCAACATCTTCATGTAGATCAACTCTGATGAACTCCCATTCTCCAGTCAGCACGTCTATTTCTACCTCGCAAAGCGTTACTCCATAAATATTATAGTTCTGTACATCGCTCGAGTTAATAAATCCATGGGTTTGTAGGTCCACGTCCTGTTCATGAGCCCTCCTGACCAGTTGCTTCCACGTCGGATTACCCAGCTGACTACGGATTGGTGCCAGTCTCCTCAGCAGCTCATCACAGCATTTCTGGACGCCTATGCTGACATTTTGACACGTCAAACTGCCCCCAGATGTGAAATTGTTAGGCGATATAATAGTATCGTTCGGTTTAATCTGAATGCTTTCCACTGGTATGTTTAGCAAGTAGGCGCAAATTTGTATCGCTTTTGTGTTCACACCCTGTCCCATCTCGATCCCGCCATGAGTGATGGCTACAGTACCGTCGTCGTGGTAAACTGTCATGTTTATATCCATGTAGGTGCCACCGATTGGTGTCCACCTGAGGAATGAGAATCTCAGGCCGCGTTTCTTCCATCTGTTTTCGGAATTGAATCTGTCGACCGCCGCTCTTCTGGTATCGTAATCGGAGTTGTTTTTCAGATTTCGCACCATTTCTCTCAGATCGTTGTGGTTGGTGTTGTCCAAATTTACTAAACGTACATCTACTGGGTCTCGGCCAACTTCGTATGATATTCGCTCCATCAACCACTCGGCCATCGCTATGGTTTCTAATGTTCCTAACAAATTAGAAAGTAAAACTGTAAATAATTTATGAATTAAAAGATTTTGGGTAATGTGGCCATCTCTATAGAATAGCCAGCTAACAAGTGTTGTACTCGAAGAACTATTTGTGCCCTACATCTTCCCGTTCTTATTGAACGGGACATAAGCCGGAAATAACCGGAAGGAAATCAGGCTTAGAGATTACTTAACACTCTTTCTAGTATACAGGAATGAAATTCCCTGCCTTATGTCTGTTTTAAGAATCTTCAAAATCCCTACATTGTCGAAGAAGGGCAACTTTGGTTATGGCATATTTATCTACATTACTAATACTCGATGACTGCTTGCTGTAGTGCTAGAACATATCGATCTTCTTGTTTCCACCCTATACAATATATTTTTTTTTGATACAAGGAGGCAAACGCAGTGCTTTTAATAATTACAAACGCCCGTAGATGTGTTATCCCCCTTTCCCCTAATCGTCCATCTCATAGCGATGTTATATAGACATATCAACTTAAACTGGATATTTCATATATATAACATAAGCGGTAATCTATCAATGTGTGTGTGTGAACACATGCACTGCTTCAGTTAAAAAGAACGACAGAAAAAAAAAAATCTGCAACAGCTCCCTATAGCGCCCATGCTCACTATTGGCTTGTGTGTGGTATCATATTGTTGGCTAATAGCACTGACGCTGACATCTTATTTATATTACAAAAGAAGTGTATAAGAATCCTGACGAACATCGACGGAATGAGTAGTCGCCGCCCACACTTCACCGAACGTGGCATACTAACATCACCCATCTGTGTATATCTTAGAGATTAGTCTGTGTGTGTCTGTCTGTTTTGTGAAAAATTCACTCAAAAGTACATTAAAAAAATAAAGATTATTATTCAGAAATAAAATACGCTTGCTTTACCACCATCAAACCTATCTATATTTCATTCTGGACCATATGTAATGTGCACTTAAATATATAATAAAATACCACAGCATCTGAAAGACATTACCAGCCTCAATATATTTAAAATTAAATAGTAGTACTTGTCTCAAAAATGTTATTATAACTTAAAATAATTCTTCGAGGACAGTATTAAAATAAGATAATATATGGAATAATATCTACTTACGTACTTAAAATAAGAATACATACATACATATTAAGCCTTTGAAATACACATACTGTACTAAAATTTTAATATTTATTGTTCGGAGTCAATATTGGTTTTGTTGTTAATATTTATTGTATGAAGGATATTGTATAATTTATGCTAATTTTCTGTGCCCTAACAGAGTATCATGTCTATCATATAATATGTAGCATTTTTGTACTCATATAATCGCAATAAAGTTGAACTTTGAATTTTGAAGTTTAACTGTTATTCTGTCATCATTTTGTGTAATACTCACACGGTTGTTTTAGCACTAGCATTTACTGAAGTGCATTTTACCTGGAGCACGGCACCATGAATTGGACGCGGTGTCTGTGATGGCGTTGAAGGCCTTAAAACTCCACCTGGACCGGTCGTAACAGTTGTAGTACACGTCCATGCCGAGGTTTATCAGGGGCTCGTTGATGATGTATCCGTTGTCGCTGAACAAGCGGTACTCATTGTACTGT